>CM075295.1:11681543-11714453 GCA_037672795.1 Lagerstroemia speciosa
TAGCCTTGGTCGAGCACTGATCGATCAAGGCAGCAGCTTTGCCCGGGCACTGCTCAATCACTGTTGTGGCTTGCTCGATCAAGGTAGCAGCCTTGGTCAAGCACTGCTTGATCACTGGTACGGCTTGCTCGATCACGGTAACAACCTTGGTCAAGCACTACTCGATCACTGCTGTGCCTTGCTGCAGCTCAGTAGTAGCCTTGCTCGAGCAAGGTAGCACAGTAGCAGCCTTGCTGGACCACGGCCACATGGCAGCAGCCCCGCTCGAGCACGGTAGCACAGCTGCCACCTTGCTCGACCGTGGTACCACGGCAGCACCGCAGCAGCCCTACTTGAGCACGGTAGCACGGCTGCAGCCTTGCTCGACCAGGGTGCCATGGTAGCACAACAGCACGGTAGCAGCCCTGGTCGAGCATTACTCGATCACTGTGGCAGCCTTGCTCTAGCACTGCTCGATCACTGCCGTGGCTTGCTCGACCACGGTACCATGGTAGCAGGCTTGCTTCACAACGGTACCAAGGTAGCACGGCAGCAACCTTGCTCGACTACACGGTAGCGTGGCAGCAACCTTTCTCGACCACGGTAGCACAGCAGCAGCCTTGCTCGACCACGGTACCACGGCACCACGGCAGCAGCCTTACTCGACCACGGTAGCACAGTAGTAGCCTTGGTCGAGCATTGCTCGATCATAGTAGTAGCTGTGCTCGGGCACTTCTCCATCACTGCTGTGGCTTGCTCGATCACGGTAGCAGCCCTGCTCGAGCACTGCTCGATCACTGCTACGGCTTGCTCAATCACCGTAGCAGCCTTGGTCAAGCACTGTTCGATCACTGCTATGGCTTGCTCGATGACGGTGACAGCCTTGGTTAAGCACTACTCGATCACTGCCGTGCCTTGCCGCCGATCGGTAACAGCCTTGCTCGAGCACTACTCGAGCAATGTCGTGGCTTGCTCGACCATGGTATCAGCCTTGCTCGATCACGGTAGTACGGTGGCAGCCTTGCTTGACCAGGGTGCCACGGTGACATGGCAGCAGCCCCGCTCGAGCACGGCAGCATGGCTGCCGCCTAGCTCGACCGCAGTACAACGGTAGCTTGCTCGACCACGGTACCACGGTAGCACAGCAACAGCCATACTCGAGCATGGTAGCACGGTTGCAGCCTTGCTCGACCAGGGTGCCACACTAGCTTGCTCGACCATGGCAGCACGGCACCACGATGGTAGCTGTCACAGGGTCGAAAATCACACCGAATTTTTCCGCTCTGTGATGGTGCTAAGCGACCACAGCGCCCTTAGCCAACCAAGCCAACACACGAATCAAGATCGATCACCGTCGAGGTTAAGCAACAAAGATCAGAAACGAGCAACACGAGTAAGGGAAATCATCACTCTTCCATTCACAAAATTGGATACAGAGTCTGAAATAAAACCCTTACACAAGCACTCCCAAATCCCGTGATACAAGAGCACTCACTCGAACAAGAGAATTCCCACTCTGTTCTTCACTCTCACTGAGTGTTGTCTGCCTTCTGCCTATGGCCGAATTCAGACATTTACACAGGGACCCGAAATTATCAACCAATCACAGACAAGCACAACTGCCAGAGAAGTTACAAGACACATAGAACTGCCAGGTAACTGCTTCGGGATTGGACAACCGCCTGGTCAACGGTCAACGCCACTTCGGTCAACGAGTCAACGCCATCCCATGGTCCGCACCATCATGGTCCATCGGGTCCACCTGAGTGCCACCCACACTCAGTTGGGTCACATGCACCGAGCATGTGCCCATGGTTCAGCCACCATCGCTTGGTATGCTGCTAGCACGTGGTCACGTAGCTAGCAGCGTGTTGCCCATCATCGCTGCGTGGTAGCGTGCTGCTATCGCTAGCACGCCACGGTATCCGCCACGGTATTCCGCTACAAGGTTGCTAGCGACGTAGCGTGCTGCTAGCGCTAGCGCGCTACGGTATCCGCCACGGTATCCCGCCACGCTACGGTATCCGCTACGAGGTCACCAGCATGGTAGCGTGCCCCTTGCGCTAGCACGCTACCGTGTCCGCCACGAGGCTTGCTCGAGCACTGATCGAGCACCTGATCGAACATAGCCAAGCCGTCAGTAGATCAATAATCGAGCAACATACCGAGCACCTGATGGAGCAACACCGCCATGAATTCCAGCCGTGGATCGTGACACCCAACGATCCTCTGATCGAGCATCCCGCTACGTGATCGATCCCGATCGATCACCGTGACGATCATCCATCGCCACACGGTACCACGCTCGTGCCGTTGCGCACACGAGCATCCCAGCACGCTACCGCGGATGTGCGTCCACACGCTACGCCTTGGTACCGAGGGAGGCTGCCACCACATACCCCCCTAAAGAGCTTATTTTAAGTTCTTGCCTTTCGTAGCAGGTGATATTGCTACCAGGGAATTTTACACCAGATTCCCGTCGCTGGAACTCGTAGCGCCGCCACACGCCTGAACCACAGTTTTCCCTCTAGCCCATAGCATGGCTGGAATGCTACTGAGGGACTTAGCATCCCAGCCGGATATCGATGTCGGAGCATTAAGGGGCTAACAAACCACCCCCACTAGAAGAAGCCGACGCCCTCGTCGGAACAGACCGAAGATACTCCTGAATTTTCTCCTCGAACTGCCAAAGCATAGCCTCCTTCTCCCAGCTTGCTTCTGACATAGGCCGACCCTTCCATGAGACCAAGTACTCGGTCCTCCGATTCTTCTTGCTGTGACCTAACACTCTGTGGTCCAGCACTCGGTCAACTTCCTTCTCCAATTCCTTCATCACAGTCAGGGGAGCGCGTTTTGGTTTTGAGCGCTCCGGATCATCATCCTCGTGATAAGGCTTAAGGAAACTGACATGGAAGGTAGGATGAATCTTCATCCTCTCAGGCAGTGCCAGCCGATAGGCAACAGCTCCAATCCGCTTCACTATCTCGAATGGACCGTCATACCTCTGGATCAGACCCTTGTGCCATCGTTTGCTAGTCACTTTCTTCCAAATTTGGGGCGTAAGTTTCAGCATCACTTTATCTCCAACCTGAAACTCGAGCGGTCTCCGCCCCTTGTCCGCGTACTTCTTCATACGACGAACTGCTTTTGCAAGGCTGTCTTGGGCTTCCTCAAGCATCTCTTGCTTGTTCCTTGCAAACCGGTACGCTGCGGGACTTGTGCCTTCCTTCTTTTGCAGAGCTATCTCGCTAGGGGTCATCGGCTGATAGCCCATAGCGAGCTCAAACGGACTGAAACCCGTGGACGAGGAGCGATGCAAGTTGTAGCAGAACTGTGCAGTGTCCAGCAAGTCAAGCCAGTTCCGTTGACTCGCCGTCACGTAATGCCTCAGATACTCCTCCAACAATTGGTTCATCCTTTCAGTCTGTCCATCCGTCTGCGGGTGGTTGGCTGTTGAGAATTTCAATTCTGTTCCCATCAAGTTGAAGAGACGGGTCCAGAATCTCCCAGTGAAACGTGCGTCCCTGTCGCTAATGATATCCATTGGGAGTCCAAACAGCTTCACCACGTTGCGGTAGAACTCATCCGCCGCAATCTCTGCCGTGCAGTTCTTTGGTACAGGTCTGAAGACTCCATACTTCGAAAACCTGTCCACCACAACCATTATCGCATCAAATCCTTTCACGTCAGGAAACCCACTTACAAAATCCATCGAAACCGACACCCAAGGTTTCTCCGGTATGGGCAGGGGTTGCAGCAGCCCTGCCTCTGCACGCCTCTCCACCTTGTCTTGCTGACAGACAAGACAAGTCTTCACGAAGAGTTCAATCTCCTCCTCCATCTTAGGCCAGTAATATAAGCGTGACAGCAACGCTAGCATCCTTTCCCGGCCCGGGTGCCCAGCCCACTGTGAATCATGGTGTTCACGCAGCAGCTGAGATCAAAGTCCCCCTCCGCTAGGGACAAACACACGACCACCCTTCGCGTACAGCAACCCATCCTCCAACCAGTACCGCCTGATGGTACCATCTTGCACTTGTGCCACCAGCTTTTGGTATAGCCTATCCTCCTTCGCCTGATCCTTCAATTTGCTGGCGAAGTCAGATTCAATTTGGTGCAACGCTGCCACAATTTCCACCGCCTTCCTGCTCAGTGCATCCGCCACAAGATTGTGATGACCGGGTCTGTGTTCCCACTCGAAGTGGTACTCTGCCAGGAACTCTTGCCAACGTGCCTGCCTCGGAGACAGCTTCTTTTGTGTCCTGAAGAACGTGTTGGCCACATTATCAGTTTTAACAAGGAATGAGGTTCCAAGCAAATATACCCGCCAGACGCGTAAGCAGTGCACCACTGCCAACATTTCCTTTTCGTGTGCCGAGTAGCGTTGTTCAGCTGGTTTCAACTTCCAGCTCTCAAATGCCACTGGGTGTCCGTCCTGCACCAACACCCCGCCTACGGCACGATCCGATGCGTCTGTATGGACTTCAAACGGCTTGTCAAAGTCCGGCAACTTCAGAACAGGCTCTGCTACGATCATGGACTTGAGCCCCTCAAAGGCTTCATGACATGCTTCATCCC
Organism: Lagerstroemia speciosa; assembly: GCA_037672795.1. Taxonomy (NCBI): domain Eukaryota; kingdom Viridiplantae; phylum Streptophyta; class Magnoliopsida; order Myrtales; family Lythraceae; genus Lagerstroemia; species Lagerstroemia speciosa. The sequence continues at coordinate 11,686,101 of CM075295.1, forward strand.
AAGTCCATGTGCGGTTTTTCTGTAGCAGGTCGGTCAGCGGGGACACCTTCTTCGAGTATCCCTTAATGAACTTTCGGTAGTAATTGGCCAAGCCAAGGAAACTCCGAAGCTCGCCGACCTTGGTTGGAGCAGGCCACTCCTTGATTGCTTGGACTTTTCGGGGGTCCATCCGCACAGTACCACCGCCCACAATGTGGCCAAGGAATTTGATCTCCTTGACACAGAATTCGCATTTTTCTTTCTTCACGAATAGGGTATTCTCCCTAAGGCGCTGGAACACCAACCGCAAGTGCTGCATATGATCCTCAAAGGATCTACTGTACACAACAATGTCATCCAAATACACAACTACGAATTTGTCCAGCATATCATGGAATACATCATTCATCAGATTACAAAAAGTAGCTGGTGCATTGGTCAAGCCGAATGGCATGACCAGAAATTCGTAGGAACCATAACGGGTTACCATTGTTGTTTTTGCCTCATCGCCTTCCGCAATGCGGACTTGCCAGTAACCAGAGCGTAAATCCAGCTTCGTGAAGTATTCTGCCCCGCAGAGACGATCAAATAAATCTGCGATCAGGGGCACCGGATACTTTTTTTGATGGTCACTTTGTTCAGCCCACGGTAATCTACGCACAGTCGTAGAGATCCGTCCTGCTTTCCCTGAAACAACACAGGAGCACCATAAGGAGCTTTTGAGGGCTGAATCTTCCCCGAGTCCAACAACTCCGTGAGTTGCAATCGCAACTCCTCCAGTTCTTTAGGCGACATTCGGTAGGGAGCCCGGGCAGGAGGCTTCGTGCCCGGCATCAACTCAATCTTGTGATCCACCGCTCGCCTTGGTGGTAAGCCCTTAGGTAAATCTTTGGGCAACACATCCTTGAACTCGTCCAAGAATGCTTCCACCTGCTCTGGAACCCTGGTATCTACATGTTCCTCTGGTTCCACAGCATATATCGCCGCCAGGTAGGTCGGATGACCTTTCTTCCACCCTTTGGCCAACTGCATAGCTGAGACATTCTCAACAGGAATCCTCTCCGACTGGTTCAACTCCTTGAACCCTTGCACGAAACAAGGCTTCTTTGGATCTGCGATCATCAATCCAGATAGATTCGGGTGAACAGCTACATTAGCACGCTCAAAGAAGTCGTTACCCAATATCACGTCAAAGTCATCCATGGGAATGACCATGACATCTAGAAGTCCCGTCCATTCACCGATCCGAACTCGCACATCCTTTGCCATGCCAAGGATTGGTCGACTCTGGGAATTCACTGCCTTAATGCGGTGATTCTGCTTCTTCACGCTCAATCCCAGAGTGTTCACAACTCGATCAGACACGAAGTTGTGTGTGGCGCCAGTGTCCACCATTGCCACAATCTCCCTGGAGTTCAGTTCCATCGGGACATAGGTCAATCCACTTCCAGAACGTGTCTTTTTCCCAGCACGCACAGCACCGAGAACCTGCAAAGGGGCCACCTTCGTTCTGTTCCCACCATCATCAGAATCATCTGACTGATTCACCAATGCCGAGAGTTTCTCCTTCTTGGGACAGTCTTGGGCACGGTGTGGTCCATTGCAAATGAAACAGCCAGGGTGCTTCTTTGGATCCTTCCATTTCGTATTGGAACTGGAAGCTTTTTCCTTGCCTTTCTCACCCTTCGATGGCTTCTTTGCCTTATCGGACTTCCCAGTAGGTTTTCCACCGTTCGAGGCTTTGTCTTTCGATTTGCCATCCTTCTTTGACTTGCCATCGTCGGTCTTAGATACCTGCAAATCGATCAACGCATCTGCCTTTGCCATGGCAGTGGGGAGATCCTGCACTCCCTGCCTTCGAAGTTCCAACTGTGCCCACGACTTCAAGCCCGCATGAAGTTAAATAATTTGTCCACTTCGGACATTCCTGTCACGTCCAGCATCAAGGAACTAAATTCCTTCACATAGTCTCGAACCGAACCTGTCTGTTTGAGGTTGCACAGTGCCTCACGAGCAGCCCACGAGGAGTTAGTGGGGAGGAACTGTTCCTTCAATTCCCGCTTCAGAGATGACCAGTCTCTGAGTTGTGGTCGCCCGCCAGATTCCACATCTTGCTCACGGGTCCGCCACCACAGTTTTGCATCCCCCGACAGGTACATGACTGCCATCGAGACTCTCTCGCCTTCAGGAATACGAGCAGCATCAAAGTAGTGCTCGATGTCCCATAAGAAGTTCTCCAGATCCTTGGAACTCCTGGTGCCATTGAAGGCTTTCGGTTCTGGCACCTTCACTTTGGCTCGCGATCCCTCAGGCTCCGCCACACCACTGGCGAGTGCCCGACGTAGGAGAACAACATCCTCCTTCATCTGAGTTACTTCTGCCCGCAACAATGCCAGCACCTCTGCCACTGTTCCATCGGCCGAACCCAGATCACCGAGGGTCGCTTCCAGAGCCGAAACTCGTTCCCTAAGCGCATCCATGCGCAGCATCAATCAGAAATGTCGAACTGTTGCCAAATCCTCAAATCCGCACTGAACCGTGCTCTGATACCAACTGTCACAGGGTCGAAAATCACACCGAATTTTTCCGCTCTGTGATGGTGCTAAGCGACCACAGTGCCCTTAGCCAACCAAGCCAACACACGAATCAAGATCGATCACCGTCGAGGTTAAGCAACAAAGATCAGAAACGAGCAACACGAGTAAGGGAAATCATAACTCTTCCATTCACAAAATTGGATATAGAGTCTGAAATAAAACCCTTACACAAGCACTCCCAAATCCCGTGATACAAGAGCACTCACTCGAACAAGAGAATTCCCACTCTGTTCTTCACTCTCACTGAGTGTTGTCTGCCTTCTGCCTATGGCCGAATTCAGACATTTACACAGGGACCCGAAATTATCAACCAATCATAGACAAGCACAACTGCCAGAGAAGTTACAAGACACATAGAACTGCCAGGTAACTGCTTCGGGATTGGACAACCGCCTGGTCAACGGTCAACGCCACTACGGTCAACGAGTCAACGCCATCCCATGGTCCGCACCATCATGGTCCATCGGGTCCACCTGAGTGCCACCCACACTCAGTTGGGTCACATGCACCGAGCATGTGCCCATGGTTCAGCCACCATCGCTTGGTATGCTGCTAGCACGTGGTCACGTAGCTAGTAGCGTGTTGCCCATCGTCGCTGCGTGGTAGCGTGCTGCTACCGCTAGCACGCCACGGTATCCGCCACGGTATTCCGCTACAAGGTTGCTAGCGACGTAGCGTGCTGATAGCGCTAGCGCGCTACAGTATCCGCCACGGTATCCCGCCACGCCACGGTATCCCGCCACGCTACGGTATCTGCTACGAGGTCACCAGCATGGTAGCGTGCCCCTTGCGCTAGCACGCTACAGTGTCCGCCACGAGGCTTGCTCGAGCACTGATCGAGCACCTGATCAAACATAGCCAAGCCGTCAGTAGATCAATAATCGAGCAACATACCGAACACTTGATCGAGCAACACCGCCATGAATTCCAGCCGTGGATCGTGACACCCAACGATCCTCTGATCGAGCATCCCGCTACGTGATCGATTACGATCGATCACCGTGACGATCATCCATCGCCAAACGGTACCACGCTCGTGCCGTTGCGCACACGAGCATCCCAGCACGCTACCACGGATGTGCGTCCACACGCTACGCCTTGGTACCGAGGGAGGCTGCCACCACATACCCCCCTAAAGAGCTTATTTTAAGTTCTTGCCTTTCATAGCAGGTGATATTGCTACCAGGGAATTTTACACTAGATTCCCGTCGCTGGAACTCGTAGCGCCGCCACACGCCTGAACCACAGTTTTCCCTCTAGCCCATAGCATGGCTGGAATGCTACTGAGGGACTTAGCATCCCAGCCGGATATCGATGTCGGAGCATTAAGGGGCTAACAGTAGCCCTGGTCAAGCACTGCTCGATCACGGTAGCAGCCTGCTCGAGCACTGCTCGATCACTGCCGTGGTTTGCTCGAGCACGGTAGCAACTCTGCTCGAGCACTGCTCAATCACTGCCGTGGTTTGTTCGAGCACGGTAGCAACTCTGCTCGAGCACTGCTCGACCATGATACTGCGGTAGCAGCCTTGCTCGACGACGGTACCATGGTAGCACGACAGCATTCTTGCTCGAGCACGGTAGCACAGCTGCAGCCGTGCTCGACCACAAAGTAGTGTGGTGGCAACCTTCCTCGACCACTGTAGCACGGTGGCAGCCTTGCACGACCACGGTTGATGCGAACCTCGCCAACACCGTGATGAAACCCAATATCAAGTATGATATGAACCTCACCAACTCGTGACGAAACCCGTATCCAACTAAGGTCTCCAGGAAACGTGTCCTGGTCAAGCTCGAATGGTGGAACCTTGACCCTTTACCTATAAAGAGGTAAGAACCTTGGTATAGTGAAGACGCCACAATCAACTATGGAAGGGTTGATTGATAAGTCGGGGATGAACGCCACGGAATACTCCGATAAGTTCGAATAGTTCTTCAAAGAACCAAAGAGAATATAATCTCACACTTTATTAATGAATAAAACTGATCCAAATTCGTCCAAAGGCGAGCACCAGCCTTTAAATAGGCCAAAGTGCAATATTACATCAAAAATAACCTTCCTAAATGGTTCTCATAGGATAGGAAACTAATTAGAAAGCAAATCTAAGTGCTATCCCAGAGAAATTACAAAATATTAACAATATCTTCAGAACTGAATAAAGGGGAAAGAAATATATTCTATTTGCTAAAAGAGGAAAGTGATATATTCTTGTAGATAACTTCAATATATCAGCATTAACTTGTGTTTCTCTTGCCTCTTTAGTTCTCTCAACTTCCTTTCTTGATGATATTTTTCCTCATTATATCTAGCTGAGATATATTTCTTCAAATACTTTCCCTCTTGACATCAACTGAAATATATTTCTTGAAGTACGTTCACTGTTGACATTCAGCTGAAATATGTGGCCTTCATCATTTGTCCATTTTTGAAATATTATGGATAATGTTGAGTCATTTAGCTTGCTCATCACTTGTATGCATATCCATATCCGCTTCTCTGTCATGCACGAGCTTCTCATCATCCGATCATGAGAGATTTCGATTGTAGGCTTCGAACTCGTATCTTGGATCACATCATTCCCCTCCTCTTGAAAAGGATTTGTCCTCAAATCATGACCTACATGAAAAGAAAATAAATCACCAACATTGAATGTAGCACTAACATTATGCTTACCTTGTAGATCTGACTTGTTGGATCTATCCTTAATGTGCTTGAGTATTTGAGTTCGTCCATCTTCAAATTGAAGTCCCTTTGCACTTCTTGATCTTTTAGACCTCTTACTTTTCAAGTGCCATGAATTATGACCTCCTGGATCAAAAGTAAACTTTTTGTCTCGCCACTTGTTAGGATACTTTATATAATGCTTCTTCTTGATCCCATTGTTAACTCCTTTTGTATTATCAATATGCTCAACAACTTCAATGTATTTTTGTTCATATAAATGCACACACTCAAACAAAGGTAAATTAGTTGAACCAAAAAGACTTGAAGTAAACCCATATGGAATTTCCAAATATGAAAATTTTCTAATTGAATAATCAAATTTATTAAAAGAAAACTCAGTATGATAAAAATATTCTTCACATGCTTTGATATCAATTTTTGCATAGCAATTCAAAAACAATAATTTGTTTCCAAGTTTTCTCAACTTTTCCCAAGAGTACTTAAAAAATATATCTTCTTTACTCCAAATGAACACACTATGCAACCTCAAAATCATTCTAAAAATGAAATCGTCATGTGTGGCATCATCCATTATATGACATGGAATATAGTACCAATATAAATTTGATAAGCAATGAAAACCACTTACCTGACTTACCAAAGTAGATGATTGCCAATCTTGGATTGCCTTTTCCTCTTCAACAAGATTCTCATTAACAGTAGCAGTCAAAATCAAATCAATAAACACAATCTCATCCATACAAAGAGTTCGGGTTTCAAGTTTAGCAAATAACGATACTTTGCTTAAGGCCTCTAAAACAAGTCTTGAGTATTTATCATGATTATCTGGACTCTTATCATAATGAATGCCGTCAACATAAATAAATGCATGTAAATTATGGCTCATAAGTCTCATGAAAGTGCTAGGCCTATTAATCAATCCAAAAGGAATCACCAACCAGTCAAACAAATCAAGTTTTATTTGGAATGTATTGAGGAACTCATATCCCTCCTTCAACCAAACATGATGAAATTCACTTTCCACATTAGGCTTTGAAATCAAACATGCATCATGAAATCCATCTAACATGCGATCTAAATGAGGAACAGAATTAGGGCACATGACCATGGTGTTTTTGATGGCTTGAAAATTAGAAAACCCTATCCATGTTTGATCCCCATGCTCTAGTAATATTAAGACAATAAAGGGACTCATATACTCACTAGCTTGTAGATTTACTACTTGCTCATTGGGTTGTAGTTGAATCTCCTTATGATTACTTCTAATGGCTAGTTGGTTTGGACTTGATCCTTGATGCACTCCCTTGACTTCCTGCAAATAAGAAATGATATTGCTCGGCAAGAATCCGACAAGATTGTTAGTAAATAAAATCGGCTCCTTAATCATAAGGGGCTGATGTAAAATTAAAGAACTCTCAATCTCACGGTCTTTTTCCTCTCTTGCACTCACCAATGAAACATCTCTCTTATTTTCTCTCTCCTCAATCTCTTTTCTCCCACTTTCTTTTTCCACAACTTCAATCTCTTTCTCTTTTTTATCACACTGTTTCTTTCGCTCACTCTCTCTTTTTTTATCACACTCTTTTTCTTGAGCATTTGTTTGGTTCTCATGAATTTGTGTAATACTCACAGCTTCTTTGTCATCCTTAGAGAGATCGGAACTAGACGATGGCACTTTGTGTTCTTTATAGGCTGACCTCCACGAGCTTGTAGCAGCCATGCTTGAAGACCATTCATCCATGTTTCTTCGCTTCAATCGTCGTTCAACTTTCATGGCATAGGGCAACATATCTTTGAAGTCTTCATAACAATGCACCGCCACTTCATCCATAATCTCAGGATTTAATCCACGTACGAACCTGTCCATGGTGACTTCTATGTCCTCCTCTATGTTTGCTCGGGTCAGTGCAACCTCCATCTGTTTGTAATAATCAATAACGCTCTTGGATCCTTGAGTGAGATGTTGCAATTTGTTGTGCAATTCCTAGCGATACGAACTTGGAAGGAATCGTTGCCTCATTATTGACTTCATCTTGCTCCATGTCTCAATGGGTCGCTCTCCATTCTGTCTCCTACTTGTAATAATCCGATCCCACCAAATAATAGCATAGTCGGAGAATTGAAATGAAGCAAGCTGTACCTTTTTCCTTTCAGAGTAATTGTGATGATTGAAGACAATCTCCATTCTTTCCTCCCACAAAAGATAAGCTTCGGGGTTGTCTTTGCCTTGGAAAGTTGGAAACTTCACTTTTGTGTCACGGAGATCATTGTTCCACCTTGGTCTTCTCGATTCTTTATCTTCATATGGAAGCTGAAAGCTTTTTCCTTTTGCTTCATCCTCAATTCGATCTATCTTCTTATGGATTTGTTTGAATTCAGCTCTCATCATCCTCCCAACCTCGTGTACATATGTTTGTAGTTGCACATCTTCGAATGCACTTTCCTCTTGATAGTGTGGCATGATGAGAATCTGCAACAGATATTAGGACCTCACAAGCACTCTCTCACGTGTTTCACTCAAGAATATGTTCACTCAATTCACTCGTGTTTGCACTCAACGGCTTTTACCCTCTAATAATCTCACCACTCTTGCCTTTTTCCACTCGTATATCCTCTTTCAGTTCTTTTTGAACTAAGCAAACTATAATCAAAATGTCCCGCAACAATCCACCACGACTTCACCAAGATTTGAAAGAAGAATGTAGGGTCGGGTTCCAAAGTAACGAAGATCAAGCGAAATAAGGGAATTACGGACAAGAGAAATCAATTGAAAAGAAACAACTTTGAATGAGGAACTTTGATCACTCTATGAATGGCCAAATAAGTCTTGGACTTGCTCAATGTCTCACTTCTCTCACTTTTTTTTCCTACCTTTTTTTTACTGCTGATTCTTTTATTTAAACCTTTTTTTGCCACTTTTTCTTTCTTTTTTTGCTTTTTTTTCTGCTACTTTTCTTTTTCTCCCACTACTTTTTTTTTTACTTTTTTTGAAGAAGATAAAGAAAAAAAAATGAAGATGAAAGAAAACAAAGAGAAACTAAAAGGATAGATTGAACCTGACTTAGAACGTTGGCTCTGATACCAAATGATGCGAACCTCGCCAACACCGTGATGAAACCCAATATCAAGTATGATATGAACCTCACCAACTCGTGACGAAACCCGTATCCAACTAAGGTCTCCAGGAAACGTGTCCTGGTCAAGCTCGAATGGTGGAACCTTGACCCTTTACCTATAAAGAGGTAAGAACCTTGGTATAGTGAAGACGCCACAATCAACTATGGAAGGGTTGATTGATAAGTCGGGGATGAACGCCACGGAATACTCCGATAAGTTCGAATAGTTCTTCAAAGAACCAAAGAGAATATAATCTCACACTTCATTAATGAATAAAACTGATCCAAATTCGTCCAAAGGCGAGCACCAGCCTTTAAATAGGCCAAAGTGCAATATTACATCAAAAATAACCTTCCTAAATGGTTCTCATAGGATAGGAAACTAATTAGAAAGCAAATCTAAGTGCTATCCCAGAGAAATTACAAAATATTAACAATATCTTCAGAACTAAATAAAGGGGAAAGAAATATATTCTATTTGCTAAAAGAGGAAAGTGATATATTCTTGTAGATACCTTCAATATATTAGCATTAACTTGTGTTTCTCTTGCCTCTTTAGTTCTCTCAACATCCTTTCTTGATGATATTTTCCCTCATTATATCTAGCTGAGATATATTTCTTCAAATACTTTCCCTCTTGACATCAACTGAAATATATTTCTTGAAGTACGTTCACTGTTGACATTCAGCTGAAATATGTGGCCTTCATCATTTGTCCATTTTTGAAATATTATGGATAATGTTGAGTCATTTAGCTTGCTCATCACTTGTATGCATATCCATATCCGCTTCTCTGTCATGCACGAGCTTCTCATCATCCGATCATGAGAGATTTCGATTGTAGGCTTCGAACTCGTATATTGGATCACATCAACGGTACCGCGGTAGCACAGCAGCACGGTAGCAGCCTTGCCCGACCACGGTGGCACGGTAGCAGCCTTGCTTGATCACTGCCTTGGCTTGCTGTAGCCCGGTAGCAGCCCTGCTCAAGCAGTGATCGACCAATGTCGTGGCTTGCTCTAGCGGCGCTCGATCACTGCCGCGGCTTTGGTCAACCACGGTACCACGGTAGCACCCCAACAGCCTTGCTCGAGCACAAGGCAGCACGGCCGACCACGGTATCGCGGTAGGTTTTGCTCCGCCACGGCCCCACGGTAGCAAAACCTTGGTCGCGCACTGCTCAATCACTGTTATGCCTTGCTTGAGCACGACAGCATCCTTGCTCGGGCAGTACTCGATCACTGCAATGGCTATTGCTTGAGCACGGTACCACGATAGTAGCCTTGCTCGAGCATGGTAGCGTTGCAGCAGCTTCCTCGACCACGGTAACATGGTAGCACGGTGGTAGCCTTGCTCGACCACGGTGCAGTGGTAGCGTAGCGGCACGGTAGTGGTACCGTTGTAGCAGCTTCCTCGACCACGGTACCCTGGTAGCACGGTGGCAGCCTTGCTCAACCACGGTACCGCCGTAGCGTAACAGCATGGTAGTGGTAGCGTTGCAGCAGCTTCCTCGACCACGGTACCGCGATAGCGTAGCAGCACGGTAGTGGTACCGTTGCAGCAGCTTCCTCGACCACGGTACCATGGTAGCACGGTGGCAGCCTTGCTCAACCATGGTATCGCGGTAGCGTAGCAGCACGGTAGTGGTAGCGCTGCAGCAGCTTCCTCGACCACGGTACCATGGTAGCATGGCGGCAGCCTTGCTCGACCACGGTACCGCGGTAGCGTAGCAGCGTGGTAGCAGCCTTGCTCGAGCACTGCTCCATCACTCCCGTGGCTTGCTGCAGCTCGGTAGCAGCCTTGCTCGAGCATTGCTCAAGCAATGCCATGGCTTGCTCGACCACTGTACCAAGGTAGCGTAGTAGCACGGTAGCGGTAGCGTTGCAACAGCTTCGTCGACCATGGTACCACGGTAGCATGGCGGCAGCCTTGCTCGACCACGGTACCGCGGTAGCATAGTAGCGCGGTGGCAGCCTTGCTCGAGCACTGCTTGAGCAATGCCGTGGCTTGCTCGACCACGGTACCTTGGTAGCGTAGCAGCACGGTAGCGGTAGCGTTGCAACAGCTTCCTTGACCACGGTACCATGGTAGCACGGCGGCAGCCTTGCTCGACCACTGTACCACGGTAGCGTAACAGCACTATGGCAGCCTTGCTCGAGCACTGCTCCATCACTCCCGTGGCTTGCTGTAGCTCGGTAGCAGCCTTGCTCGACCACGCTATCAGCCTTGCTCGAGCAGCGCTCGATCACTGCTGTGCCTTGCTCGATCACTGCCGTGGGCTGCTCGCTCACGCTACAGACTTGCTCGAGCAGTACTCGAGCACCTTGCTGCATTGCTCGAGCAGTACTCGAACACCTTGCTGCCACTCCATTGCTCAATCAGAGCTCCAGCAGAAGCGGGTGGTGTAAAATTCGGGGGTCACAGTATCACCTTCTAGGAAGGAGAAAAACTTAAAATAAGCTCTTTAAGGGGGTAGAGGTGCAGCCTGCCCCTTACACCCGCTATGCCTCCCACCGAACATTCATCGCTACGTAGCGTGGCGATGTGCTCAGGTGCTGGTAGCGCTGCTACCAGCCACGGGGGCAACTCCGGCATCGCCGGTAGCCGGGTCGTGGTCTAAGCTAGCCGGGGTGGGTCGCGTGCACATTCTTGTGCTCGTGGCAGGCGCTGCAACTCGAGGTACGATCGTTTGGTAGCACAATTCGTGGTGCCCAGTGATCTACCTCGCGATCGGCACGTTTCAGTTATCAATCTCTACCATGCTATGGTTATCGATCTCCGCCGCGCTGCTCGATCATTGACCGTCCCTTGCTCCATCATCCCTTACTCGATCATCTGTCACGCGTTGCTCGATCACGGTGTTACACACTCGTGGTATGCTCTAGCGTTGGTTTGTTCTCGCGTCTAGCGCCCGGTCGCGGTCTAGCGGGCTGCCCACTTTCCCGATCGAGGATCTCCTCGGAGCGGGGCGGCGGGTATGTTCGTGTGGCTGTGCACCAGCGTGCATGTCGACGTGTGAGTGGTGATATGGTCGTGCTTGCTGGTAGGCCCAGTGGTGGTATGGCCACTGGACTGTCCGCTCGCCGACTCCTCAATGCACGTTGCAGGCGTCTTGCCTCGTGGCGTTACAGTCGGTTCCTGTGTTGTCGACCGTCTCGAGCGGTACTCAACTTCCTGTGTGTGCCCTCCAACGATTGCCTTCCTAGGCGATTGTTGGACAATGCAGTGGCCCCCTTGCACCATGCACGCAGCCACAACGATGGGTGCTGCGATGGCTCAGGGGTGCTAGCTCGGCCTTCGGATGCAGAACATTTCATAGGCACGTGGCCCTCGACCTACCTATGCCTGGATTGTTATGCTTCATTGGAATACGCTCGTGCCTTGTCCGTGTCACTCCCGGCCTAGCGCTGGCGAGGAACACGGGCGGGCGCGGCGCCGTCGATGGATGCTACCTGGTTGATCCTGCCAGTAGTCATATGCTTGTCTCAAAGATTAAGCCATGCATGTGCAAGTATGAACTAATTTAGACTGTGAAACTGCGAATGGCTCATTAAATCAGTTATAGTTTGTTTGATGGTATCTACTACTCGGACAACCGTAGTAATTCTAGAGCTAATACGTGCAACGAACCCCGACTTCTAGAAGGGATGCATTTATTAGATAAAAGGTCGACGCAGGCTTTGCCTAATGCTATGATGATTCATGATAACTTGACGGATCACACGGCCATCGTGCCGGCGATGCATCATTCAAATTTCTGCCCTATCAACTTTCGATGGTAGGATAGTGGCCTACTGTTAGACCCCTAGAGTGGTATCCCGATACCCGCCTACCACAAGCATGCCTCGGGCTGTGGTAGCGGGCAATGTACTGGGTGAGCACGTTATCGACTAAGTGTCGGGGCACTGGATTGCGATGTGCATGACTGTTCTGGCAAGGCACTGTGATGGTGCTTGAGCATGAGATGGGTTCTCGATCATACCTATGGTTGCTAGTACCCGGGAAGCGATGAAGCTCAGAGGCTATCCCAGGAATACATGCTACGGATGCCATGGAGCGCTTGAGCAGCGTTCCTTGGAGCAGAGGCGGGCCATGGTGGAAGGATCAATCAAGTCCCTGGATCACAACCTGCCTTATTCGGAGCAGCGGGAATCATGGCATGGATCCAATCAATCCGTGATTGGGGGAGGCAATCATGGATACGCCTAGAAGCCACTTATGGAAGTCAATCAAGCCAGATATGGAAGTTGACCAAGGATCGGGGGATCCAATAGGGCAAGCGGATTCTTAGGAGGAGAATCAGCCCTATCTATGGAAGCCAGGCATGCCAGATCGGGAAGCTAGCGAGGATCAGGGATCCAACATGGCAAGAAGAATCTCAGGAGGAGAATATTCCCGGCACACATGGAAAGTCTTGATAGAGATTGGTCAACTGTCTTGTCTAGAATTGTCATTAGGGAAAGTCTAGATTACCTGGTTATTTGGTTGTTGGGCTTCATGTATAAATAGGCGTGGGTTCTCATTTAAGTTATTCACTTCAGAATTCACATTCAGGCAAGAGAGAGCACGAGAGAAACACTGTGAGGAGAGTGTGGGTGCTGAGCCTGTTGTGAGGATCGAGTGAGGAGTGTAAGCAGTCGGTGCTATGAGGCATATACTCAATCAGAGTTTTGTAGCGTTGGGTTTTTGTAACTTGTTGTGAGATAATACAAGATACTTTTTGTCCCAACCCCTACTTGTGTTACTTCGATCGTCTCTAGGCTCGTGAGCCTCGGTTGTGCAGATTTTGTTGGCTGGTTGACAGAGAGTGCTGTTGATGCCCAGCGGTAGCCAGGGTATTCGAGTGGTGTTCGAGTAGTGCCCTTGGCCCCGTGACAGTTGGTATCAGAGCAAGGTTTCGGCAACATCACAACCATGACGACTCGATCAATGGAGGCACTGCGGGAACGTATGGCAGCTTTGGAGAGGCAAGTTGCTGCAGTTACTGAAGGTGCGCCTCTGCTGAACGTCGTTCATGAGTTCATCCTTGCGCTCGAAGACAATGTCGGAGAGGGCGATGACCTTGGAGGGACATTGACAGACCTTGTGAAGTGTCTGGTCTCTGATGTCACTGCGCTACGAGACGACATGGTCTTGATCAAGCGACAACTGGCTACTCAAGGAGTAGCATCAGGGAGTGAGACTTGTGGGAAAGTGAAGATCCCTGGGCCCAAGGCATTTGAGGGTACTCAAAGTTTAAAGGAGTTAGAGAAGTTCCTTTGGGACATGGAGACCTACTTCGATGCAGCGAAGGTCCCAGAAGCAGACAAGGTCATGGTTACCACCATGTACTTAGCAAATGATGCTAAGCTATGGTGGCGGACGCGGGTCCAAGATGCCCTCAGTGCGGGGAGACCACATATTGAGACGTGGGAACCACTGAGGCAGGAGTTGAAGGAGCAGTTCCTGCCGAGCAACACTGCCTGGGTTGCTCGGGACGCACTCGGGAAGCTAAGGCAGACCGGCTCGGTGCGTGACTACGTCAAGCAATTCAGCTCCTTGATGCTTGACGTGACCGATATGTCAGAGACGGACAAGCTGTACACGTTTCTGAAGGGCTTGCAGCCGTGGGCTCAACTAGAGCTCAGATGCCAAGGTGTGAAGGACCTCCCGATGGCTCTCGCAGCGGCTGATGTGCTACTTGACTTGCGCTACACTCTGTGGAGGACAGTGGGAAGAAAGCACAAGGCAAGGACAAGGACAAGTTGTCCAAGTCCACAGCCAATGGAAAGGAGGATAAGGGCAAGAAGAAGCTCACCCGTGAGGACAAGGGGAAGCCGAAGGCGAACGTGGGGAGTGGCTCCTTGAAGAAGGACCCCCGGACGCACCCTGGTTGCTTCATATGCAATAGTCCCCACAAAGCCAAGGAATGCCCGAAGAAAGAGAAGCTCTCAGCCTTGGCAGATCAGGACTCCGACGAAGAGGGAGTGCTACGTGCATCTTCGTTGCAAGCATTAAGCGCAATCCGTTCTGATCGCTCAAAGGCTCCCTATGGGTTGCTATTTGTGCATGTGCTACTCAATGGCCGAAAGGTGTCGGCATTAGTAGACACGGGAGCCTCCAACACATTCGTGTCGGACACGATGGTGCAACCGCTTGGGTTGCGAGTGTAGCGGCACAACTGCCATCTGAAGGCAGTTAACTCGAAGAGCCAGTCTATTGGTGGCATGGCTAAAGGCATTCCCATCAAGATCGACTCATGGGAAGGAAGCCTTGACATCATGGTTGTCCCGTTGGATGACTATGATTTGGTTCTTGGGAACAACTTCTTCATGGAGGCCTCGGTTACGGTCTCGATGCACCTTGGTGGATTCATGATCGGTGATCCACGACACCCATGCATTGTGAGGGGTTACAAGGGTTTCAGTCGAAGCAAGGAGATCTGGACGGAAATGGTGTCGGCTATGCAGGTAGCATGAGGGTGGAAGAAGGGCTACCCCACCTACTTGGCGGCGATAGTCGAAGTGGGGATGGAAGATACCAATCCAAAGCCAGAAGTACCTTCGGAGATTGCTGAGGTACTTGGTGAATTTCAAGATGTGATACCTGATGAATTGCCAGCAGGTTTACCACCCCGGAGGGCAGTAGACCACGGGATCGAGCTACTACCGGGAACGAGACCACCGGCGAAGGCACCCTACAGGATGTCGCCCAAGGAGTTGGGGGAGTTGCGGAAGTAGTTGGGTGAACTGCTAGACTCTGGGAAGATCCAACCTTCCACGGCACCCTACGGAGCACCGGTGCTGTTCCAAGAGAAGCACGACGGGTCTCTATGGCTATGCGTTGACTACCGGGGACTCAATAAGGTGACTGTGAGGAACAAGTACCCTGTGCCTTTAATAGCTGACCTGTTTGATCGTTTGAGCAAGGCGGTCATTTTCTCGAAGTTGGATCTACGCTCGGGATACTGGCAGGTTCGCATTGCGAAGGGTGACGAACCAAAGACAACAATGGTAACTCGTTATGGCTCCTACGAGTTCCTAGTCATGCCGTTCGGATTAACGAAAGCCCCTGCCACGTTTTGCAACTTGATGAATGACGTATTCCATGATGTGCTGGATAAGTTTGTGGTTGTCTACCTCAACGACATCGTGGTCTACAACAGGGATATGGGGGAGCACCTCGAGCACTTGCGGTTGGTGTTCGAGCGACTAAGGCAGCATTCTCTCTATGTGAAGTGAGAGAAGTGTGAGTTTGGCATGGAAGAGATACACTTCTTAGGCCATATCATGGGTCACGGATGCGTGCGCATGGACCCCAAGAAGGTGCAGGCAATTCGAGATTGGCCAGCACCGAAGACGGTGGGTGAATTGAGGAGCTTCCTGGGGATAGCAAATTACTACCGGAAGTTCATCAAGGGGTATTCGAAGAAGGTCACTCCCCTTATGGACCTACTAAGGAAGGACCGAAGTTAGCAGTGGGACGACTTGTGTGACATCGTGTTCCACAAGGTTAAGGAAGCCATTGTGACAGAGCCGGTGCTTAGGCTTCCTGACTTCGAGAAGCCTTTTGAAGTCCACACCGATGCCTCTGATCGTGCAGTCGGAGGTGTGCTCGTGCAGGACGGGCACCCTGTTGCATTCGAGAGTTGGAAGCTGAAGCCTGCGGAGCAGCGCTATTCAGCGCATGAGAAGGAGATGTTGGCAGTTGTCCACTACCTAAGGGTATGGCGGGTGTACTTGCTGGGGACTTCGTTCATTGTCAAGATGGACAACGTGGCGAATACTTTCTTCAAGACACAACCGAAGCTGACCCCGAAGCAGGCTAGGTGGCAAGAGGAGCTCGCTGAATATGACTTTTGATGTGAATCAAGATAAGGATATCAAGAATAAAAGTCAATATCAGTTTCAAGGAAAGAGGAGCTTCAAACCGACAAGAAGATTTTGGAGATATGAAGTTATATTTGTTTTTATGAGCTGATTGCATATTTTGTATTATGATTTGAATATATTAGGAGAGTATATTTTTGTTATATTTAGGAAATATTGTGGTTTCCTAGGAATATTATTAAGATATCTTTTAGATATAATTAGATTATATTCACCGTATCTTTAGGATAGTTATTAGGATATATTTGCATCTTTTATATTTTTATTAGGAGTCTATAAATACCCAAGTGGTCACATTGTATTTTTCATTCATTCAGATAATGGATCAATAAGAATGAGTTCTTATTTTATTTGGTTCTTTAGAACCGCCGAACTTATCGGAGTAATCCATGTGTTAATTATATAAATATGCTTATTTGAACATATTTTCTGGCCTAGATTCAAGTAAGTTGTTCGAGTTTTATGAGATTTCAACACATGATTGATTGTTTTTCCCTAGTTGAGTGAAATCAATTTATAATTAATTAATTCAAATTTTCTTCCAAGAATGTTGGTACTTCTGGAATTGTTATTGATGTAGGTGTTTAATGAAGAACCAACCGGGCCAAGGAAGTGGACCCTGACTCACGGAACCAAGATGGACAGAAGCTGGAAAACAGAGGAAACAGGGGAGGAGTCGCGACTCAGGGTCGCGACTCCCTGAAGCAGAAAAGTGAACAGAGTCATGGGTCGCGACTCAGGGTCGCGACCCCTCGCGGGCAGAGAAGATTTCGCAATATTTGCGAAATATTTGATTTCCTGAAGATCCCGAAGCCCGATATGGAGGATATTCTGAGATATTATGATACAAAAGAATATATTTCACTTGACTTACTCTGGGGAAAACAAAATATCTTGCAGAATATATTTTTAGGATAGATATATTTGGAGAATATTTTTAGGCAAGATAGAATATTTTTGTTCTCGATCCTTATAAATCTCAACCTAGCAGCATACGGAGGGAAAAAAAATCTTTCATATCAGTTCTTTCACATTCATATTGTTGCTAAGAAGAATCGGATTCACACACCGCTTCAAGGAAGGAAGAGGATCAACGTGCTTCAAGACAATTTCGAAGATCGAGAGATCGGCTTCGAATCATTCCAGAGTTTTTCTTTCCTTCCTCTTTCCTTTTCTTAGTCATGGTGTATTCGAATCTTTTCTTGGTATTTTCTGTTAATTCTATCATGAACTAATTCCCTATTTCCTAGGGCGAGCAATGAAACTCTTTTCTATTTTCTAAGTTCTTCCCTTTCTTCTATATGTGATTGATTACATCGTGTTACTTACACTATTCTCGTCTTTAATGCTTTCTGATTGACTGGCCACCAATTAGATCGATTAGGAGATTCGATGAACTCGAGAGACGAAGTCGTAATCACGCCGGAGATAGTATAACTTAGGATAATTCACGCCGAGAGGTCGGGATTATTTGTGAGAAGCATCGAGAGATTAGCCGATCACCCTAGGTATCCAAATTAGGGTTCGAACTCAATGGGTTTCTTAATATTAATTGCCTAGAGATAGAGTGATTAGTATCGTCCTAGAAACACGTCCTTGTTAAGCCGAGAGGTAGGCAAGGAGACACAAAACCCTAGGATAGTAACACCGTAGTCAATTGTATATAGAGGTCGGGATTGGATTTAGAAGTAGAATTGAGGGAAGTTGTGAGCCCTAGGTTCATTAAACTGATTTAATTTCTTCTAATTGCTTTCGATTTACCTTTCTTGTTTTCATTAAATTCCAATCCAATTTCGAATTGCCTAGCTTGGCTTGATTGCTTGGTTTATTGCTTAGTTTAATTGACTTAGATCCTCGTGGGAACGATCTCGATATTCATCACTTTATTACTTGCGCGATACGTATACTTGCGTGCCTTTTCGGTTATCTATTTTTGTCGCAACAAGTTTTTGGCGCCGTTGCCGGGGAATCGAGTTTCAATTATTTCTAACCTTAATACTAAGCAATTTTCCTCGACTAGGTACTCTTTTCTAATTTTTTAATTTTCTTTCTACTAGGTGCTCTCCAAAGTTGTATGCTTCGCCGCCACAACTCGATTCCACTACTACACGATCCGGAACCCGAGCGAACTTTTCATAGGAGGCGTAGAGAGCAAAGGGCAGCCCAAGGGAGACAAACCATGGAGGCCGGCCAAGGAGGTGACTTAGTACCACTAAACCAGCGTCGGAAGACCATCAAGGAGTATGCACAACCTCAATTTCTAAATCAATCAAGCATCGTCAAGCCACCGGTTCAAGCTCACACCTTTGAGATCAAACCATCGGTAATCCAAATGCTTCAAACTTCTTGTTCTTTTGGAGGAGCACCGAATGAAGATCCTCATGTGCATCTAGCAAAGTTCCTTGAGATCTGTGACACTTTCCGCTTCAATGGGGTGTCGACCGAGTATATCCGGATGTCCCTTTTCTCCTTTTCATTGAGGGACAAGGCGAAGGCGTGGCTACTCTCACTTCCACCAAGCACACTCGACACATGGGATGCAATAACCGAGAAGTTCTTGGCTCAATACTTCCCACCGTCCAAAACAATGAAGTTAAAGAATGACATCATGACATTCAAGCAACAGCCCATGGAGTCTTTCTATGAAGCTTGGGAGCGTTTCAAGGAGCTACAACGAGCGTGCCCCCACCACGGCATTGAGATATGGACATTGGTACAAATTTTTTATAATGGTTTATTAGAAACTTGTCGTTCTTCTCTTGATGCCGCTGCAGGTGGTTCAATCATGAACAAATACCCCGAGGATGCCTATGATTTATTAGAAGAGATGGCACGTAATGGATATCAATGGCCATCCGAGAGAGCAACGGGACGCGGAACCGTCGGAATTCATTCAGTAGATGCCGTGACAGCCCTCTCAGCTAAGATGGATGCCCTCTTCAAAGAAGTGACAGCATGGAAGAACCAAGGAGCGGGGCCAACTTATGGAGCGACCGAAGGACTAGCTTACATGGAACCGGTGCAAGATGCACAAGAGTCGGCCAACTACATTGGAGGCAACCCGAGGAACAATCCCTACTCCAACACATACAATCCGGGTTGGAGAAATCATCCAAACTTCTCCTATGCCAACAACAACAACCGAGCCAATCCACCACCGGGGTTCCAACCAACTCAAAAACAAGAACCTTCAACTTCGGATCGCCTCACGAGATTAGAGGACACTTTCATTAAATTTATGCAATCTTCTCAAGATACACATGCTGCTGTGCAAATGAATTCTAATCAAATTGTTACCTTGCAATCGCAGATGCGGAATGTGGAGACCCAAATAGGTCAATTGGCTCAAGCAATCAACTCTCGACCTTTGGGAGCACTACCGAGCGACACAGAAATCAACCCTCGAGGTAAGGATAATGAGCATGTGAAAGCAATCATGTTGCAGCACGACCCAGAAACAGAGGATGAAGCAGTAGCGAAAGAGTCGCGATCCCCAGTCGCGACCCCTTTTTCCAGAACAGAAGAGTCGCGACCCCAGGTCGCGACCCCTGATTACAGAGCCGAAATTCGAGACTCAGATGACGACCAGAGCTGCAAGAACAACCCAGAACATGCTGAGAAGACCCAGAAAAAGCTAGAAAAGAAGGAAAGGACATATCCACCTCTCCCTTATCCACAAAGAGCACAAAGGGCAAACAATGAGCACCAATTCCGTAAGTTTTTAGACGTGTTCCGTAAATTGCATATTAATATACCGTTTGCCGAAGCTCTTGAACAGATGCCAAGCTATGTAAAGTTCATGAAGGAGATCTTATCCAAGAAGAGGAAGCTTGGAGACTATGAGACCGTGGCTCTCACCGAAGAGTGTAGTGCTATCTTGCAACGCAAGTTGCCACCCAAATTGAAAGATCCAGGTAGTTTTACAATTCCATGCTCCATTGGTGACAAGTTTGAAGGTAGGGCTCTTTGTGATCTTGGTGCAAGTATTAATCTTATGCCCTATTCAGTTTATCATGAACTAGGTCTAGGAGAGGTGAAGCCAACTTCGGTTACACTTCAACTAGCTGATAGATCTCTAGCTTATCCTCGTGGTATTATTGAAGATGTGTTAGTTAAAGTGGACAAGTTTATATTTCCTGTTGATTTTGTGGTTCTTGATTTTGATGAGGATCGGGAGATCCCGATCATTCTTGGTAGACCTTTTCTTGCTACAGGTCGTGCATTAATTGATGTGCAAAAGGGCGAGCTCACCATGAGAGTCAATGATCAGGAAGTAACCTTTAATGTTTACAAGTCTATGAAGTACCCTAGTGAGTATACTGAATGTTTTTCTATGGATGTGATAAATAGGGTTGCAAGAGAGACTTTTGAGGAGAATCATCCCAAGGATGTTTTAGAAGCGGCCTTACTTGGAGGACCGTCACGAGAAGATGAAGAATTCTTGAAGGTGGTGAATGCGTTGGATTCATGCCCAAGCCTTCCAAAAGAGCTCAACCACTTCGAGCATTTCGAGATTCCACTACTAACATTGAAGCCTTCAATTGAAGAACCTCCCAAATTAGAACTAAAGCCACTTCCCGATCATCTTAAGTACGCTTTCTTAGGCTCATCCTTTACTCTTCCTATTATTATTGCTTCGGATCTAACCGCTTTACAGGAAGAGAAACTCCTTCGGGTCCTTAGAGAGCATAAGAGAGCCATAGGATGGACTATAGCCGACATTCGTGGCATTAGCCCTTCACTTTGCATGCACAAAATTCTCTTGGAGGAAAATCACAAGAAGTCAATAGAAGGACAAAGGAGGTTGAATCCGGTCATGAAGGAAGTCGTAAAAAAGGAAATCATCAAGTGGCTAGATGCGGGCATAATTTTCCCAATCTCTGATAGCCAATGGGTAAGTCCCGTGCAATGTGTGCCAAAGAAAGGAGGAATGACGGTCATCACCAATGAGAGGAACGAGTTGATCCCTACTCGAACGGTGACCGGATGGAGAGTTTGCATGGATTACCGGAAGCTCAACAAGACTACCCGAAAAGATCACTTTCCACTCCCCTTCATGGATCAAATGTTAGATCGTCTTGCCGGTAAGGAATACTTTTGTTTTTTGGATGGATATTCCGGTTATAATCAAATTGCAATTGCTCCCGAGGATCAAGAAAAGACAACTTTCACTTGCCCATATGGCACCTTTGCTTTTAAAAGAATGCCTTTTGGTTTATGTAATGCACCCGCCACTTTTCAAAGATGCATGATGGCTATATTTTCTGATCTTATTGAAAAGTGTATTGAAGTCTTTATGGATGATTTTTCGGTGTTTGGTAATTCGTTTGATGAATGTTTGGCTAACCTCACTATTGTTTTGAAGAGATGTGAAGAAACTAACCTTGTCTTGAATTGGGAGAAGTGCCACTTCATGGTACAAGAAGGTATAGTTTTAGGTCATAAGGTATCCAAGAAAGGCATGGAGGTGGACCGAGCCAAGATAGATACAATCGAGAAGCTACCACCTCCAATTTCGGTAAAGGGAATTAGAAGCTTTTTGGGACATGCCGGTTTTTATCGGAGGTTTATTAAAGATTTTTCTAAAATTGCTAAACCTCTTTGTAATTTACTTGAAAAAGATGTTCCATTCAAATTTGATGATGCATGTCTTGAAGCTTTTAATGAGCTTAAGTCTAGACTAGTATCTGCACCTATCATTATTGCTCCGAATTGGGATCTACCCTTTGAATTAATGTGCGATGCTAGTGATTATGCAGTAGGTGCAGCCCTTGGACAAAGGAAAGAAAGGATTTTCCACCCGATCTACTATGCTAGCAAGACCTTGGATGAAGCTCAGATCAATTATACCACAACTGAGAAGGAGTTATTAGCGGTGGTATTTGCTTTTGATAAATTTAGATCGTACTTAATTGGGACTAAAGTAATTGTTTTTACAGATCATGCGGCGATTAAGTATTTAATCGACAAGAAGGAGGCAAAGCCAAGGCTCATAAGGTGGATTCTACTCTTGCAAGAATTCGACTTAGAGATTAGGGACAAGAAAGGATCCGAGAATCAAGTTGCCGATCATCTTTCAAGACTTGAGAGTGAGGGAAAAGTGGATAAGTCGGTAATTAATGAGTTCTTTCCCGATGAACAAGTCTTATCTATATCTCATGTTCCATGGTATGCGGATTTAGTTAATTATTTGGTATCTAACCATCTTCCTCATGAATTAAATTCTCAACAAAGAAAAAGGTTCCTTCATGAAACCCGTAAATATATATGGGACGAGCCTTATTTGTTTAGGTTGGGACCCGACCAAGTGCTAAGGAGATGCATACCCAAAGAGGAACAAGAAGATATCATTAGGAGTTGCCATGACTCACCATATGGAGGACATTATGGAGGAACTAAGACGGCATCCAAGATTCTACAATCCGGTTTCTATTGGCCTACGGTATTTAAAGACTCTTTTGATTACGTTTCTAAGTGTGATAGATGCCAAAGGCTTGGGAATATTTCTAGGAGACATGAGATGCCGTTAAATACCATCCTAGAAGTAGAATTGTTTGATGTATGGGGAATAGATTTTATGGGCCCCTTTCCTTCTTCATACAATAATCGATATATTTTGCTTGCGGTTGATTATGTTTCCAAGTGGGTTGAGGCAATTGCTTCACCCACTAATGATTCTAATGTGGTGTTAAGATTTTTGAAGAAACAGATATTCACTAGATTTGGTACACCACGAGCTATTATAAGTGATGAAGGGAGCCACTTTTGTAGCAAGCAAGTTGAGGCCTTGTTGAGCAAGTACGGAGTCAAGCACCGAATAGCCCTTGCTTATCACCCTCAAACAAACGGGCAAGCCGAAGTGTCCAATCGGGAGATAAAGAAAGTTTTGGAGAAGACAGTGGGCACAACTCGGAAGGATTGGGCTAACAAGTTAGATGATGCACTATGGGCATACTGAACAGCCTTTAAAACACCTATTGGAATGTCTCCTTATCGACTCGTGTTTGGAAAGGCATGCCACTTACCGGTGGAGCTGGAGCACAAGGCTTATTGGGCACTCAAAGCACTCAATTTTGACTTACAAAAGGCTGGTGAGAAGCGTCTTTTTCAATTACATGAATTGGAAGAATTTCGGATGCAAGCATATGAAAACTCTCGGGTCTACAAGGAAAAGACCAAGCGATGGCATGATCAAAAGATTTTGGTAAGAGATTTTAAACCCGGTCAATTAGTGCTTTTATATAACTCCCGTTTGAGACTCTTTCCAGGAAAGTTGAAATCACGATGGTCGGGACCATTCCGGATTGTGGAGGTATTTCCTTATGGAGCGGTTGAGCTTCTAAATGAGAAGAACAATGAAACGTTCAAGGTGAATGGCCAACGGGTGAAGATTTATTTAGGAGATCCACAAGAGAAGGAAGGATCCTCCATTAAACTTCAAGACAAGTAGAAAGCGGCAAAGTCGGGCCGGGACTTAAAACACGGCGCTTCTTGGGAGGCAACCCAAGCAAAAAGAGTTTTTCTATTTTTCACTTTCATTTATTCATCTAACTCTTATAACTTCCAACTAATACGTATTATTTTCAGGTAATTCTCTTTTAAAAAAAAAAAAACAAAACAAAAAAAAAAAAAAAAAAGAGAAAGAGAAGAAGAAAGAAAGCCCTGGCAGTCACGAGCAGATCTGCAAAATGCCAAAGAGTCACGACCCGAGGTCGTGACTTCTCATTCAACATAACAACCCAGCCCGTAGGGTCACGACCCGCAGTCATGACTCTCGGCCCAGCCCCCTCACCAGAAAGAAAACAACTGCAACTAGGGTTCACGGCAGTCGGGCACCACCACACCCCCGAACCCGAATCGAACTGCAGTTCCTCTCCACGAAGGCAACCCGAATCGTGCTGCAGTTCCTCTCATCAGATTTGCCGATCCCTGTTGCCTCTCCAGTCGGCACCACTGCATCCCTGCTGATCTGATGCTGCGAACTGTACTGGGGGGCTTCACAGCAATCTCTGTGTTGCTGATCAACCGAATCTGAGGCGATTCTTGCAATTCCTTCTTCGAATTCCTTCCTGTTGCTGCACAGAAATCAGCGACCAGAGGCTTCACAGCCGCCTCTCAACACAATCAGAACAGAGCTGTTGTGGTGAAATCGGGATTCCAACTTCCCAATCCGGTCAACTCTTTCCCTTCTTCTTCCAGATTACTGAACTGCTGGGTTGCTTATGCTTGATTACCGGGCTGTCTGTGCTTGATTGCTTACTTGCTGGTGTTGAAATAAACAATCTCCATGGCCCCTAAACGAGCTAAAGCTCGAGAGAAGAGACCCGCTCCTAGCTATGATACTAATCGATTTATAACAGCAGTTAGTGAAGAACTTTTTAATACCAAATTTTGTAATCGAGATGTGATACCAGAAAGGGGATTTGCTCTTGATGATACTGCTGGGCTGAAGGAATTTAGACAGGATATCGATGCTATGGGGTGGGCTCAATTTTGCAAGCAACCTCGCCCGGGAGTTAGGAATATAGTGGGCGAATTCTATGCCAATATGAGTAAAATCAGGGATGTTGGTGTTTTCATGCGTGGCATTGATGTGCAATTCACTGTTGATGCAATCCATGATTTGATTTCTGCACCTCGAGCCCCATTATTTTTTGAGGTTTGTCAAGATGTTAATACGGATGATATACTTCAAGTTATAGGAAAACCGGGAGCTAGATGGGAAACTAGAACGGATAATGTTCTTGTAATTACAAGAGACCAATTGAACTTTAGGGCTCGAGTGTGGCTTCTTTTTGTCTCCTCTCGTATTTTTCCTAATATGAGTATGTCAAAGGTGCGCTATGATCGGATTCTTGCTCTATATTGCATTCTCACACACAGGCGATTTGATGTAAGTGCAGTCATTTTCAACAACATTAATGAGAGGTTCTTTGAGCAGAAGGACAGATTGTGGTACCCATCCCTCATTACTGAGCTATGTCAGCAAGCTGGAGTTCAAATGGATGACCATGCCGACAAATATACCACCAAGGGACCGATTGACGGAGCAACAATTCGCCCAATGAGAGCCCGGGACGATGAGCAACTTCCGAGAGCACAACAAGCCAGAGACCAAGAGGCCGGACCAGCTCATGCTCAATCTTATTACAACAGGCTGATTGAAAAGAACTACCGGTGTTCTCAACGCACCGAAAGGCGCCTCCAACAATTCATCGATTATCAAGTGCACTTCAACACCACATCCGCAGAAAATCAAGCCCGCCTAGCTCATCAGATGAATGTGGAGTTGTTGCCATATAGGGCGGCCCCTACATTTCGTGACGAAGATCGTGAACAAGAGGAGGATAAGAACGAGGAAGATGAGGGCTGATAAATCAGACACCACCCACCCAGGCACGTTTTGTCTTTCCTCACTATTTTCTTTGCTTTCCATTGAGGGCAATGTGCAGTTCAGGTCTGGGGGGGAACATTGTGTTTTGTGGCTGCTAGTTGATAACGTCATAGCTGTTGTTTATGGGTTTGGCTGGGTGAGTTGATGTTTCATGCTGCTGTTGCTTTGGCTGGTTGTTTTGAGCTGATTGTTTATTCATCATCTAGATAAAGTAGGTTGCATGCATTTAGGGTGCTAGATTTTTTTTAGAATACACATTCCATCTTAGCCATGTTAGTAGGTGTATCGCACCAACAAATTAATCACTCATGATGAATTGGTTAGCCCTTGTTCGGTGATGATAATTAGTGGCTTAAAATTTTTAAACTCGATCGGATTTGAGATTGCAACGTGCTTAGGAGGTATTTTGAAAAAATTTGATCATGTCTCAACCCCATTCTTTTCACGACACTCTTACTTTAGGATAGCTTAAAGTTGCCCTTGATGTTGCTTAGTTGTATGGCTCACATGAGAGTAGGTAAGAACATAAACTTTGATATCCTACCAAAGAAAAAAGAAAAAGAAAAAGAAAAAGAAATATTATGCATGAGCTAGTAAAAAAAAAAAAAAAATTCTTATAAAAATGCATATGTGAGCTTAAATGAAAGATGTGCCAAGGCTCTGAGCACCACTGTACGGGCTTGAGCGGCATTTAGTGCGAAAGCACACGCGATAAGGCCCGACATGTGCTCGTGGTGGATAGTCCATTAGTCGAAGCTCGAGGATAGATCCGTAGGGGTATCTTAAAACCTAATGCCTTGCCCCAATTGGGACGGGAGCCATTGATTGATTCCTCGCTACACGGGCCTAGCTATGGACATGACACCCAGAGTCGTGCACCACCAAAGAAAGAAAAAGAGTGAGAAACAAACGAGCGGAAATGCAAAAAGGCAATGTCTTTGGGAGTGTTCAAATCTCTTGATTATGTGCTTGACCAACTAAGTTGCAAATTGGGTGCTTGAACTTTTGTAAGAGTGTTTGCACTAACACAACACGGGTGAAGACAGATTTTTAGAAAATGTTGACATCCAAAGTGTGGAACAATCAAATTGAAGATCGAGTGGAAGATTAAGAGCCATTCCTGAGAACTCTAAGGGGCCAAAACCTTTACGATTGAGTGGAGAAATTTGTTGTGTGTTTTGTGTGCTTGCTAGGAGTCTAATTGTCTTACTCGAGGACGAGCAAGAATCTAGGTTTGGGGTGTGTTAATTACATAAATATGCTTATTTGAACATATTTTCTGGCCTAGATTCAAGTAAGTTGTTCGAGTCTTTATGAGATTTAACACATGATTGGTTGTTTTTCCCTAGTTGAGTGAAATCAATTTATAATTAATTAATTCAAATTTTCTTCCAAGAATGTTGGTACTTCTGGACTTTTTATTGATGTAGGTGTTTAATGAAGAACCAACCGGGCCAAGGAAGTGGACCCTGACTCACGGAACCAAGATGGACAGAAGCTGGAAACAGAGGAAACAGGGGAGGAGTCGCGACTCAGGGTCGCGACTCCCTGAAGCAGAAAAGTGAACAGAGTCATGGGTCGTGACTCAGGGTCGCGACCCCTCGCGGGCAGAGAAGATTTCGCAATATTTGCGAAATTTGATTTGAAGATCCGAAGTGGACCCGAGCTGATATTGAGTATGAGATATTAGAAACAAAAGATATATTCACTTGACTTACTCTGGGGAACAAAATATCTTGCAGAATATTTTTTAGGATAGATATTTTGGAGAATATTTTTAGGCAAGATGGAATATTTTTTTCTATCCTTATAAATCTCACCTAGCAAGCATACGGAGGGACAATCTTTCATATCATTCTTACACATTCATATTGTTGCCAAGAAGAATCGGATTCACTCACGGCTTCAAGGAAGGAAGAGGATCAACGTGCTTCAAGACAATTTCGGAGATCGAGAGATCGGCTTCGAATCATTCAAGAGTTTTTCTTTCCTTCCTCTTTACTTTTCTTAGTCATGGTGTATTCGAATCTTTTCTTGGTATTTTCTGTTAATTCTATCATGAACTAATTCCCTATTTCCTAGGGCGAGCAATGAAACTCTTTTCTATTTTCTAAGTTCTTCCCTTTCTTCTATATGTGATTGATTACATCGTGTTACTTACACTATTCTCGTCTTTAATGCTTTCTGATTGACTGGCCACCAATTAGATCGATTAGGAGATTCGATGAACTCGAGAGACGAAATCGTAATCACGCCAGAGATAGTATAACTTAGGATAATTCACGCCGAGAGGTCGGGATTATTTGTGAGAAGCATCGAGAGATTAGCCGATCACCCTAGGTATCCAAATTAGGGTTCGAACTCAATGGGTTTCTTATATTAATTGCCTAGAGATAGAGTGATTAGTATCGTCCTAGAAACACGTCCTTGTTAAGCCGAGAGGTAGGCAAGGAGACACAAACCCTAGGATAGTAACACCGTAGTCAATTGTATATAGAGGTCGGGATTGGATTTAGAAGTAGAATTGAGGGAAGTTGTGAGCCCTAGGTTCATTAAACTGATTGAATTTCTTCTAATGCTTTCGATTTACCTTTCTTGTTTTCATTAAATTCCAATCCATTTCGAATTGCCTAGCTTGGCTTGATTGCTTGGTTTATTGCTTAGTTTAATTGACTTAGATCCTCGTGGGAACGATCTCGATATTCATCACTTTATT
>CM075295.1:11714953-12083024 GCA_037672795.1 Lagerstroemia speciosa
ACTTCCCGTATCTTGGATCACATCAAAATGGGAAAGCACGGGCCATTTTTTCGAATGTGGCTTAGGAACTAAATTTGAAGCAAAATGGGACAAACCAAAATTCCCTTTTCCATGGCACTTTACATGATCAAACCGACCTTCGCATTTCCACAAGTAGAGGGTATGTAATCGCAGCCTTCAACCACCTGAAGGACAATGCCAGCAAGTGTTGCATCAAGGGAGCACAAGATTTAGGAAAAGAACGGTTCCGAAAAGAGTGACTATGAAAACATTGGCATGCGATTTTTGAATAAAATCCTTCCCCCACTTGTCCCTTGTGGTGTGAGGAAAGATCATCAAAATTACGCAAGGTCTAAAGGTTCCCGCAATCTTTATCGAAAATTGATTTCACGTGTTTCTCTTTACCCCTACTAGGCGAACTGTCCAAGCGTGGGACGACCAAACCAACTCCCCAAGTAGTGGCAATACGTTACTCATTCTTACTACTTGTTGCCGATATGTATACTTGCGGGCATTCTGTCAACATGAGCAACAATGTACTCACAGGTGGCTAAGTAGATCCGTTCTTCCTCGAAGTCAAGTTCTGCTAATCTAATGGTAAATACTCATGTGTACGCCAAAGCCTCTTGACTTCTTCTCCTTCTTCTTGCCCACCTCAAGAGGAGTTCGGCAAAGTTGAGGCAAAGGTCATGTTCATCCCCGACAAGTGGTATAGCTTGTAGTCCCCCCTATTGATGATAAACACGTGCTGGAAGATAGACCAAAGCTCCAGAGTACACCAAGAGTGGAATTCCCTTGAAATTTTTACATCTAATAAAAGCTTCTTTCTACAAAAACCAACGAGCTTTCCATAAAAAGTCCTTAACTTGTGCTTTTGAGAGAAAAGCTTCCCATTCTCGGACGATTTGAGCCGGGAAATGTGGTTTTTCTGACAAAACATTGAGTTTTCTCCAAATACTCATAATCCGATTCTCACTTGAAAAGTAAATGGGAAAGCACGAGCCAATTTTTCGAATGTGGCTTAGGAACAAATTTGAAGCAAAATGGGACAAACCAAAATTCCCTGTCCATTGCTATTTACATGATCAACTGACCTTAGCATTTCTGCAAGTAGAGTGGGTATGTAATCGCACCCTTCAACCAGCTGAAGGACGTTGTCAGCAAGTGCTTCATCAAGGAGCACCTTATTTTAGGGAAAAGAAAGGTTCAGAAAAGAGCGAGTATGAAAGTAATCCTTCCACCACTTGTCCCTTGTGGTGTATGGAAAGATCATCTAAATTACTCAAGGTCAAAAGGTTCCCGCAATCTCTATCGAAAATTGATTTCACATGTTTTCTCTTTACCCCGACCAGGCGATCAAGATTCTTCTCAAGGGAATTGTCCAAGGGTGGGACGACCAATCAACCTCCCCAAATAGGGGCAATACATTACCCATCTTTACTACTTGTTGGCGATATGTATATTTGTGGCCATTATGTCAACATGAGCAACAAATGTACTCACAGGTGGCTAACTAGATCCGTTCTTCCTCGAAGTCAAGTTCTGCTAATGTGATGGTAAAATACTCGTGTGTACTCCAAAGCCTGTTCACTTCTTCGAACTCCTTCTTGGCCGCCTCAAGAGAGAGTTCTCGAAAATTGAGGCAAAGGTCATGTTCGTCCCCGACAAGTGGTATAGCTTGTAGTCCCCATATTGATGATAAACACGTGCTAGAAGATAGACCAAAGCTCCAGAGCACACCAAGAGTGGAATTCCCTTGATATTTTGACATCTAATAAAAGCTTCTTTTCTAACAAAACCAACGAGCTTTCCCTAAAAATTCCTTAACTTGTGCTTCTGAGAGACAAGCTTCCCATTCTCGGACGATTTGAGCCGGTAAATGTGGTTTTTCTCACAAAACATTGAGGTTTCTCCAAATACTCATAATCCGATTCTCACTTGAAAAGTAAATGGGAAAGCACAGGGCAATTTATCGAATGTGGCTTCGGAACTATATTTGAAGCAAAATGGGACAAACCAAAATTCTCTTTCCATGGCTCTTTACATGATCAACTGATCTTAGCATTTCCGCAAGTAGAGTGGGTATGTAATTAGAGCCTCCAACCACCAGAAGGACGATGCCAGCAAGTGTTGCATCAAAGGAGCACTAGATTTTAGGGAGAAGAATGGTTCCGAAAAGAGCGACTATGAAAGTATTGGCATACGATTTTCGAAAAAAAGCCCTCCACCACTTGTCCCTTGTGGTGTGTGGAAAGATCATATAAATTACTCAAGGTCAAAAGGTTCCCGCAATCTTTACCAAAAATTGATTTCACATGTTTTCTCTTTACCCCTACCAGGCGATCAAGATTGTTCTCAAGGGAACTGTCCAAGCGTGGGACGACCAATCCACCTCCCCAAGTAGGGGCAACACGTTACTCATTCTTTACTACTTGTTGGCGATATGTATACTTGCAGGCATTCTGTCAACATGAGCAAAAAATGTACTCACAGGTGGCTATGTAGATCCGTTCTTCCTTGAAGTCAAGTTCTGCTAATGTGATGGTAAAATACTCGTGTGTACTCCAAAGCCTCTTCACTTCTTCAAACTTCTTCTTGGCCGCCTCAAGAGAGAGTTCTTGAAAATTGAGGCAAAGGTCATGTGCGTCCCCGACAAGTGTCATAGCTTGTAGTCCCCCATATTGATGATAAACACATCCTGGAAGATAGACCAAAGCTCCAGAGTACACCGAGAGTGGAATTCCCCTGAAATTTTGACATCTAATAAAAGCTTCTTTCAACAAAAACCAACAAGCTTTCCATAAAAAGTCCTTAACTTGTGCTTTTGAGAGAAAAACTTCCCATTCTCAGACGATTTGAGCCGGGAAATGTGGTTTTTTTGACAACACATTGAGTTTTCTCCAAATACTCATAATCCGATTCTCACTTGAAAAGTAAATGTGATGCGAACCTCGCCAACTTCATGATGAAACCCGATATCAAGTATGATATGAACCTCACCAATTCGTGACAAAACCCGTATTCAACTAAGGTCACCGGGAAACGTGCTCTTATCAAGCTCGAAAGGTGGAACCTTGACCCGTTACCTATAAAGAGGTAAGAACCCTGGTATGGTGAAGACGCCACAATCAATTATGGAAGGGTTGATTGATAAGTCGATGATGAACGCCACGGAAACCTCCGATAAGTTCGAAAAGTTCTTCAAAGAACCAAAGAGAATAAAATCTCACACTTTGTTAATGAATAAACTGATCCTCATTCGTCCTAAGGCAAGCACCAGCCTTTAAATAGGTGAAAGAGCAATATTACATAAAAAAACAACCTTCCTAAATGGTTCTCATAGGATAGGAAACTAATTAGAAAACAAATCTAGGTGTTTCCTCAGGGAAATTAGAAAATATTACCAATATCTTCAGAACTAGGCAAAGGGGAAGAAAATATATTCTACTTGCTAAAAGAGGAAAGTGATATATTCTTATAGATAACTTCAATATGTCAGCATTAACCTATGTTTCTCTTGCCTTTTTAGTTCTCTCAACTTCCTTTCTTGAAAATATTCTTGTTCTTTCATCTAGCTAAGATATATTTCTTCAAAATACTTGCCCTCTGGACATTCAACTGAAATATATTTCTTGAAGCACTTGCGCTCTTGATACTTAGCTGAAATATATGGCCTTCTTCATTTGTCCCTTTCTGAAATATCATGGATAATGTTGAGTCATTCAACTTGCTTGTCACTTGTATACAAATCCATGTCCTCAATTTCATCTTACTTAAACTTCTCGTCAATGGACCTTGAAAGACTTTGATTTCATTCTTCAAGCTCGTTTCTTGGATCACATCATTCCTCTCCTCTTGAAAAGGATTTGTCCTCAAATCTTACCCTACATTAAATGAAAATAAATTACAAACTTGGAAAGTATATTATCTTTTTGCTCACCTTGTTGTTCATCATTAGTAAACCACTCAAGAACTCGGAATAGTCCATCTCCATGAGAATGTTGCTTTGAATGCCTTTGAATGTGAATCCTCTTCTTTCTAATGCGCAATGAATTACAACCACCCGGATCAAAAAAAATATTCTTCTTGCCACTACTGGGGTGCATGGCTTTCACATGATTTGACTTAACAAATTCACCTTTCGTCATTCCACCTAAGTAAGCACATCCACTTGAAGGTAAAGATGTTAAATCCATAAGAATCAATAAACTGAAGCAATTTACTTGCTTTGAATGAGAAAACTTAGTGGTAGAAGGAATGACACTAGAATGAGAAACGCCAACATTGGGAAAACAATATTCCCATGATTTAAAATCAATTTTTGCATAGCAATTCAAAAACAATAATTTGTTTCCGTGTTCTCTTATATTTTCCCAAGAGTTGTTCAAGAAGTTAGCAATTTTGTGTAAAATATGTATAACTTGTATTCTCTCTATCTTTTTAAAGAACAAATCATCATGTGTGATATTATCCATTATATGACATGTAATATAGTACCAATATAAGCTAGATAAGCAATGGAAACCACTTACCTGACTTACCAAAGTAGATATTGGCCAATCTTGGATTGTCTTTTCCTCTTCAACAAGATTCTCATTAACTATAGCACTCAAAATCAAATCAGCTAACACAATCTCATCCATACAAAGAGTTCGAGTTTCAAGTTTAGCAAATAACGATTCTTTGCTTAAGGACTCTGAAACAAGTCTTGAGTATTTATCATGATTATCTAGACTCTTATCATAACGAATGCCATCAACGTAAATAAATGCATGTAAATTATGGCTCATAAGTCTCATGAAAGCGTTAGACCTATTAATCAATCCAAAAGGAATCACCAACCAGTCAAACAAATCAAGTTTTATTTGGAATGTATTGATGAACTCATATCCCTCTTTCAACCAAACATGATGAAATTCACTTTCAAGATTAGGCTTTGAAATCAAACATGCATCATGAAATCCATCTAACATGCGATCTAAATGAGGAATAGAATTAGGGCACATGACCATGGTGTTTTTGATGGCTTGAAAATCAGAAAACCCTATCCATGTTTGATCCTCATGCTCTAAAACCATAAAAAGACTCTTATACTCTCTAACTTGTAGATTTACCACTTGTTCATTGGGTTGTAGTTGAATCTCCTTCATCTCCTTATGATTACTTCTAATGGCTAGTTGGTTTGGACTTGATCCTTGATGCACTCCCTTGAATTCCTGCAAATAGGAAATAATATTGCCCGGCAAGAATCCGACAAGATTGTTAGTAAATAAAAACGGCTCCTTAATCATAAGGGGCTGATGTAAAATTAAAGAACTCTCAATCTCACGGTCTTTTTCTTCTCTTGCACTTACCAATGAAACATCTCTCTTATTTTTTCTCTCCTCAATCTCTTTTCTCTCATTTTCTTTTTCCACAACTTCAATCTCTTTCTCTTTTTTATTGCTCTCTGTTCTTGACACTCATCTATCTTTATGTCACACTGTTTCTTTTGCTCACTCTCTCCTTTTTTTATCACACTCGTTTTCTTGAGCATTCTTTTGGTTCTCATGAATTTGTGTACTACTCACAGCTTGTTTGACTTCCATAGATGGCTTAGAATATATCTTCGTTGAGCGGACCTCAACTTGTTGAGAGGTTGATCTTGAAGAACTTGTTGCAGCCATGCTTGTGCGCCATTCATCCATGTTTCTTTGCTTCAACCGTCGTTCAACTTTCATGGCATTGGGTAACATATCTTTGAAGTCTTCATAACAATGCACCGCCACTTCATCCACAACCTCAGGATTTAATTGTTGCGTATTTGAAGGTATTGCACGCAAGTATACGTATCGCAGATAAGTAATATAGAGTGAGTAGAGTATCGTTCCCACGATGACTCTATTGCTAAGCACTAAAATTGGCACAACTAGTTCCAAGCCAAGTCAATCGAATGAGTTGAGAATCATGCAGTAATTAAAAGACAGATAGCAAACAGACAAACAATAAATAGATGGAATTCAGTCAATGAAAAGCTCATAAGGTTCACAACTTCATCAATTCTAGTCTTAAGTCAAGAGTCCTCTTTCACACGATGAATTCTGTCATGTTACTAACCTAGGGTTCTAGGGTTTCCCCACTTCCATCGTACGCACCTTCCGATGTCATACGAATGTACCTAAGCGGAAGACACTAATCCACTCTATTCCTAGGCGATTAGTGTTGAAAGGCCAAACTAAACCAACCCTAAATGGCTATCTAGGGTGCTCACCATCTTCCGATGCGCTCACACGAATAACCTCACCTTCCGGCATAAGCTAACCTAGATTATGCAATTTCTAGCATGACATCGATTCCGTCTTCCGAGGCTCCTCGCGATCGCAAGTTCATTCTCGTGGGTGGCCATTCCAAAAGAAAGCATTAAATACGAAATTGTATAAATTCTCGTAGTAGAGTGTGTACCTTTTTTCTCCTACTCTTGTGTCCCCTTTATATTTATATGTATATATATGTATGTATGTATATGTATATATGTATATCTATATATCTCCCTCTTTTTGTTTTGGGGGTACACTATATATAGAGTATTTGCACTCCCTCCTTTCTTGGTTTAATTAGTGTGGGATAGGAGGTTGTGGGCCCCACCATTCTTCCAAGTGTTTTGAGTCTTTTTCGGTGAATTCCTCTCAGTAAACCGCGGTCTATCCCCTATTCCGCGCGCAGTTTCCTTCTTTCGGCCATAACTTCTTCGTTTCGGCTTCGAATTGAGATCCGTTTGATGCGTTGGAATTCTGACTCGATGAGCTTTCCAATGATATATTATTTTCCCTATTTCTCACACAGTAAGTAGGATAAATTCTCTACAAAAGGAGCTGCATCAAACAAGCCCAGTCTTCATCATTCCCTACACATCAAACAACTCCCAGCAGTATCTAATCCATGTGTGGAGCTCTGAAAGCTATCATTTACAGCAATTCAATCCCAATACAGAAAAGATATGCAATTACCGTCTAAATGTATGGGAAATGGCCGAAAACATACGATTTTAGGTCGGGAATGGATGCACAAATCATACAAATCACAATATCAACATTAATCCACGTACGAACCTGTCCATGGTGACTTCTATGTCCTCCTCTATGTTTGCTCGGGTCATTGCAACCTCCATCTCTTTGTAATAATTGAGAACGCTCTTTGATCCTTGAGTGAGACGCTGGAATTTGTTGTGCCATTCCCGGTGACAGTAACTTGGAAAGAATTGTCGCCTCATTATTGACTTCATCGTGTTCCATGTCTCAACGGGTCGCTCTCCATTCTGTCTCCTACTTGTAATAATCCGATCCCACCAAATAATAGCATAGTCGGAGAATTGAAATGAAGCAAGTTGTACCTTTTTCCTTTCGGAGTAGATATGATGTTTGAAGACCATCTCCATTCCTTCCTCCCACAAAAGATAAGCTTGGGGGTCGTTTTTGCCTTGGAAAGTTGGAAACATCACTTTTGTGTCACGGAGATCATTGTCCCGCCTTGGTCTTCTCGATTCTTTATCTTCATATGGAAGCTAAAAGCTTTTTCTTTTTGCTTCATCCTCAATTCGATCTATCTTCTTATGGATTTGTTTGAATTCAGCTCTCATCATCCTCCCAACCTCGTGTACATGTACTTGTAGTTGTTCATCTTCGAATGCGCTTTCTTCTTGATAGGGTGACATGATGAGAATCTGCAATAGATATTAGGACCTCACAATCACTCTCTCACGTGTTTCACTCAAGAATATGTTCACTCAATTCACTCGTGTTCGCACTCAAACTGCTTTTACCCTCTAATAATCTCACCACTCTTGCCTTTTTCCACTCATATATCCTCTTTCAGTTCTTTTTGAACCAAACAAACAAAAATTAGAAAGTCCCGCAACAATCCATCGCGACTTCACCAAGATTTGAAAGAAGAGAATAGGGTCAAGTTCCAAAGTAACGAAAATCAAGACAAATAAGGGAATTATGGATAAGAGAATGATAGATCAATTCAAAAGAAACAACTTTGAGTATGAAGATGTTGATAGCTCTATGAATGGTCAAATAATTCTTGGACTTGTTCAATGTCTCACTTCTTCACTTTTTTCTACCTTTTTTTTCACTATTGATTCCTTTTTTTTAATTTTGCAACTTTTTCTTTCTTTTTTTTCCCTTCTTTTTTTCTTTTTGCTACTGGTTTTTTTTTTTCCCAACTACTTTTTTTCTTTTACTTTTTCTGAAGAAGATAATAGAAAAGAAAGAAGATAAGGAAAAACGACTTAGATGAAAGAAAATAAAGATAAACTAAAAGGATAAATTGAACCTGACTTAGAACGTTGGCTCTGATACCAAATGATGCGAACCTCGCCAACATCGTGATGAAACCCGATATCAAGTATGATATGAACCTCGCCAACTCGTGACGAAACCCATATTCAACTAAGGTCTCCAGGAAACGTGTCCTTATCAAGCTCAAAAGGTGGAACCTTGACCCATTACCTATAAAGAGGTAAAAACCTTGGTATGGTGAAGACGCCACAATCAACTATGGAAGGGTTGATTGATAAGTCGATGATGAATGCCATGGAAAACTCCGATAAGTTCGAAAAGTTTTTCAAAGAACCAAAGAGAATAAAATCTCACACTTTGTTAATGAATAAACTGATCCTCATTCGTCCAAAGGCAAGCACCAGCCTTTAAATAGGCCAAAGCGCAATATTACATAAAAAATAACCTTCCTAAATGGTTCTCATAGGATAGGAAAAAAATTAGAAAACAAATCTAGGTGTTTCCTCGGGGAAACTAGAAAATATTACCAATATCTTCAGAACTAAGCAAAGGGGAAGAAAATATATTCTACTTGCTAAAAGAGGAAAGTGATATATTCTTGTAGATAATTTCAGTATATTAACATTAACCTGTGTTTCTCTTGCCTTTTAGTTCTCTCAACTTCCTTTCTTGAAAATATTCTTGCTCTTTCATCTGGCTAAGATATATTTCTTCAAAATACTTGCCCTCTTGACATTCAAATGAAATATATTTCTTGAAGCACTTGTACTCTTGATATTTAGCTGAAATATATGGCCCTCTTCATTTGTCCCTTTCTGAAATATCATGGATAATGCTGAGTCATTCAACTTGCTTGTCACTTGTATATATATCCATGTCCTCAATTTCGTCTTACTTAAACTTCCCGTCAATGGACCTTGAAAGACCTTGATTTCATTCTTCAAGCTCGTATCTTGGATCACATCAAAATGGGAAAGCACGGGCCAATTTTTCGAATGTGGCTTAGGAACTAAATTTGAAGCAAAATGGGACAAACCAAAATTCCCTTTCCATGGCACTTTACATGATCAACCGACCTTAGCATTTCAGCAAGTAGAGTGGGTATGTAATCGCAGCCTTCAACCACCTGAAGGACAATGCCAGCAAGTGTTGCATCAAAGGAGCACAAGATTTTAGGGAAAAGAACGGTTCCGAAAAGAGTGACTATGAAAACATTGGCATGCGATTTTTGAATAAAATCCTTCCCCCACTTGTCCCTTGTGGTGTGAGGAAAGATCATCAAAATTACGCAAGGTCTAAAGGTTCCCGCAATCTTTATCGAAAATTGATTTCACGTGTTTTCTCTTTACCCCTACTAGGCGAACTGTCCAAGCGTGGGACGACCAAACCAACTCCCCAAGTAGTGGCAATACGTTACTCATTCTTTACTACTTGTTGCCGATATGTATACTTGCGGGCATTCTGTCAACATGAGCAACAAATGTACTCACAGGTGGCTAAGTAGATCCGTTCTTCCTCGAAGTCAAGTTCTGCTAATCTAATGGTAAATACTCATGTGTACGCCAAAGCCTCTTGACTTCTTCATCCTTCTTCTTGCCCACCTCAAGAGGAGTTCGGCAAAGTTGAGGCAAAGGTCATGTTCATCCCCGACAAGTGTTATAGCTTGTAGTCCCCCATATTGTTGATAAACACGTGCTGGAAGATAGATCAAAGCTCCAGAGTACACCAAGAGTGGAATTCCCTTGAAATTTTGACATCTAATAAAAGCTTCTTTCTACAAAAACCAACGAGCTTTCCATAAAAAGTCCTTAACTCGTGCTTTTGAGAGAAAAGCTTCCCATTCTCGGACGATTTGAGCCGGGAAATGTGGTTTTTCTCACAAAACATTGAGTTTTCTCCAAATATTCATAATCCAATTCTCACTTGAAAAGTAAATGGGAAAGCACGAGGCAATTTATCGAATGTGGCTTAGGAACAAAATTTGAAGCAAAATGGGACAAACCAAAATTCCCTGTCCATTGCTATTTACATGATCAACTGACCTTAGCATTTCTGCAAGTAGAGTGGGTATGTAATCGCACCCTTCAACCAGCTGAAGGACGTTGTCAGCAAGTGCTTCATCAAAGGAGCACCTTATTTTAGGGAAAAGAAAGGTTCAGAAAAGAGCGAGTATGAAAGTAATCCTTCCACCACTTGTCCCTTGTGGTGTATGGAAAGATCATCTAAATTACTCAAGGTCAAAAGGTTCCCGCAATCTCTATCGAAAATTGATTTCACATGTTTTCTCTTTACCCCGACCAGGCGATCAAGATTCTTCTCAAGGGAATTGTCCAAGGGTGGGACGACCAATCAACCTCCCCAAATAGGGGCAATACATTACCCATTCTTTACTACTTGTTGGCGATATGTATATTTGTGGCCATTATGTCAACATGAGCAACAAATGTACTCACAGGTGGCTAACTAGATCCGTTCTTCCTCGAAGTCAAGTTCTGCTAATGTGATGGTAAAATACTCGTGTGTACTCCAAAGCCTGTTCACTTCTTCGAACTCCTTCTTGGCCGCCTCAAGAGAGAGTTCTCGAAAATTGAGGCAAAGGTCATGTTCGTCCCCGACAAGTGGTATAGCTTGTAGTCCCCATATTGATGATAAACACGTGCTAGAAGATAGACCAAAGCTCCAGAGCACACCAAGAGTGGAATTCCCTTGATATTTTGACATCTAATAAAAGCTTCTTTCTACAAAAACCAACGAGCTTTCCCTAAAAATTCCTTAACTTGTGCTTCTGAGAGACAAGCTTCCCATTCTCGGACGATTTGAGCCGGTAAATGTGGTTTTTCTCACAAAACATTGAGGTTTCTCCAAATACTCATAATCCGATTCTCACTTGAAAAGTAAATGGGAAAGCACAGGGCAATTTATCGAATGTGGCTTCGGAACTATATTTGAAGCAAAATGGGACAAACCAAAAATTCTCTTTCCATGGCTCTTTACATGATCAACTGATCTTAGCATTTCCGCGAGTAGAGTGGGTATGTTACTAACCTAGGGTTCTAGGGTTTCCAGCACTTCCATCGTACGCACCTTCCGATGTCATACGAATGTACCTAAGCGGAAGAAACTAATCCACTCTATTCCTAGGCGATTAGTGTTGAAAGGCCAAACTAAACCAACCCTAAATGGCTCTAGGGTGCTCACCATCTTCCGATGCGCTCACACAATAACCTCACCTTCCGGCATAAGCTAACCTAGATTATGCAATTTCTAGCATGACATCGATTCCGTCTTCCGAGGCTCCTCGCGATCGCAAGTTCATTCTCGTGGGTGGCCATTCCAAAGAAAAAGCATTAAATACGAAATTGTATAAATTCTCGTAGTAGAGTGTGTACCTTTTTTCTCCTACTCTTGTGTCCCCTTTATATTTTATGTATATATATGTATGTATGTATATGTATATATGTTATCTATATATCTCCCTCTTTTGGTTTTGGGGTACACTATATATAGAGTATTTGCACTCCCTCCTTTCTTGGTTTAATTAGTGTGGGATAGGAGGTTGTGGGCCCCACCATTCTTCCAAGTGTTTTGAGTCTTTTTCGGTGAATTCCTCTCAGTAAACCGCGGTCTATCCCCTATTCCGCGCGCAGTTTCCTTCTTTCGGCCATAACTTCTTCGTTTCGGCTTCGAATTGAGATCCGTTTGATGCGTTGGAATTCTGACTCGATGAGCTTTCCAATGATATATTATTTTCCCTATTTCTCACACAGTAAGTAGGATAAATTCCTCTACAAAAGGAGCTGCATCAAACAAGCCCAGTCTTCATCATTCCCTACACATCAAACAACTCCCAGCAGTATCTAATCCATGTGTGGAGCTCTGAAAGCTATCA
Organism: Lagerstroemia speciosa; assembly: GCA_037672795.1. NCBI lineage: Eukaryota > Viridiplantae > Streptophyta > Magnoliopsida > Myrtales > Lythraceae > Lagerstroemia > Lagerstroemia speciosa. Next base: position 11,727,125 of record CM075295.1, read on the forward strand.
TTTACAGCAATTCAATCCCAATACAGAAAAGATATGCAATTACCGTCTAAATGTATGGGAAATGGCCGAAAACATACGATTTTAGGTCGGGAATGGATGCACAAATCATACAAATCACAATATCAACATTAATCCACGTACGAACCTGTCCATGGTGACTTCTATGTCCTCCTCTATGTTTGCTCGGTCATTGCAACCTCCATCTCTTTGTAATAATTGAGAACGCTCTTTGATCCTTGAGTGAGACGCTGGAATTTGTTGTGCCATTCCCGGTGACAGTAACTTGGAAAGAATTGTCGCCTCATTATTGACTTCATCGTGTTCCATGTCTCAACGGGTCGCTCTCCATTCTGTCTCCTACTTGTAATAATCCGATCCCACCAAATAATAGCATAGTCGGAGAATTGAAATGAAGCAAGTTGTACCTTTTTCCTTTCGGAGTAGATATGATGTTTGAAGACCATCTCCATTCTTCCTCCCACAAAAGATAAGCTTGGGGGTCGTTTTTGCCTTGGAAAGTTGGAAACATCACTTTTGTGTCACGGAGATCATTGTCCCGCCTTGGTCTTCTCGATTCTTTATCTTCATATGGAAGCTAAAAGCTTTTCTTCTTTTTGCTTCATCCTCAATTCGATCTATCTTCTTATGGATTTGTTTGAATTCAGCTCTCATCATCCTCCCAACCTCGTGTACATGTACTTGTAGTTGTTCATCTTCGAATGCGCTTTCTTCTTGATAGGGTGACATGATGAGAATCTGCAATAGATATTAGGACCTCACAATCACTCTCTCACGTGTTTCACTCAAGAATATGTTCACTCAATTCACTCGTGTTCGCACTCAAACTGCTTTTACCCTCTAATAATCTCACCACTCTTGCCTTTTTCCACTCATATATCCTCTTTCAGTTCTTTTTGAACCAAACAAACAAAAATTAGAAAGTCCCGCAACAATCCATCGCGACTTCACCAAGATTTGAAAGAAGAGAATAGGGTCAAGTTCCAAAGTAACGAAAATCAAGACAAATAAGGGAATTATGGATAAGAGAATGATAGATCAATTGAAAAGAAACAACTTTGAGTATGAAGATGTTGATAGCTCTATGAATGGTCAAATAATTCTTGGACTTGTTCAATGTCTCACTTCTTCCACTTTTTTATACCTTTTTTTCACTGTTGATTCTTTTTTTTTTATTTTGCAACTTTTTATTTTGCTTTTTTTTTCCTTCTTTTTTTCTTTTTGCTACTGGTTTTTTTTTTCCCAACTACTTTTTTTCTTTTACTTTTCTGAAGAAGATAATAGAAAAGAAAGAAGATAAGAAAAACGACTTAGATGAAAGAAAATAAAGATAAACTAAAAGGATAAATTGAACCTGACTTAGAACGTTGGCTCTGATACCAAATGATGCGAACCTCGCCAACATCGTGATGAAACCCGATATCAAGTATGATATGAACCTCGCCAACTCGTGACGAAACCCATATTCAACTAAGGTCTCCAGGAAACGTGTCCTTATCAAGCTCAAAAGGTGGAACCTTGACCCATTACCTATAAAGAGGTAAAACCTTGGTATGGTGAAGACGCCACAATCAACTATGGAAGGGTTGATTGATAAGTCGATGATGAATGCCATGGAAAACTCCGATAAGTTCGAAAAGTTTTTCAAAGAACCAAAGAGAATAAAATCTCACACTTTGTTAATGAATAAACTGATCCTCATTCGTCCAAAGGCAAGCACCAGCCTTTAAATAGGCCAAAGCGCAATATTACATAAAAAATAACCTTCCTAAATGGTTCTCATAGGATAGGAAAAAAATTAGAAAACAAATCTAGGTGTTTCCTCGGGGAAACTAGAAAATATTACCAATATCTTCAGAACTAAGCAAAGGGGAAGAAAATATATTCTACTTGCTAAAAGAGGAAAGTGATATATTCTTGTAGATAATTTCAGTATATTAACATTAACCTGTGTTTCTCTTGCCTTTTTAGTTCTCTCAACTTCCTTTCTTGAAAATATTCTTGCTCTTTCATCTGGCTAAGATATATTTCTTCAAAATACTTGCCCTCTTGACATTCAAATGAAATATATTTCTTGAAGCACTTGTACTCTTGATATTTAGCTGAAATATATGGCCCTCTTCATTTGTCCCTTTCTGAAATATCATGGATAATGCTGAGTCATTCAACTTGCTTGTCACGTATATATATCCATGTCCTCAATTTCGTCTTACTTAAACTTCCCGTCAATGGACCTTGAAAGACCTTGATTTCATTCTTCAAGCTCGTATCTTGGATCACATCAAAATGGGAAAGCACGGGCCAATTTTTCGAATGTGGCTTAGGAACTAAATTTGAAGCAAAATGGGACAAACCAAAATTCCCTTTCCATGGCACTTTACATGATCAACCGACCTTAGCATTTCAGCAAGTAGAGTGGGTATGTAATCGCAGCCTTCAACCACCTGAAGGACAATGCCAGCAAGTGTTGCATCAAAGGAGCACAAGATTTTAGGGAAAAGAACGGTTCCGAAAAGAGTGACTATGAAAACATTGGCATGCGATTTTTGAATAAAATCCTTCCCCCACTTGTCCCTTGTGGTGTGAGGAAAGATCATCAAAATTACGCAAGGTCTAAAGGTTCCCGCAATCTTTATCGAAAATTGATTTCACGTGTTTTCTCTTTACCCCTACTAGGCGAACTGTCCAAGCGTGGGACGACCAAACCAACTCCCCAAGTAGTGGCAATACGTTACTCATTCTTTACTACTTGTTGCCGATATGTATACTTGCGGGCATTCTGTCAACATGAGCAACAAATGTACTCACAGGTGGCTAAGTAGATCCGTTCTTCCTCGAAGTCAAGTTCTGCTAATCTAATGGTAAATACTCATGTGTACGCCAAAGCCTCTTGACTTCTTCATCCTTCTTCTTGCCCACCTCAAGAGGAGTTCGGCAAAGTTGAGGCAAAGGTCATGTTCATCCCCGACAAGTGTTATAGCTTGTAGTCCCCCATATTGTTGATAAACACGTGCTGGAAGATAGACCAAAGCTCCAGAGTACACCAAGAGTGGAATTCCCTTGAAATTTTGACATCTAATAAAAGCTTCTTTCTACAAAAACCAACGAGCTTTCCATAAAAAGTCCTTAACTTGTGCTTTTGAGAGAAAAGCTTCCCATTCTCGGACGATTTGAGCCGGGAATGTGGTTTTTCTGACAAAACATTGAGTTTTCTCCAAATACTCATAATCCGATTCTCACTTGAAAAGTAAATGGGAAAGCACGAGGCAATTTATCGAATGTGGCTTAGGAACAAAATTTGAAGCAAAATGGGACAAACCAAAATTCCCTGTCCATTGCTATTTACATGATCAACTGACCTTAGCATTTCTGCAAGTAGAGTGGGTATGTAATCGCACCCTTCAACCAGCTGAAGGACGTTGTCAGCAAGTGCTTCATCAAAGGAGCACCTTATTTTAGGGAAAAGAAAGGTTCAGAAAAGAGCGAGTATGAAAGTAATCCTTCCACCACTTGTCCCTTGTGGTGTATGGAAAGATCATCTAAATTACTCAAGGTCAAAAGGTTCCCGCAATCTCTATTGAAAATTGATTTCACATGTTTTCTCTTTACCCCGACCAGGCGATCAAGATTCTTCTCAAGGGAATTGTCCAAGGGTGGGACGACCAATCAACCTCCCCAAATAGGGGCAATACATTACCCATTCTTTACTACTTGTTGGCGATATGTATATTTGTGGCCATTATGTCAACATGAGCAACAAATGTACTCACAGGTGGCTAACTAGATCCGTTCTTCCTCGAAGTCAAGTTCTGCTAATGTGATGGTAAAATACTCGTGTGTACTCCAAAGCCTGTTCACTTCTTCGAACTCCTTCTTGGCCGCCTCAAGAGAGAGTTCTCGAAAATTGAGGCAAAGGTCATGTTCGTCCCCGACAAGTGGTATAGCTTGTAGTCCCCATATTGATGATAAACACGTGCTAGAAGATAGACCAAAGCTCCAGAGCACACCAAGAGTGGAATTCCCTTGATATTTTGACATCTAATAAAAGCTTCTTTCTACAAAAACCAACGAGCTTTCCCTAAAAAATTCCTTAACTTGTGCTTCTGAGAGACAAGCTTCCCATTCTCGGACGATTTGAGCCGGTAAATGTGGTTTTTCTCACAAAACATTGAGGTTTCTCCAAATACTCATAATCCGATTCTCACTTGAAAAGTAAATGGGAAAGCACAGGGCAATTTATCGAATGTGGCTTCGGAACTATATTTGAAGCAAAATGGGACAAACCAAAATTCTCTTTCCATGGCTCTTTACATGATCAACTGATCTTAGCATTTCCGCAAGTAGAGTGGGTATGTAATTAGAGCCTCCAACCACCAGAAGGACGATGCCAGCAAGTGTTGCATCAAAGGAGCACTAGATTTTAGGGAGAAGAATGGTTCCGAAAAGAGCGACTATGAAAGTATTGGCATACGATTTTCGAAAAAAAGCCCTCCACCACTTGTCCCTTGTGGTGTTGGAAAGATCATATAATTACTCAAGGTCAGAAGGTTCCCGCAATCTTTATCGAAAATTGATTTCGCGTGTTTTCTCTTTACCCCTACCAGGCGATCAAGATTGTTCTCAAGGGAACTGTCGAAGCGGGGGACGACTAATCCACCTCCCCAAGTAGTGGGAATAAGTTACTCATTCTTTACTACTTGTTGGCGCTATGTATACTTGCAGGCATTTTGTCAACATGAGCAACAAATGTACTCACAGGTGGCTAAGTAGATCCGTTCCTCCTCGAAGTCAAGTTCTCCTAATGTAATGGTAAAATACTCGGGTGCACTCCAAAGCCTCTTGACTTCTTCAAACTTCTTCTTGGCCGCCTCAAGAGAGAGTTCTCGAAAATTGAGGCAAAGGTCATGTTCGTCCCCGACAAGTGGTATAACTTGTAGTCCCCATATTGATGATAAACACGTGCTAGAAGATAGACCAAAGCTCCAGAGCACACCAAGAGTGGAATTCCCTTGATATTTTGACATCTAATAAAAGCTTCTTTCTACAAAAACCAACGAGCTTTCCCTAAAAATTCCTTAACTTGTGCTTCTGAGAGACAAGCTTCCCATTCTCGGACGATTTGAGCCGGTAAATGTGGTTTTTTCACTCACAAACATTGAGTTTTCTCCAAATACTCATAATCCGATTCTCACTTGAAAAGTAAATGGGAAAGCACAGGGCAATTTATCGAATGTGGCTTCGGAACTATATTTGAAGCAAAATGGGACAAGCCAAAATTCCCTTTCCATGGCTCTTTACATGATCAACTGATCTTAGCATTTCCGCAAGTAGAGTGGGTATGTAATTAGAGCCTCCAACCACCAGAAGGACGATGCCAGCAAGTGTTGCATCAAAGGAGCACTAGATTTTAGGGAGAAGAATGGTTCCGAAAAGAGCGACTATGAAAGCATTGGCATACGATTTTCGAAAAAAAGCCCTCCACCACTTGTCCCTTGTGGTGTGTGGAAAGATCATATAAATTACTCAAGGTCAGAAGGTTCCTGCAATCTTTATCGAAAATTGATTTCGCGTGTTTTCTCTTTACCCCTACCAGGCGATCAAGATTGTTCTCAAGGGAACTGTCTAAGCGGGGGACGACTAATCCACCTCCCCAAGTAGTGGGAATAAGTTACTCATTCTTTACTACTTGTTGGCGCTATGTATACTTGCAGGCATTTTGTCAACATGAGCAACAAATGTACTCATAGGTGGCTAAGTAGATCCGCTCCTCCTCGAAGTCAAGTTCTCCTAATGTAATGGTAAAATACTCGGGTGCACTCCAAAGCCTCTTGACTTCTTCAAACTTCTTCTTGGCCGCCTCAAGAGAGAGTTCTCGAAAATTGAGGCAAAGGGAATGTTCGTCCCCGACAAGTGGTATAGCTTGTAGTCCCCCATATTGATGATAAACACGTGCTAGAAGATAGACCAAAGCTCCAGAGTACACCAAGAGTTGAATTCCCTTGAAATTTTGACATCTAATAAAAGTTTCTTTCTACAAAAACCAACGAGCTTTCCATATAAATTCCTTCACTTGTGCTTTTGAGAGAAAAGCTTCCCATTCTCGGATGATTTGAGCCGGGAAATGTGGTTTTTCTGACAAAACATTGAGTTTTCAATAATACTCATAATCCAATTCTCACTTGAAAAGTAAATGGGAAAGTACGCGCCATTTTTTCGATTGTGGCTTAGGAACTAAATTTGAAGCAAAATGGGACAAACCAAAATTCCCTTTCCATGGCTCTTTACATGATCAACCGACCTTAGCATTTCCGCAACTAGAGTGGGTATGTAATCGCAGCCTTCAACCACCTGAAGGACGATGTCGGCAAGTGTTGCATCAAAGGAGTACCAGATTTTAGGGAAAAGAATGGTTCCGAAAAGAGCGACTATGAAAGCATTGGTATACAATTTTCGATAAAAATCCTTCCACCACTTGTCCCTTTTGGTGTGTGGAAAGATCAACTAAATTACTGAAGGCCAAAAGGTTCCCCCAATCTTTATCTAAATTACTGTACAAGCTTGGGATGACCAATCCACCTCCCCAAGTAGGGTCAATACGTTACTCATTCTTTACTACTTGTTGGCGATATGTATACTTGCGGGCATTCTGTCAACATGATCAACAAATGTACTCACAGGTGGCAAAGTAGATCCGTTCTTCCTTGAAGTCATGTTCTGCTAATGTGATGGTAAAATACTCGTGTGTACTCCAAAACCTCTTGACTTCTTCAAACTTCTTCTTGGCCGCCTCAAGAGAGAGTTCTCGAAAATTGAGGCAAAGGTCATGTTCGTCCCTGACAAGTGGTATAGCTTGTAGTCCCCCATATTGATGATAAACACGTGCTGGAAGATAGACCAAAGCTCCAGAGTACACCAAGAGTGGAATTCCCTTGAAATTTTTACATCTAATAAAAGCTTCTTTCTACAAAAACCAACAAGCTTTCCATAAAAAGTCCTTCACTTGTGCTTTTGAGAGAAAAGCTTCCCATTCTCGGACAATTTCAACCGGGAAATGTGGTATTTCTGACAAAACAATTTTCTTTTCTCCAAATACTCATAATCCGATTCTCACTTGAAAAGTAAATGGGAAAGCACGAGCCAATTTTTCGAATGTGGCTTAGGAGCTAAATTTGAAGCAAAATGGGACAAACAAAAATTCCCTTTCCATGGCACTTTACATGATGTGATCCATGATACAAGCTCGATGCCTGCAATCAAAGTCTCTCATGATCCGATGATGAGAAGCTCGTGCACGGCGAAGAAGTGGAGATGGATATGCATACAAGTGATGAGCAAGCTAAATGACTCAACATTATCCATAATTTTTCAAAAATGGACCAATGATGAAGGCCACATATTTCAGCTGAATGTCAAGAGTGAAAGTGCTTCAAGAAATATATTTCAGTTGATGTCAAGAGGGAAAGTATTTCAAGATATATAACTCAACTAGATATAATGAGGAAGAATATCATCAAGAAAGGAAGTTAAGAAAACTAAAGAGGCAAGGCAAGCACCAAGTTAATGTTAATATATTGAATTTATCTACAAGAATATATCATTTTCCTCTTTTAGCAAGTAGAATATATTTCCTTCCCCTTTGGTTGGTTCTGAAGATATTGGTAATATTTTCTAATTTCCCTGAGGAAACACTTAGATTTGCTTTCTAATTAGTTTCCTATCCCATGAGAACCATTTAGGAAGGTTATTTTTGATGTAATATTGCACTTTGGCCTATTTAAATGCTGGTGCTTGCCTTTGGACGAATTTGGGATCAGTTTTATTCATTAATGAAGTGTGAGATTTTATTCTCTTTGGTTCTTTGAAGAACTATTCGAACTTGTCGGAAAATTCCGTGGCGTTCATCCCCGACTTATCAATCAACCCTTCCATAGTTGATTGTGGCGTCTTCACTATACCAAGGTTCTTACCTCTCCATAGGTAATGGGTCAAGGTTCCACCTTTCGAGCTTGATAAGGACATGTTTCCCGCAGACTTTAGTTGAATACGGGTTTCGTCACGAGTTGGTGAGGTTCATATCATACTTGATACTGGGTTTCATCACGATGTTGGCAAGGTTCGCATTATTTGATATCAGAGCCAACGTTCTAAGTCAGGTTCAATCTATCCTTTTTGTTTTTCTTTGTTTTGCTCTGTTTTCCTTCATCTTCGTTGTCTTTCTTTATCTTCTTTCTTTTCTATTATCTTCTTGAGAAAAAGAAAAAAAAAAGTAGTGGGAGAGAAAAGAAAAAGGTAGCAGAAAAAAAGAAGCAAACAAAAAGAAAGAAAAGTTGCAAAATAAAAAAAAGTAAAAAAAAGAAGAATTAGCAACAAAAAAAAAAGCAGAAAAAAGGTAGAAGAAGTGAGACATTGAGCAAGTCCAAGAATTATTTGACCATTCATAGAGCTATCAAAGTTGCTTATTCAAAGTTGTTTCTTTTCAATTGATCTATCGTTCTTTTGTTCGTAATCCCCTTATTACTCTTGATTTTCGTTACTTTGGAACTTGACCCTATTCTATTCTTTCAAATCCTGGTGAAATCGTGGTGGATTGTTGCGGGACATTCTGATTATAGTTTGTTTAGTTCAAAAAGAACTAAAAGAGCATATACAAGTGGAAAAAGGCAAGAGTGGTGAGATTATTAGAGGGTAAAAGCCGTTTGAGTGCAAACACGAGTGAATTGAGTGAACATATTCCTGAGTGAAACACGGAGAGAGTGAGAACCTCGCCAACATCGTGATGAAACCCAATATCAAGTATGATATGAACCTCACCAACTCGTGACGAAACCCGTATTCAACTAAGGTCTCCGGGAAACTTGTCCTTATCAAGCTCGAAAGGTGGAACCTTGACCCATTACCTATGGAGAGGTAAGAACCTTGGTATAGTGAAGATGCCACAATCAACTATGGAAGGGTTGATTGATAAGTCGGGGATGAACGACACGGAATTCTCCGATAAGTTCGAATAGTTCTTCAAAGAAACAAAGAGAATAAAATCTCACACTTTATTAATGATCCCAAATTCGTCCAAAGGCAAGCACTAGCCTTTAAATAGGCCAAAGTGCAATATTACATCAAAAATAACCTTCCTAAATGGTTCTCATGGGATAAGAAACTAATTATAAAGCAAATCTAGGTGTTTCCTCAGGGAAATTAGAAAATATTACCAATATCTTCAAAACCAAGCAAAGGGGAAGGAAATATATTCTACTTGCTAAAATAGGAAAGTGATATATTCTTGTAAATAACTTCAATATATTAGCATTAACTTAGTGCTTTTCCTGCCTCTTTAGTTCTCTCAACTTCCTTTCTTGATGATTTCTTCCTCATTATATCTAGTTGAGATATATTTCTTCAAATACTTTCCCTCTTGACATCAACTGAAATAAATTTCTTGAAGTACTTTCACTCTTAACATTCAGCTGAAATATGTGGCCTTCATCATTGGTCCATTTTTGAAATATTATGGATAATGTTGAGTCATTTAGCTTGCTCATCACTTGTATGCATAACCATATCCACTTCTTCGCCGCGCACGAGCTTCTCATCATCGGATCATGAGAGACTTTGATTGTAGGCATCGAGCTCGTATCATGGATCACATCATTGCATGATCAACCGATCTTAGCATTTCCGCAAGTAGAGTGGGTATGTAATCGCAGCCTTCAACCACCTGAAGGACGATGTCAACAAGTGTTGCATCAAAGGAGCACTAGATTTTTGGGAAAAGAACGGTTTCGAAAAGAGCGACTATGAAAGCATTGGCATACGATTTTCGAAAAAAATCCCTCCACCACTTGTCCCTTGTGGTGTGTGGAAAGATCATCTAAAATACTCAAGGTCAAAAGGTTCCCGCAATTTGTATCGAAAATTGATTTCACGTGTTTTCTCTTTACCCCTACCAGGCGATCAAGATTGTTCTCAAGGGAACTGTCCAAGCACGGGACGACAAATCCACCTCCCCAAGTAGGGGCAATACGTTGCTCATTCTTTACTACTTGTTGGCGATACGTATACTTGCAGGCATTCTGTCAACATGAGCAACAAATGTACTCACAGGTGGCTAAGTTGATCCGTTCTTCCTCGAAGTCAAGTTCTGCTAATGTGATGGTATAATACTCGTGTGTACTCCAAAGCCTCTTGACTTCTTCAAACTTCTTCTTGGCCGCCTCAAGAGAGAGTTCTCGAAAATTGAGGCAATGGTCATGTTCGTCCCCGACAAGTGGTATAGTTTGTAGTCCTCAATATTGATGATAAACACGTGCTGGAAGATAGACCAAAGCTCCAGAATACACCAAGAGTGGAATTCCCTTGAAATTTTGACATCTAATAAAAGAATTTGTACAAGAACCAATGAGCTTTCCATAAAAAGTCCTTAACTTGTGCTTTTGAGAGACAAGCTTCCCTTTCTCGGACGATTTGAGCCGGGAAATGTGGTTTTTCTGACAAAACATTGAGTTTTCTCCAAATACTCATAATCCGATTCTCACTTGAAAAGTAAATGGGAAAGCACGAGCCAATTTTTCAAATGTGGCTTAGGAACTAAATTTGCAGCAAAATGGGACAAACCAAAATTCCCTTTCCATGGCTCTTTACATGATCAACTGATCTTAGCATTTCCGCAGGTAAAGTGGGTATGTAATCAGAGCCTCCAACCACCTGAAGGACGATGTCAGCAAGTGTTGCATCAAAGGAGCACTAGATTTTAGTGAAAAGAGCGGTTCTGAAAAGAGCGACTATGAAAGCATTGGCATACGATTTTTGAAAAAAATCCCTCCACCACTTGTCCCTTGTGGTGTGTGGAAAGATCATCTAAATTACTCAAGTCAAAAGGTTCCCGCAATCTCTATCAAAAATTGATTTCACGTGTTTTCTCTTTACTCCTACTAGGTGATCAAGATTCTTCTCAAGGGAATTGTCAAAGCGTGGGACGACCAATCCACCTCCCCAAGTAGCGGCGGTACGTTACTCATTCTTTACTACTTGTTGGCGATATGTATACTTGCGAGCATTCTGTCAACATGGGCAACAAATCTACTCACAGGTGGCTAAGTAGATATTTTCTTCCTCAAAGTCAAGTTTTGCTAATGTGATGGTAAAATACTCGCGTGTACTCCAAAACTTCTTGACTTCTTCGGACTTCTTCGGACTTCTTCTTGGCCGCCTCAAGAGAGAGTTCTCGAAAATTGAGGCAAAGGTCATGTTCGTTCCCGACAAGTGGTATAGCTTGTAGTCCCCCATATTGATGATAAACACGTGCTGGAAGATAGATCAAAGCTCTAGAGTACACCAAGAGTGGAATTCCCTTGAAATTTTGACATCTAATAAGAGCTTCTTTCTACAAAAACCAACGAGCTTTCCATAAAAAGTCCTTAACTTGTGCTTTTGAGAGAAAAACTTCCCATTCTGGGACGATTTGAGCCGCGAAATGTGGTTTTTCTGACAAAACATTGACTTTTCTCCAAATTCTCATAATCCGATTATCACTTGAAAAGTAAATGGGAAAGCACGAGCCAATTTTTTGAATGTGGCTTAGGAACTAAATTTGAGGCAAAATGGGACAAACCAAAATTCCCTTTCCATGGCTCTTTACATGATCAACCGACCTTAGCATTTCCGCAAGTAGAGTGGGTGTGTAATCGCAGCCTTCAACCACCTGAAGGACGATGTGAGCAAGTGTTGCATCAGAGGAGCACTTGATTTTAGGGAGAAGAACGGTTCCGAAAAGAGCGACTACGAAAGCATTGGCATACGATTTTCGTAAAAAATCCTTCCACCGCTTGTCCCTTGTGGTGTGTGGAAAGATCATCTAAATTACTCAAGGTCAAAAGGTTCCCGCAATCTCTATCGAAAATTGATTTCACGTGTTTTCTCTTCACACCTACCAGGCGATCAAGATTCTTCTCAAGGGAACTGTCCAAGCGTGGGACGCCCAATCCACCTCCTCAAGTAGGGGCAATACATTACTCATTCTTTACTACTTGTTGGCGATATGTATACTTGCGGGCATTCTGTCAACATGTGCAACAAATGTACTCACAGGTGGCTAAGTAGATCCGTTCTTCCTCGAAGTCAAGTTATGCTAATTTGATGGTAAAATACTCGGGTGCACTCCAAAGCCTCTTGAATTCTTCAAACTTCTTCTTGGCCACCTCAAGAGAGAGTTCTCGAAAATTGAGGTAAATGTCATGTTCGTCCCCGACAAGTGGTATAGCTTGTAGTCCCCCATATTGATGAAAACCCGTGCTGGAAGATACACCAAAGCTCTAGAGGAGACCAAGAGTGGAATTCCCTTGAAATTTTTACATCTAATGAAAGCTTCTTTTTACAAAAACCAACGAGCTTTCCATAAAAAGTGCTTAACTTGTGCTTTTGAGAGAAAAGCTTCCCATTCTCAGACGATTTGAGCCGGGAAATGTGGTCTTTTTGACAAAACATTGAGTTCTCTACAAATACTCATAATCCAATTCTCACTTGAAAAGTAAATGGGAAAGCACGAGCCAATTTTTCAAATGTGGCTTTGGAATTAAATTTGAGGCAAAATGGGACAAACCAAAATTCCCTTTCCATGGCTCTTTACATGATCAAACGACCTTAGCATTTCCTCAAGTAGAGTGGGTATGTAATCGCAGCCTTCAACCACCTAAAGGACGATGTCAGCAAGTGTTGCATCAAAGGAGCACTAGATTTTAGGGAAAAGAAAGGTTCCGAAAAGAGCGAGTATGAAAGCATTGGCATACGATTTTCGAAAAAAATCCTTCCACCACTTGTCCCTTGTGTTGTGTGGAAAGATCTTCTAAATTACTCAAGGTCAATAGGTTCCCGCAATCTTTATCGAAAATTGATTTCACGTGTTTTCTCTTTACCCGTACCAGGCAATCAAGATTGTTCTCAAGGGAACTGTCCAAGCATTGGACGACCAATCCACCTCCCCAAGCAATACGTTATGATGTTAACCTTACCAACACGTGGCAAAACACGACAACAATATAGACTCAATCTTTGTGGTTGTTGATAGATTCTCTAAAATGGCACATTTCATTGCATGTCATAAGACTGATGATGCATCTCGTACAGCTGATCCATTTTTCAAGGAGATTGTTAGGTTGCATGGCATGCCTAGAAGCATTACTTCCGATAGAGATACAAAGTTCTTGAATTACTTTTGGAAGACATTGTGGGGAAGGCTAGGCACCAAATTATTATACTCTACAAATTGTCACCCACAAACTGATGGTCAAACCGAAGTAGTGAATAGGACTTTATCTACTTTGCTACGTGCTATTATTAAGAAGAATTTGAAATCATGGGAAGATTGTTTGTCACATGTCGAATTTGCTTACAGTAGGAGTGTTCAGTCTGCAACCAAGTTTTCACCATTTGAGATTGTTTATGGTTTTAATCCACTAACACCCTTAGATTTATCTCCTTTACCTTTGAGTGAACATGCTAACTTAAATGGAAAGAAGAAAGCTGAATTTGTAAAGCAAATCCGTGAGAAGGCACGCTTGAACAAAGAAAGGAGAACTGAGCAATATATCAAACAAGCAAACAAGGGACATAAGCAAGTGGTGTTTGAACCTGGAGATTGGGTTTGGTTGCACATGAGGAAGGAATGGTTTCCCGAAAGTCGACGTTCGAAACTCCTTCCAAGGGGTGACAGACCTTTCCAAGTGCTAGAGCGAATAAATGATAATGCCTACAAGTTGGATTTACCAGGTGAGTATGGTGTCAATGCAAGTTTTAATGTCTTTGATCTATCTCCATTTGATGCAGATGAAGATTTGAGGACAAATTCTTTAAAAGAGGGGGAGAATGATGCAAATCAAGAGAATGGTACAAGAGATCCGATTAGAGTTTCTAACGGGCCAATAACGAGGGCACGAGCCAAGAAGCTTAGAGAAGATTTGAATGGGCTAGTTCGGGGAATTTGGACTCAGGCGAACTCAATCAAGCATGCTGAAGCAAGTCCACGTGTGCCAGCATCATATGTCAACATTATTGAAATTCTCGAAGAATCCAGTCAAAGTTGAATAATTATAGTCAAAGAAGAATATTACATGGCTAAGTAATATATTACCTTTCTAATTCAGAATATTAGGGTAATATTTCATTGTTTCCTAAAGAATAGTTAGAATGTTTTTGTTGCCTATTACATAGGAGGCAACCTGGAGATACAATATTTCGTATACCTTATAATTGTGGCCTATTTATAGGTCAAGGTTGAGGATGGACGAATTTTCAGACTTCTTTGTTATTCAATACACAATTTTGTGAGAAATTTGCTCTTCTTGGTTCTTGAGAAGACTCGTAGAACTTATCAAGGTTTGTTGTGGCGTTCTACAACTGGACTTATCACTTCGATCCTCGAGGTGTGGCGTCCTTTCCAAACTATAGCTTTGGTTCCTATCTCACTAGGTAGCCGGTCAAAGCTCGCCTTCGGAACTTGTTCTTTGTAGATCTTGGGGTTCTATTCCATATATTGTTGTCGGGTTTTACCACGTGTTGGTAAGGTTCGCATCAGTTGGATGATGCGTCCCACATCAGTTGTGGAGTGCCTCTTAGGCTGGAATATAAGGCCAGGGCCAACCCTCCATTCCTGAGCTAGCTTTTGGGTGGAGTTAGGGCTTAGGTTCGATGATGCGTCCCACATCGGTTGTGGAGTGCTTCCTAGGCTGGAATATAAGGTCAGGGCCAACCCTCCATTCTTGAGCTAGCTTTTGGGTGGAGTTAGGGCTTAGGTTCTTATCATCTGGTATCAGAGCCACCACTCTACTATTCCACCGATGTTGCTTGGGCTTCAACGGATCACCGCCCGAGGCGGTCAGGTCTCAGGGGGTGGGGATGTGTCGCGTATTTGAAGGTATTGCATGCAAGTATACGTATCGCAAACAAGTAATACAGAGTGAGTAGAGTATCGTTTCCACAAGGACTCTTATGCTAAGCACTAAACTTGGCACAACTACTTCCAAGCCAAGTCAATCGGATGAGTTGAGAATCATGCAGTAATTAAAGACAGAAAGCAAACAGACAGAAAATAAATAGATGGAAATCAGTCGATGAACAACTCCTAAGGTTCACAACTTCACCAATTCTAGTCTTAAGCAAGAATCCTCTTTCACACGATGAATTTTATCATGTTACTAACCTAGGGTTCTAGGGTTTCCCCACTTCCATCGTACGCACCTTCCGATGTCATACGAATGTACCTAAGAGGAAGACACTAACCCACTCTATTCCTAGGGGATTAATGTTGAAAGGCCAAACTAAACCAACCCTAAATGGCTATCTAGGGTGCTCACCATCTTCTGATGCGCTCGCACGAATAACCTCACCTTCCGGCATAAGCTAACCTATATTATGCAATTTCTAGCATGACTTCTATTTCCTCTCCCGAGGTTCCTCTGTGTCTCAAGTTCAATCTCGTAGGTGGCCATTCCAAAAGAAAGCATTAAGTACGAAATTGCTTAAATAACACCAAGGAGGCGCACCTTGACATAATCATACATGTGAAAGATAAGAGCTTTACTTGAGACATAGAAAAGGGTCCATATATCCCCTAGGATTCTAGAGGTTTAGTTACACATATTCAAATAAACTACAAGAGTTAAAAGAGAAGACAACATATGAAAAGCAGAAGAAAAGGGACAGAAAGAACTCTAGATAGTGGAGTCGAATCTCCCGATCCTGACTTCCCGAATTGTTGTTGCAATCCCTCTTCTCATGTTGTAGTAGGTGCCTTTTTCTTCTACTCTTGTATCCTCTTTTCTTTGTTGGGTAGGCTCTACTATATATAGAGGATGTGTACTTCTATCTTGATGTAATCAGTGTGGGATAAAAGTTGGTGGGTCCCACCATCCTTCAAATGGTCTGGGCGAATTCATCTCAGTAGACCGCGGTCTAGGAAAAATGCCTCAGTAAACCTCGGTCTAGGACCGCTGTCTATCCCCTATTCCGCGCACAATTTTCTTTTTTCGACGATAACTTCTTTGTTTCAGATCCGATTTGAGATCCGTCTGATGCGTTGGAATCTTGACTCGAAGAGCTTTCTGATGATATATTGTTGCCCTATTTCTCACACAGGAAGTAGGAGAAATTCTCCACAAAAGGAGCTGCATCGAACAAGCTATGTCTTCATCATTCCCTGCACATCAAACAACTCCCAGCAGTATCTAATCCATGTGTGGAGCTCTGAAAACTATCATTCATAGTAATTCAATCCCAATACCAAAGAGATACGCAATTGCCCTCTAACTATATGGGAAATGGCCGAAAACATCTGATTCTAGGTTGGGAATGGATGCACAAATCATACAAATCACAATATCAACAGGGTGATGCATCCCACATTGGTTGTAGAGTGCCTCCTAGACTGGAATATAAGGCTAGGGCCAACCCTCCATTCCTGATCTAGCTTTTGGAGACTTTCCGAATCATGAGGAGCATGAGGGAGATTTGCACGTGCCAGCTGGACCAATCACAAGATCGAAGATCAAGCAAGTTCAACATGTTGTACGAGGCTTGACAATTCATATTTTGGAGAGGCAAGCTATGGAGCTACCATTGTAGCAAGGCCGATTGTTCAATATCACACAAGTCCATCCCAAAGTGGACCAATCACTTGCTAAACTATGGACAAATATGATGGAGCATATTCCTAACCCAATATCATATTGGAATGAAAGTATTAAGGCGGGATAACGTGTCATTCATGTTGAATTGGTGTGTTATTTAATGCCACCTGCATTTTGGACGAATTCTTAAGATGGAGGACAATTGTGCTCCATGGAGGGTGAAGGCTTGTGCATGAAGAACTAACATTAAGTGCTTCTTGGTTCCCCATGCTTGGGTAGTTGTAATATTCAGTTTCTGAGTTCTATGTAATGTCTTTAGTGGTTAGAATCAGAATTTAGCTAAGTTTATATATCTGAGAGTGTTCTTCTCCTGCTGTTCTTAAGCAACTCTGTAAGGATTACAAGTGCATACCTTGTGATTCTACACTTTCATATAATATTGGTTCTTGGATTAATATAACCATTGGGTCAATATTCTCCACTAATTTATAATATTGGTTCTTGATTCTCTACAATCAACGGGTCAATCTTCCGCATCCTGAAACCTCCTTTAGGCGATCCAGGAATTCTGACTTCCATCTTCTTGTTGTCATGTCTCGCGGCTTTGTTCGTCAAGGTTCGCATCATTTTGGTATCAGAACTTGGCTCCAAATCAGGTTTTGTCTATCTTTTGTTGTGATTGCATTCATCTAATATCCAAATCAGTCTTCACTCACCTTGCAGTCATCTTCATCAGGTTTTAATTTTATTTAAAAAAGGAAAAGAAAATAAAATAAAAAATAAAAAAGAACAAAAAGAAGAACAAAAAGGAATGGAAGAACAAAGATCGTTTGATTGTTTTGATTGCATCTAGTGGCATTTACCCCATGTCATCTTGTGCTGCCTTGATTACATTTCCGTTTCCATTTCCATTTCCAGTGCTCTTGTGTTAGTTGCTTTATCTATTTCCATTATGCTGCCTATAATTCCATATGCTTCACCATTATCTTTTCATTGTTCATCTTCGTTGTGATTACCTTAAAATCTTTGCTTCAGTATCCACCTCTCCTTGGTCTAACTAAATCTTGAGTAGAGTGTTAAAAAAAATGCCTCAGTAAACTTGCTTAGTTTCTCAAGAACTTCTTGCAGAAGTCTAAACAAGCGCACAATTTTCTTTTTTCGACGATACACTTTGTTTCATATCCAATTTGAGTGTCTGATCGTTGGAATCTTGACTCGAGGAGCTTTCTGACTGATGATATTTCATTACCCTATTTCCTCACACAGGAAGTAGGAGGAATTCTCCACAAAAGGAGCTGCATCGACAAGCTATGTCTTCATCATTCCCTGCACATCAAACAACTCCCAGCAGTATCTAATCCATGTGTGGAGCTCTGAAAACTATCATTCATAGTAATTCAATCCCAATACCAAAGAGATACGCAATTGCCCTCTAACTATATGGGAAATGGCCGAAAACATCTGATTCTAGGTTGGGAATGGATGCACAAATCATACAAATCACAATATCAACAGGGTGATGCATCCCACATTGGTTGTAGAGTGCCTCCTAGACTGGAATATAAGGCTAGGGCCAACCCTCCATTCCTGATCTAGCTTTTGGAGACTTTCCGAATCATGAGGAGCATGAGGGAGATTTGCACGTGCCAGCTGGACCAATCACAAGATCGAAGATCAAGCAAGTTCAACATGTTGTACGAGGCTTGACAATTCATATTTTGGAGAGGCAAGCTATGGAGCTACCATTGTAGCAAGGCCGATTGTTCAATATCACACAAGTCCATCCCAAAGTGGACCAATCACTTGCTAAACTATGGACAAATATGATGGAGCATATTCCTAACCCAATATCATATTGGAATGAAAGTATTAAGGCGGGATAACGTGTCATTCATGTTGAATTGGTGTGTTATTTAATGCCACCTGCATTTTGGACGAATTCTTAAGATGGAGGACAATTGTGCTCCATGGAGGGTGAAGGCTTGTGCATGAAGACTAACATTAAGTGCTTCTTGTTTCCCATGCTTGGGTAGTTGTAATATTCAGTTTCTGAGTTCTATGTAATGTCTTTAGTGGTTAGAATCAGAATTTAGCTAAGTTTATATATCTGAGAGTGTTCTTCTCCTGCTGTTCTTAAGCAACTCTGTAAGGATTACAAGTGCATACCTTGTGATTCTACACTTTCATATAATATTGGTTCTTGGATTAATATAACCATTGGGTCAATATTCTCCACTAATTTATAATATTGGTTCTTGATTCTCTACAATCAACGGGTCAATATTCCGCATCCTGAAACCTCCTTTAGGCGATCCAGGAATTCTGACTTCCATCTTCTTGTTGTCATGTCTCGCGGCTTTGTTCGTCAAGGTTCGCATCATTTTGGTATCAGAACTTGGCTCCAAATCAGGTTTTGTCTATCTTTTGTTGTGATTGCATTCATCTAATATCCAAATCAGTCTTCACTCACCTTGCAGTCATCTTCATCAGGTTTTAATTTCTATTTAAAAAAAGGAAAAGAAAATAAAATAAAAAATAAAAAAAGAACAAAAAGAAGAACAAAAAGGAAATGGAAGAACAAAGATCGTTTGATTGTTTTGATTGCATCTAGTGGCATTTACCCCATGTCATCTTGTGCTGCCTTGATTACATTTCCGTTTCCATTTCCATTTCCAGTGCTCTTGTGTTAGTTGCTTTATCTATTTCCATTATGCTGCCTATAATTCCATATGCTTCACCATATTATCTTTTCATTGTTCATCTTCGTTGTGATTACCTTAAAATCTTTGCTTCAGTATCCACCTCTCCTTGGTCTAACTAAATCTTGAATTAGTGTTAAAAAAGTGACTGCCTTGTTTTGACTTGCTTAGTTTCTCAAGAACTTCTTGCAGAAGAACAAAACAAGCATAGAAGGAATTTAACTTTTTGAGTGAAACACGAGTGATTGTGTGATATCCAATAGAGTGTAAACTCGTAAGGGAGTGAGTGAGGATTTTTCCTTACTCCTGATATTTCATTACAACTCACCATGCCTCAAAGGAATGCTGGTAGGATCGATTCAAATTAGGGAGGGGCTGATCGGGACACGACCATGCGGGCAATGCAATAGCAATTTGAACGCATGAATGTGGTGTTTAAGGAGATTCGAGATCCGCGGGATAGGCATGAGGATCGGTTTGAACAACTTCAGCAAGAACCATTGTGTAGGCATCAGAGACCCAACCGGTGGCTACACTTTGCTCCAAATGTTCCAGATGACATCTATATGATGCCAACCTCGTTAACAACATGATGAGACCCAATATCAAATATGATAAGAACCTCACCAACACGTGACGAAACCCGTATACAGCTAAGGTCTCCAGGGAACGTGTCCTTGTCAAGCTCAGATGGTGGAACCTTGACCCATTACCTATAAAGAGGTAAGAACCTTGGTATACTGAAGACGCCACAATCAACTATGGAAGGGTTGATTGATAAGTCGAGGATGAACGCCACGGATGACTCCGATAAGTTCATAGGTTCCAAAAGAACCAATGAGAATAAAATCTCCCACTTTATTGATCCATTATCTGAATGAATGAAAAATACAATGTGACCCACTTGGTATTTATAGACTCCTAATAAAAATATAAAATGTTGTAAATATATCCTAATTGCTATCCTAAAGATATGGTAAATATAATCTAAATATATCTAAAAGATATCTTATGAATATTCATAGGAAACCACAATATTTCCAGAAGATAACAAATATATATTCTCCTAATTTATCTAAATAGATACATTTAGCATATATAAGCAAATATTTCTCGGTATCTTGTTGCTCATTTTGCTCCCCTTGATCTCCTTCTTATCTTGTATCTAATATTGACTCCCATTCCTGATATCCTTGTCTTGATTCACATCACTATACTGATGGGGCGAGTAATGATGAGGATGACGGCCGTCTTGAGAAGAAGGTTTGTCCCATCTCACTATTATTGAGACTTACATTTGAAATTGCAAGGTCTCAGGCAGGGCTCAATGAGCGTGGAGGAGTACCACGAGGAGATGGAGATAGCCTTGATCCGGGCTAACATTAAGGAGGACTGGGAGGTGACCTTGGCTTGATTCATTTGTGGTCTTAACTGTGAGATTGCCAACATCATTGAGTTGCATCACTATGTGGAGCTTGAAGATGTGGTACACATGGCAATGGAAGTTGAGAGACAACTCAAGAAAGGAATGCGATCATCTTCCAAGCACAATGCTTTGAGCTCATCGTCTTGGAAGCAGAAGTGGGGATCATCAAAAAAGCCAAATGAGAAGGCTGCTTCAAAATCCAAGGGAGAGACAAATGTAGCGAAGATCCAACCTAACAACAAGGATAAGGGTAACTCATCTTCCCAGACTCAACGAAATTGTGATATCAAATGCTTTCGTTGTTTGGGATTAGGTCATACTACTTCACAATGCCCAAACAAGCAAGCAATGATCATGTTGGACAATGGGGAGATCGAAACTGAAGAGGAAGATGAAGGAAACGAGCCAATTCCATCAGATGAAGATGCTAGTGATGTTGAGCTTGCTGTTGATGGCCAAGCTCTAGTTGTACTGAGAGCTCTCCATGTTCAAGCCAAAGAAGAAGATGATGGGATGCAAAGGGAGAACATCTTCTACACCCGTTGCCACGCGAAAGATCGGGTATGTGGTTTGATTATTGATGGGGGCAGTTGTGTTAATGTTGCAAGCAAATTAATGGTGAACAAACTTGGCTTGCCTACTCTAAAGCATCCAAGGCCGTATAGACTCCAATGACTCAACGACTGCGGTGAAATGAAGGTAACCAAGCAAGTTCTTGTCTCATTTACAATTGGAAGGTACACAGATGAGGTTTTGTGTGATGTTATTCCTATGCAAGCAAGGCATCTGCTTCTTGGAAGGCCATGGCAATTTGATAGACGGATCATACATGATGGACACAAGAACCGTTATAGCTTCAACAAGGATGGTAGGAATATTACACTTGCACCATTGACACCTCATCATGTGTTTGAAGAATAGCTCCAAATCAAGAAATCTGTTGCAACAAAAGGAAAGAGTGTGGCTGAGATACAAAAGGAACATGAGAGTGAAAATAAGAAAAAAGATGGTGGGTTGAGAATGAAAAAAGAGAGTGAAAAAAAAAAGAAAAGAGAGAGAGTTCAACCATGAAAAAGAAAGAAGAAAGAAAAATGAGTTTTTATGCAAAAGAAAGGGAGATCAAAAGTGCTTTTAATTCTGATAGACCAATGATCTTGTTCTTGTACAAGGAGGTCTATCTCTCTTTTGCTGACCATAACACTTCTTTGCCTAGTGTTGTGATGTCTCTTTTACAGGACTTCAAGGATGTTTTCCCCGAGGATATACCACCCGGGTTACCGCCAAAACGAGGGATTGAACATTAGATTGATCTCATTCTCAGAGCTTCCATCCCAAACTGATCAGCTTATCGAAGTAGTCTAGAAGAAACCAAGGAGCTTCAAAGACAAGTTGATGAACTATTGACCAAAGGGCATGTTCGTGAAAGCATGAGTTCCTGTGTTGTACCCGTGTTGCTAATCCAAATCGCATCACCAACCACTCATATAAACCATGTTTTGTCTTGAAAGTTGTTTTCCATTCATCCCCTTCCTTAATTCGAATCTGGTGGTATCCACTCTTCAAATCAATTTTAGAAAATATAGTGGAACCATGCAATTCATCTAACATGTCATCTAATCGAGGAATAGGATGTACCCTGTTGCTGGTTCCAAAGGACGGGACTTGGAGAATGTGTGTGGATTGTCGAGCTGTGAACAAGATAACGATAAGATATCGTCATCCTATTCCTCGAGTAGATGACATGTTGGATGAATTGCATGGTTCCACTATATTTTCTAAAATTGATTTGAAGAGTGGATACCACCAGATTTGAATTAAGGAAGGGGATGACTGGAAAACAGCTTTCAAGACAAAACATGGTTTATATGAGTGGCTGGTGATGCCATTTGGATTAGCTAACGCTCCTAGCACATTTATGCGTCTCATGAATCAAGTACTGCGCGCATCCATTCGGAAATTTGTTGTTTATTTTGATGAAATCCTGATCTATAGCAAGAGTTTGCATGACCATATTGATCATTTGAGTTGTGTGCTAGAAGCTCTGAGGCGTGAAAAATTGCATGCCAACCTTAAGAAATGCAGCTTTTGTGTAGATAGGGTTATTTTTCTTGGGTTTGTTGTTAGTTCCAAGGGAGTGGAAGTTGATGAGGAGAAGGTGAAAGCCATCAAGGAATGGCCTATTCCGAGCACCATCACTAAAGTAAGGAGTTTCCATGGCTTAACCAGGTTTTATAGGAGGTTTGTGCCTAACTTCAGCACCATCGCTGCTCCTTTGACGGAAATCATCAAGAAGAATGTTGGCTTTAAGTGGGGAAGAGAACAAGAGAAGGCCTTTAACACATTAAAAGAAAAGCTAAGCTCTGCTCCTTTACCTCTTCTACTAGATTTTACTAAAGCATTTGAAATTGAATGTGATACTTCCAGTATTGGTATAGGTGCTATTCTCATGCAAGAAAAAGGCCAATTGCCTACTTCAGCAAGAAGCTCAATGGTGCAGCATTGAACTACTCAACCTATGACAAGGAGCTCTATGTGTTGGTACGAGCTTTGGAGACATGGCAGCATTATTTGTGTTCCAAGGAGTTCATCATTCACACAAATCATGAGTCATTAAAGCATCTGAAAGGCCAAGGTAAGTTGAATCATAGACATGCACGTTGGATTGAATTCATTGAAATGTTTCCTTATGTGATCCATTACTAGCAAGGAAAAGAGAATGTGGTAGCAGATGCCTTGTCACGAAGGTACACAATCATCTCGACCTTGGGATCTAAATTTCTTGGATTTGAGCATCTGAAGGAATTCTATGTGCATGATGCTGATTTTGCTGATATCTATAGAGCATGTGAAAAGGGTGCATTTGAAAGGTTCTATATGCATGAAGGTTACTTGTTTCGAGAAAATAGACTTTGTATTCCCCGAAGTTCTATGCGCGAACTGTTTGCTCAGGAATCATATGGGGGTGGATTAATGGGGCATTTTGGGACTGTGAAAACATTGGACATCTTGAAAGAACACTTCTTTTGGCCTCGTATGAGAAGAGATGTTGAAAAGATTTGCACTAGGTGCATTTCATGTAAGAAAGCAAAGTCTACGGTAAAACCACATGGACTTTATATGCCTTTGCTTGTGCCTAGCAATCCTTGGACTGAAGTGTCAATGGATTTTGTGTTAGGTTTTCCTAGGACTAGGAACGGTCGAGATGCTATTCTTGTGGTTGTGGACCGATTTTCGAAAATGGCACACTTTATTCCTTGCCATAAAACTGATGATGCTACACACTGGCAAATTTGTTCTTTAGGGAAGTGGTTCGATTGCATGGCGTCCCTAGGACAATTGTTAGTGATTGGGATGTGAAATTCCTCAGCCATTTTTGGCGAGTCTTGTGGGGAAAACTTGGGACAAATTGTTATTCTCTACCACCGGTCACTCACAGACTAATGGGCAAACCGAGGTGGTTAATCGAACCTTAGGAAATTTGTTGCGTGCTGTCATTAGGAAGAATTTAAAAACTTGGGAAGATTGCATAACTTTCATTGAATTTGCATACAAAAGGGTTGCGCATTCTTCAACTAAGTATTCACCTTTTGAGATTGTCTATGGTTTTAATCCATTAACGCCATTGGATTTAATTCCTTTGCCTGTGAATGAGATTGCTAGCCTTGAAGGTCAAGCGAAGTCTGATTTGGTGAGAAGGATCCATGACACGGCAAGGTAGCACATTTTGAGGAGAAATGAGCAAATTGCAACCCGTGCCAGCAAAGGAAGAAAGCTGGTTATCTTTCAACCTGGAGATTGGGTTTGGGTTCATTTTTGAAAGGAGAGATTTCCAAAACAAAGACAAGTCAAGCTAAACCCACTTGGTGATGGACCATTTCAAGTGCTAGAGAAAATCAATGACAATGCATACAAGTTGGATCTCCCAGGTGAGTACCAAGTGAGTTCAACCTTTAATGTTTTTGATCTTTCCCCTTTTGATGTTGGTTCAGATTCGAGGACGAACCCTTTTGAGGAAGGTGGAATGATACAACTCCAGATCAGCTCCAAACCAATGAAGATGAACTCCAAAACGAGAGAGACTTTCTAAATCATGGGGAGCATAAGGGAGATTGATAAGAACCCAAGCCCTAACTCCATCAAAAGCTAGCTCAAGGGTGGAGGGTTGACCCTGGCCTTATATTCCAGTCCAAGAGGCACTCCACAACCGATGTGGGACGCATCATCCCCACCCCCTTGAGACCCGACCACCTCGGTCGGCGATCCGTCGAACCCCAAGCGACAGTGGTGGAACAGTAAAGTGGTAGCTCTGATACCAGATGATAAGAACCCAAGCCCTAACTCCACTCAAAAGCTAGCTCAAGGGTGGAAGGTTGACCCTGGCTTTATATTCCAACCTAGGAGGCACTCCACAACCGATGTGGCACGCATCATAGATTTGCACGTGCCAGCTGGACCAATCACAAGATCGAAGATCAAGCAACTTCAACATGTTGTACGAGGCTTGACAATTCGTACTTTGGAGAGGCAAGCTATGGAGCTTGATGTGATCCAAGATACGAGCTTGAAGAATGAAATCAAAGTCTTTCAAGGTTCAATGGCGAGAAGCTTAAGTAAGACAAAATGAAGGACATGGATATGTATACAAGTGACAAGCAACCTGAATGACTCAACATTATCCGTGACATTTCAAAAGGGAACAAATGAAGAATGCCATATGTTTCAGCTAAGTATCAAGAGTGCAAGTGCTTCAAGAAATATATTTCGGTTGAATGTCAAGAGGGGCAAGTATTCTGAAAAAATATATCTTAGCCAGAAGAAAGAGCATGAATATTTTTAAGAAAAGAAGTTGAGAGAACTAAAGAGGCAAGAGAAACACAAGTTAATGCTGATATATTGAAGTTATTTACAAGAATATATCACTTTCCTCTTTTAGCAAGTATAATATATTTCCTTCCCCTATGCTTAGTTCTGAAGATATTGGTAATATTTTCTAATTTCCCTGAGGAAACACTTAGATTTTCTTTCTAATTAGTTTCCTGTCCCATGAGAACCATTTAGGTAGGTTATTTTTAGTGTAATATTGCATTTTGGCCTATTTAAAAACTGCTGCTTGCCTTTGGACGAATTTGGATCAGTTTATTCATTGATAAGAGTGTGAGATTTTATTCTCTTTGGTTCTTTGAAGAACTATTCAAACTTATTGGAGTTTTTCGTGGCGTTCATCATCGACTTATCAATCAACCTTTCCATAGTTGATTGTGGCGTCTTCACTATACCAAGGTTCTTACCTCTTTACAGTTAATGGGTCAGGGTTCCACCTTTCAAGCTTGACAAGGACATGTTTCCTTGAGGCCTTAGTCGAATATGGGTTTCGTCACGAGTTGATAAGGTTCATATCATACCTGGTATTGGATTTCTTCACGGTGTTGGTGAGGTTCGTATCATTTGGTATCAGAGCCAATGTTCTAAGTCTGGTTCAATCTACTCTTTTTGTTTTTCTTCGTTTTGTTTTGTTTTCTTTCATCTTCGTTGTCTTTCTTTATCTTCTTTCTTTTCTATTATCTTCTTGAGAAAAAGTAAAAGAAAAAAGAAAAGGAAGGTAGTGGGAAAGAAAAAAAAGTAGCAGAAAAAAAAGAAGCAAAGAAAAGAAAGAAAAAGTTGCAAAAAAAAGGTAAAAAAGGAATCAGCAGTAAAAAAAGGTAGAAAAAAAGTGAAAGAAGTGAGACATTGAGCAAGTCCAAGACTTATTTGGCCATTCATAGAGTAATCAAAGTTCCTCATTCAAAATTGTTTCTTTTCAAATTATCTATTGTTCTCTTGTCCGTAATCCCCTTATTTCGCTTGATCTTCGTTACTTTGGAACTTGACCCTATTCTCTTCTTTCAAATCCTGGTGAAGTCATGGTGGATTGTTGGGGGACATTCTGATTATAGTTTGTTTAGTTCAAAAAGAATTGAAAGAGGATATACGAGTGGAAAAAGGTAAGAGTGGTGAGATTATTAGAGGGTAAAAGCCGTTTGAGTGCAAACACTAGTGAATTGAGTGAACAGATTCTTGAGTGAAACACGTGAGAGAGTGCTTGTGAGGTCCTAATATCTATTGTAGATTCTCATCATGTCACACTATCAAGAGGAAAGCATATTCGAAGATGTACAACTACAAGCATATGTACACGAGGTTGGGAGGATGATGAGAGCTGAATTAAAACAAATCCACCAGAAGATACATCGAATTGAGGATGAAGCAAAAAGAAAAAGCTTTCACCTTCCATATGAAGATAAAGAATCGAGAAGACCAAGGCCGAACAATGACCTCCGTGACACAAAAGTGAAGTTTCCAACTCTCTAAGGCAAAAACAACCCTGAAGCTTATCTTTTGTGGGAGGAAGGAATGGAGATGGTCTTCAAACATCATATCTACTTCAAAAGGAAAAAGGTACAACTTGCTTCATTTCAATTCTCTGACTATGCTATTATTTGGTGGGATCGGATTATTACAAGTGGAGATAGAATGGAGAGCGACCCATTGAGACATGGAATGAGATGAAGTCAATAATGAGGCAACGATTCCTTCCAAGTTCCTATCGCTTGGAATTACACAGCAAATTGCAACATCTCACTCAAGGATCAAAGAGCGTTATCAAATATTACAAAGAAATGGAGGTTGCAATAAGTTGAGCTAATGTAGAGGAGGATATTGAGGCCACCAAGGATAGGTTCTTAAGCGGACTAAATCGTGAGATTGTTGATGTTGTGGGGATGCGTTACTATGAGGATCTCAATGATATGTTGCTCCATGCCATGAAAGTTGAACGACAGTTGAAGCAAAGAAACATGGATGAATGGAGCACAAGTATGGCTGTAACAAGTTTTTCAAGATCAACCTCTCAGCAAGTTGAGGTCCCCTCAATGAAGTTCTATTCTGGGCCATCTACAGAAGTCAAACAAGTTGTGAGTCTTACACAATTTCATAAGAATCCAAAGAGTGATCAAGAGAGTGATTAAAAAGGAGAGAGTGTGCAAAAGAAAGAGTGTAATGAAGAGCGAGAGTGTGAAAAAAACAATAAAAGAGTTGAGAATGAAGAAAAAGAGCTGGAACATGAGAGAAAAGAAATTAAGAAGAGAGACTGTGAGAGTGATATTATTAATGAGTGCAAGAGAGGAAAAATACCATGAGATTGAGAGTTCTTTAATTTTACATCAGCCCCTTATAATTAAGGAGCCGATTTTATTTACTAACAATCTTGTCGGATTTTTACCGAGCAATATTATTTCTTATTTGCAGGAAGTCAAGGGAGTGCATCAAGGATCAAGTCCAAACCAACTAGTCATTAGAACTAATCATAAGGAGATGAAGGAGATTCAACTACAACCCAATGAGCAAGTGGTAAATCTACAAGCTAGTGAGTACATGAGTCCCTTTATTGTCTCAATGTTACTAGGGCATGAGGATCAAACATGGAGAAGATTTGCTAATTTTAGATTCATTAGTAACATCGAGGTAATGTGCCCTAATCTTATTCTTTATTTAGATTGCATGTTAGATGGATTTCATGAGGCATGTTTGATTGCAAAGCCTAATCTTGAAAGTAAAATTCATCATGTTTGGTTGAAAGAGGGATATGAGTTCATCAATACATTCCAAATAAAACTTGATTTGTTTGACTGGTTGATGATTCCTTTTGGATTGATTAATAGGCTTAACGCTTTCATGATACTTATGAGCCATAATTTACATGCATTTATTTATGTTGACGGCATTCGTTACGATAAGAGTCCAAATAATCATGATAAATACTCAAGACTTGTTTCAGAGGCCTTAAGCAAAGAATCTTTATTTGCTAAACTTGAAACCCGAACTCTTTGTATGGATGAGATTGTGTTTCTTGATTTGATTTTGAGTGTTGTAGCTAATAGAATTTTGTTGAAGAGGAAAAGGCAATCCAAGATTGGTCAATATCTACTTTGGTAAGTCAGGTAAGTGGTTTCCATTGCTTATCTAGCTTATATTGGTACTATATTTCATGTCATATAATGGATGATATCACACATGATGATTTGTTCTTTAAAAAGATAGAGAGAATACATGTTATACATGTTTTACACAAAATTGCTAACTTCTTGAACTATTCTTGGGAAAATATGAGAGAACATGGAAACAAATTATTGTTTTTGAATTTCTATGCAAAAATTGATTTTAAATCATGGGAATATTGTTTTCCCAATGTTGAGGTTGCTGATTCTAGTGTCATTCTTTCTACAACTAAGTTTTCTCATTCAAAGCAAGTATATGGCTTCACTTGATTAATTCTTATGAATTTGACATCTTTACCTTTAAGTGGCTGTGCTTACTTAGGTGGAATGATAAAAGGTGAATTTGTTATGTCAAATCATGTGAAAGCCATGCACCCTAATAGTGGCAGCAAGAATTTTGTGTTTGATCCAGGTGGTTGTAATTCATTGCGCATGAGGAAGAAGAGGATTCACATTCAAATGCATTCAAAGCGACATCCTCATGGAGAGGGACTATTTTGAGTTCTTGAGCGGATTGCTAATGGTGCTTACAAATTTGAACAGCAAGGTGAGTGTAAAGATAATGATAATTTTCAAGTTTGTAATTTATCTTCATTTAATACAGGCGAACATTTGAGGACAAATCCTTTTCAAGAGGAGGGGAATGATGTGATCCAAGATACAAGCTTGAAGAATGAAATCAAAGTCTTTCAAGGTCCAATGATGAGAAGCTCAAGTAAGACGAAATGAAGGACACGGATATGTATACAAGTGACAAGCAAGCTGAATGACTCAACATTATCAATTATATTTCAAAAGGGGACAAATGAAGAAGGTCATATATTTCAGCTAAGTATCAAGAGTGCAAGCGCTTCAAGAAATATATTTCGGTTGAATGTCAAGAGGGCAAGTATTTTGAAGAAATATATCTTAGTCAGATGAAAGAGTAAGAATATTTTCAAGAAAGGAAGTTCAGAGAACTAAAGAGGCAAGAGAAATACAAGTTAATGCTGATATATTGAAGTTATCTACAAGAATATATCACTTTCCTCTTTTAGCAAGTAGAATATATTTCCTTCCCCTTTACTTAGTTCTGAAGATATTGGTAATATTTTCTAATTTCCTTGAGGAAACACTTAGATTTGCTTTCTAATTAGTTTCCTATCTCATGAGAACCATTTAGGAAGGTTATTTTTTATGTAATATTGCACTTTGGCCTATTTAAAGGCTAGTGGTTGCCTTTGGACGAATTTGGATCAGTTTATTCATTAATAAGAGTGTGAGATTTTATTCTCTTTGGTTCTTTGAAGAACTACTCAAACTTATCGGAGTTTTCCGTGGCGTTCATCATCGACTTATCAATCAACCTTTCCATAGTTGATTGTGGCGTCTTCACTATACCAAGGTTCTTACCTCTTTATACGTAATGGGTCAAGATTCCACCTTTCAAGCTTGACAATGACACGTTTCCTAGAGGACTTAGTCGAATACAGTTTTCATCACGAGTTGGTGAGGTTCATATCACACTCGGTATTGGGTTTCATCACGGTGTTAGTGAGGTTCGCATCACAGTTACCTTTGGAGCAAGGCCGAATGTTCAATATCACACAAGTCCATCCCAAAAGTGGACCAATCACCTGCTGAACTATGGATAAATATGATGGAGCATATTCCTAACCCAATATCATATTGGAATGCAAGTATTAAGGCGGGAAAACATGTCATTCATGTTGAATTGGTGTGTTATTTAATGCCACCTGCATTTTGGACGAATTCTTAAGATGGAGGACAGCTGTGCTCCATGGAGGGTGAAGGCTTGTGCATGAAGACCAACATTAAGTGCTTCTTGTTTCCCATGCTTGGGTAGTTGTAATCTTCAATTTCTGAGTTCTATATAATGTCTTTAGTGGTTAGATCAGAATTTAGCTAAGTTTACATCTCTAAGAGAGTTCTTCTCCTGCTGTTCTTCAGCAACTCTATGAGGATTACAAGTGCATATCTTGTGATTCTACACTTTCGTATAATATTGGTTCTTGGTTTAGTATAACCATTGGGTCAATATTCTCCACTCATTTATAATATTGGTTCTTGATTCTCTATAATCAACGGGGTCAATATTCCGCATCTTGAAACCTCCTTTGGGAGATCCTCGAATTCTGACTTCCATCTTTTGTTTGTTGGGTCTCGCGGCTTTGTTCGTCAAGGTTCGCATCACCAAGTATGATATGAACCTCATCAACTTGTGACGAAACTCGTATACGACTAAGGTCTTTAGGGAACGCGTCATTGCCAAACTCAGAGGGTGGAACCTTGACCCATTACCTATAAAGAGGTAAGAACATTGGTATAGTGAAGACGCCACAATCAACCATGGAAGGGTTGATTGATAAGTCGGGGATGAACGCTATGGATAACTTCGATAAGTTCGAATGTTCTAAAAGAAACAATGAGAATAAAATCTCACATTTTATTGATCCATTATCTGAATGAATGAAAATACAATGTGACCTGCTTGTGTATTTAAAGACTACTAATAAGAATATAAAAGATGCAAATATAGCCTAATATCTATCCTAAAGATATGGTAAATATAATCTAAATTTATATAAAAGATATCTTAAAAATATTCATAGGAAACCACAATATTTCTGAAAAATAACAAAAACATATTCTTCTAATTTATCTAAATAGATACATTTAGCAGATATAAGCAAATATTACTCGGTATTATTGCTCGTTTTGCTACACTTGAGCTCCTCTTTCCCATGCAGCTGATATTTACTTCCATTCTTGATATCTTTGTCTTGATTCACATCATTCCCCTCCTCTTGAAAGTCCTCAAATCTGAATGATGGAGAACTCGAGTTCATCAATCTTCATGTGGAAGTCGCTTGGAATGCCTCTTTGTTTGAAGCTCGATCATTTTGTTGGCTCAATTTGTTTCTTCTTTTCCCGAACTTTGCACCCTTTTATTTTTTTCTCTCACTTTTTTCTTTCCTTTTTTTACTGCCTTTTTTTCCTTTCCTCTTCTCTCTCTCTCTCTCTCTATCTCTCTCTGTTTTTCCTTTTTTAAGAAGGCAAAAACAAAGAATGATGGAAAAAAACAAAGACAACCTAAAGGATAGATAGAGCCTAACTTAGAAAATTGGCTCCGAGACCAAATGATGCGAACCTCGCCAACATTGCGATGAAACTCGATACCAAGTATAATAAAAATCTCATCAACTCGTGATGAAACCCGATACCAAGTGTGACATAAACCTCATCAACTCGTGATCTGTATACAGCTAAGGTCTCCATGGAACGTGTCCTTATCAAGTTCAGAGCTTGTAACCTTGACCCATTGCTTATAAAAAGGTAAAAACCTTAGTATAGTGAAGACACCACAATCAACTATGGAAAAGTTGATTGATAAGTCGGGGATGAACACCACGGATGACTCCCATCAGTTCGAAGGTTCTAAAAGAACCAATAAGAATAAAATCTCACATTTTATTGATCCATTATCTGAATGAATGAAAATATAATGTGACGTACTTGTGTATTTATAGACTACTAATAAGAATATAAAAGATGCAAATATAGCCTAATATATATCCTAAAGATATAAATATATCTAAAAGATATCTTCAGAATATTCATAGGGAACCACAATATTTCCAAAAGTTAATAAAAATATATTCTCCTAATTTATCTAAATTGATACATTTAGCAGATATAAGTAAATATTACTCGGTGTCTTATTACTCATTTTGCTGCACTTGAGCTCCTCTTTCTTGTGTAGCTGATATTGACTTCCATTCTTGATATCCTTATCTTGATTCACATCATTACTTCAGCTAAAGGTGTGGTATGTGGTAAGACTACTAAAGTTCTAAACAAAATGTTGATAAAAACTAGCCAAGCCATGGAAACTTCGTACCTGACCTATAGTTGTAGGAGTGGGCCAATCTTGGATTGCGTTCACCTTCTCATGGTCAACTTGAATACCTTGTGCACTCACAACAAATCTAAGAAGTACAAGCTTATCCATGCAAAAGATACATTTCTTCAGATTAGCAAACAACTTTTCTTTTCTTAAAACATCTAAAACAAGTCGTAAATGTTCCACATGATCATTCAAGTTTTTGCTATAGATTAGAATATCATCAAAGTAGACAACCACAAATTGTCCAATTTAAACAAGCAAAACATGGTTCATAAGTCTCATGAAAGTGTTAGGTGCATTAGTTAATCCAAAAGGCATAACTAACCATTCATATAATCCCAATTTTGTTTTCAATGCAGTTTTCAACTCATCACGTTCTTCCATCATAATTTGATGACATCCACTCTTAAGATCAATCTTAGTAAAAACACAAGAACCATGCAATTCATCGAGCATATAATCTAATCTAGGGATGGGATGTCGATACTTTACTGTGATGTTGTTGATGGCACGATAGTAAGTACACATCCTCCATGTCCCATCCTTCTTAGGTACTAGCAGCACCGGAATCGCACAAGGACCCATGCTTTCTCGTACATACCCCTTTTCCAATAACTCACCTACTTGCCTTTGAAGTTCCTTTGTTTCTCCTCGGGATTACTCTAGTAGGCTGGTCAGTTTGGGATTGATGCATCGGGTATCAAGTCAATTTGATGCTCAATTCCTCGAATTGGGGGTAAACCTGAAGGCAACTCCTTAGGAAAAAAATCATCGAACTCCTGCATAAGGGAAATAACATTGCTTGACAAAGAACCGACAAGATCATTAGTGTTTAAAAGGACCACCTTGTACAAAAGTACTATAAGGGGTGATGAGAAAATAATACTATCTTGATCTCACTATTTTTTGCAATGAAACTTAAGTTTTCCTCTCTTACTCTCCCTATGGCTGAAACTCTCTCTTCTTCTCTTTCACTCTTTTTCTTATTCTTTTCTGTTTCTTTTTCTTCTCTCATACTTTTTTTTCTCTCAATTTCAGATTTTGTCCTTGTTTTCTTTCCACTTCCTCTTTTTAGCTTCATTTGATCATTGAGAACTTGTTTTGGAGTTAATGGCATATGAGTTATGGGCTGCTTATTCATTACAAAGGAGTACCTATTGGTAAAGCCATCATGTGTAGCCCTCCGATCATATTGCCATGGCTTTCCCAATAGTATATGACATGCATGCATGGGAACTACATCACAAAGCACCCCATCCACATAATTTCCAATAGAAAAAGCAACCAGAACTTGCTTTGTTACTTTGATGTTGCCACTATCATTTAACCATTGGAGTTGTTAAGGTCGTGGATGCTTCAAGGTAGGTAATGCCAATTTCTCCACTAATTCTGTGCTAGCCACATTGGTGCAACTCCCTCCATCAATTATGACGCTGCACACTTTGTTGTTCACAAAGCATCGAGTATGGAACAAGTTCTCGCGTTGATTATTTTCTTCCTCCTTAACCTGCACGTTGAGAGCTCGTCTTGCCACCAATATCTCTCCTTCAATAGCATACTGCCCATCATAAGCATCTTCTAAGGGTGGCATGTCGGGATTGTCTTCTTCATCTTCCGACTCTAGCTCTCCTTGGGCATTTATGACCATCACCCTCTTGTTTGGACATTCTTTAGCCATATATCCCCTGCCTTGGTATTTAAAACACTTAATATCACGATTCCGAGTAGAAGGCATATCGGTTGTACATTGGGAATCACGCCTGGAGTTTCCCGACTTAGGCTCAGCTTTAGCCTTAAGAGTTAAAGATGCTTGTGGCCTTTATTGCTTCTTTGAGGAGCTCAGCTTCCAAAGATTAGACCCCGGGTTGGGATCTGATCGTGTGCTTCCTCCTCTCTTGAGTTGTTGCTCGACTTTGATCACCATGTGCACCATCTCTTCCAACTCTACATAATGATGCATTTCCACCCTATCATGAATCTCTCGGTTCAAGCCAAACAAAAATATGGCCATAGTGGTTTCTTGATCTTCCTCCACGTTGGCTTATATCATTATAATCTCCATCTTCTTAAAATAATCTTCAACACTTCAACTCCCTTGTCTAAGAGATTGCAACTCTTTATGCAACTCTCGGTAATAATAGCTTGGAACGTACCATTTTCTCATCACTACTTTCATGTCCTCCCATGTTTTAATCGGGCGTTCTCTATTCCGTCTCGTGCTCAAAACAAGCTGGTCCTACCATGTAATAGCATAATCAGGAAACTCAATGACAGCAAGTTTTACCTTCTTTGCTTCGGAATAGTTGTGGCAATCAAATATGAACTCCATCTTCTTCTCCCACTCAAGATATGCTTCTAGATCAGATTTGCCTTGGAAAGATGGAACCTTCATCTTGATGCTACCCAAATTATTATCTTCTCGATTCCTAACTTCTCCATTCTGATGCCCAAACCTGCCCCGTTGCATGTACGGTTCTTCTAACTCGGCATCATCCTCCCTATCTCCCCATGGAACACATCACCCATGCTGCCTATCATTGTCGCTTTGTCACGGCTCACTCGATATTCTATCTTCCTCCTTATCCAACCTATCTTGAATCGGCTCCAATTCGAGTCGCATCATTCGCCTCATCTTGCCTAACAATGCATCCATTTGAAGATTCGGGATGGTATGTTGTTGAACCTCTTCTGAGGTGTCTCTTTCTAGATGTTGAGCCATGTATAGAATCTACAGCCAGGTTAGTATGAATATAGAAAAAGGAGCTCACATCGCTCCCACGGGTGTTTCACTCGAAAGATTATTCACTTAATTCACTCGTGTTTCTCTCAAATATTCGTCCTTTACCCTGTAATATGCTCACCACTCTGGCCTTTTTCCACTCTTATTGCCTTCTTTAGTTCCTAATCAGACTTAGGGAACAATCAAGAAACTTGCAGCAATTCAACTATGAATCCAACCGAAACAAATCACAAGGATCCTTAGGGTCAAGAGTCAAGGAAATAGATGAGTAGGAATCTTAAACATAAGAATGATGGAAAAGGAATGATTTTGAGCAAGAAAACTAGGTGGCTTTATGATTGATGAGTTGATACTAAGACAGTATGATAACTTCTTCGCTTCCCTTGATTTCTTTCTTTCTACTTTTGGTTTCTTTCTTTCCTTTTTTTTTGCCCGAAATTTTTTTCCTTTTTTCCTTTTTTTCTTTTTTTTTCTTTTTGCAAGCAAACTCAAGAACGAACTAAGAAAAGAACATATAGATTTCAGCAAGAACGAAGCAGAAAATAATGAAAAAAGGATAGATGAAACCTGTCTTAGAACCAAAGCTCTGATACTAACTGATGTGAACCTTACCAACACGTGGCAAAACCCGACAACAATATATGGAGGAGAACCCTAAGATCTGTAAAGAACAAGTTTCGAAGGTGAGCTTTGACCCTCTACCTAGCGAGATAGGAGCAAAAGCTATGGTTTGGAAAGGATGCCACACCCCGAGAATCGAAGTGATAAGTTCGGTTGTAGAATGCCACATGAAACCTTGATAAGTTCTACGAGTCCTCTCAAGAACCAAGAAGAGCGAATTCCTTGAAATTATGTATTGAATAACAAAGAAGTCTACAATTCGTCCATTCTCATCCCCAGCCTATAAATAGGCCAAGAGTACAAGATATATGAAATATTCTGTTGCTAGATTGCCTCCTATGTAATAGGCAACAAAAATATTGTAAGTACTCTCTAGGAGATAATAAAATATTACCCTAATGTTCTGACTTAATAACTAAAGAAAGGTAATATATTACTTAGAAAAGGTAATATTTATCTTTGACCAGAATTATTCATTCTTGACTGGAGTCTTCTAAAACTTCAATTATGCTAATGTATGTTGCTGGTACATATGGACTTGCTTCAACATGCTTTATTGAATTCGCTTGAGTCCAAATTTCTCGAACCGGTCCATTGAGATCTTCTCTAAACTTCCTGGCTCGTGCCCTTGCAATTGGCCCATTTGGAACTCTAACCAAATCGCTTGCACCATGCTCTTATTTGCATCAAGTACCAAGTGAGTTCAACCTTTAATGTTTCTGATCTTTTCGCTTTTGATGTGGGTTCAGATTCGAGGATGAATCCTTTTGAGGAAAGGAGGAATGATACAACTCCATATCAGCTCCAAACCAATGAAGATGATCTCCAAGGCGAGAGGGACTTTCCGAATCAAGAGGAGCACAAGGGAGATTTGCACGTGCCAGCTGGACCAGTCATAAAATCAAAGATCAAGCAAGTTCAACATGTTGTACGAGGCTTGATGTCACGACCCGAATCAAGTCGTGGCTTGATTATTGGCCGTGACTAATCATGATCGATCAAATAAGGTTGTGTAAGCGTGTAACTCATTTTAAACACTATAGTGCATTGAATCCATCCTTTTTTTCATGCCCAATTAAAACAACTCGTACTTGATCATTTACAGCAAACTATACTATAAGAAACTCAATTTCTATTGCAACTCTTTTACTTGCATTTACATGTGTGCAAGACTTGAAATTAAGTCTATATTCATGTCTTACATCCTATGTAGACCCTTGAAGCGACTTATCCAAAAGGATCACAATGGTTGACCACTAGTACCTTCTATCCAAACGAACAACTTCAAAAACACTTCTGGGTATATCCACTGCTCTTAGTCTCAAACTTCAACTCCTATGATCTGAGATGTTAAAATCAAAGGGTGAGCTTGCATTGCTCAGTAAGTTGACAATCCATAGTTCAAACATTAAAATCCATCAACTACAATGAAAGCTATTCGGCGCAATCATTTCAATTCAAAACAGAAGCAACATTCAACCACCAGGAACTATTCATACTTACTTATAGGCACCATATAGGACAGGCAACAATATAACTTGATCATGCAAGATCATATAATTTAGTGGAACCATGGGTGAGTGCAATACTCAATAACTATCTAATGACCTATTAGCTTTGTGAATGCATGCACATTACCAACTGGCCAGTGGACCCTTCTGGGTAATCGTAAACATTACCAACCAATCAATGGTCATTTCTGGGATCATATCATCGTGTTCCTCACAGGAACTTTCTGTATCATCATTCTTATAACATATACCAACTGATCAGTGGCCATTCGTCCCTTCCGGGACATCCCTCTTGAGGGATATTCGTATCATTTGTTCCTTGCAGGATATGCATATGCTTGTATGCTATGTATGCTTCAATCACTTAGGCACTTATATAGCCCGATCACGTGGCATATTTATGTTGCACATTCATTCAATTAATATATCCCACTCTTATGGGAATCAGAGAAATATCAGCAATATGCCTCATTCACATGATGCGAGCCTTACCAACACGTGGCAAAACCCGACAACACTATATGGAAAAGAACCCCAAGATCTGTAAAGAACAAGTTTCGAAGGCGAGCTTTAACTCGCTACGTAGTGAGATAGGAACCAAAGTTACAGTTTGGACAGGATGCCACACCCGTGGATCGAAGTGATAAGTCCGGTTGTAGAATGCCACAAGAAACCTTGATAAGTTTTACGAGTCTTCTCAAGAACCAAGAAGAGCAAATTCCTCACAAAATTATGTATTGAATAACAAAAAAAGTCTGAAATTCGTCCATCCTCACCCTTGACCTATAAATAGGCCATAATTACAAGATATGAGAAATATTGTATCTCTAGATTGCCTCCTCTGTAATAGGCAACAAAAATATTCTAACTATTCTTTAGGAAACAATGAAATATTACCCTAATATTCTGACTTAGAAAGGTAATATATTACTTAGATGTATAATATTCTTCTTTGACCAGAATTATTCAATTTTGACTGGAATCTTCGAGAACTTCAATAATGTTGACATATGTTGTTGGCACACGTGGACTTGCCTTAGCATGCTCCATTGAGTTCGTTTGAGTCCAAATTCCCCGAACCAGCCCGTTCAGATCTTCTCTAAGCTTCTTGGCCCGTGCCCTCGTAATTGGCCCGTTTGGAACTCTGATCGGATCTCTTGCACCATACTCTTGATCTGAATCATTCTCCCCCTCTTTTGAAGGATTTGTCCTTAAATCTTTATCTGCATCAAATGGAGATAGATCAGAATTAAAACTTGCATTAACGCCATACTCACCTGGTAAATCCAACTTGTAGGCATTGCCATTTATTCGCTCTAGCACTTGGAAAGGTCCGTCACCCCTTGGAAGGAGTTTCGAACGTCATCTTTCAGGAAACCATTCCTTCCTCATGTGTAACCACACCCAATCTCCAGGTTCAAATACCACTTGTTTACGCCCCTTATTTGTTTGTTTGATATATTGCTCAGTCCTCCTTTCTATGGTCAAGCACGCCTTCTCATGGATTTGCTTTACAAATTTAGCTTTCTTCTGTCCATCTAAGTTAGCACGTTCACTTAAAGGTAAAGGAGATAAATCCAAGGGTGTTAGTGGATTAAAACCATAAACAATCTCAAATGGTGAAAACTTGGTTGCAGAATGAACACTCCCATTGTAAGCAAATTCTACATGTGGCAAACAATCTTCCCATGATTTCAAGTTCTTCTTAATAATAGCACGCAACAAAGTAGATAAAGTCCTATTCACTACTTCAGTTTGACCATCAATTTGTGGGTGACAAGTCGTAGAGTATAATAATTTGGTGTCTAACCTTCCCCACAATGTCTTCTAAACGGAACTCAAGAACTTTGTATCTCTATCGGAAACAATGCTTCTAGGCATGCCATGCAACCTAACAATCTCCTTGAAAAATAAATCAGCTATATGAGATGTATCATCAGTCTTATGACATACGATGAAATGTGCCATTTTAGAGAATCTATCAACAACCACAAAGATTTAGTCTCTCCCCCTCTTAGACCTAGGTAACCCTAAAATAAAGTCCATGGAAATGTCAACCCAAGGCTCACTAGGAATAGGCAATGGTGTATATAATCCATGTGGCTGTAACTTAGATTTAGCTTGTCTACATGTAATGCACTTTTCACAAATCCTCTCAACATCCCGTTTCATATGAGACAAAAAAAAAATGATCATGTAATGATGCGAACCTCGCCAACATCACGATGAAACCCAGTATCAAGTATGATATGAGCCTCATCAACTCATGACGAAACTCATATTCAAGTAAGGTCTCTAGGAAACGTCTGCATATCAAGCTCGAAAGGTGGAACCTTGACCCATTACCTATAAAGAGATAAGAACTTGGTATAGTGAAGACACCACAATCAACTATGGAAGGATTGATTGATAAGTTGAGGATGAACGCCATAGAATTCTCTGATAAGTTAGAATAGTTTCTTCAAAGAACCAAAGAGAATAAAATATCACACTTTTATTAATGAATAAACTGATCCAAATTCGTCCAAAGGCAAGCACCAGCCTTTAAATAGGTCAAAGTGCAATATTACATAAAAAATAACCTTCCTAAATGGTTCTCATGGGATAGGAAACTAATTAGAAAGCAAATCTAAGTGTTTCCTCAGGGAAATTAGAAAATATTACCAATATCTTCAGAACTAAGCAAAGGGGAAGGAAATATATTCTACTTGCTAAAAGAGGAAAGTGATATATTCTTGTAGATAACTTCAATATATCAGCATTAACTTGTGTTTCTCTTGCCTCTTTAGTTCTCTCAACTTCCTTTCTTGAAAATGTTCTTGCTCTTTCATCTGGTTAAGATATATTTCTTCAAAATATTTGCCCTCTTGACATTCAACCGAAATATATTTCTTGAAGCACTTGCACTCTTGGTACTTAGTTGAAATATATGGCCTTCTTCATTTGTCCCTTTTTGAAATATCATGGATAATGTTGAGTCATTCAGCTTGCTTGTCACTTGTATATATATCCATGTCCTTCATTTCGTCTTACTTGAGCTTCTCGTCATTGGACCTTGAAAGACTTTGATTTCATTCTTCAAGCTCGTATCTTGGATCACATCATGTAACATAGCCAATGTTTTAGCTACCCCAAAATGACCCATCAAACCACCACCATGTGCTTCCCTAACTAGTAACTCACGCAAAGAAGAATGAGGAATGCAAAGCTTATTTTCTCGAAACAGAAACCCATCAAGCAAGTAAAACTTGTCATGAGATCTTTTTGTGCATTCTTTAAATACATCACCAAAATCAGAATCTAATGCATACAAATCTTTAATGTACTCAAATCCAAGCAACTTAGCATCAAGTGTGGAAAGTAGAGCATACCTTAGAGATGCTGTATTTGCAACTATATTTTCCTTACCTTACTTGTATTTGATCACGTATGGAAATGTCTCGATGAACTCCACCCACTTAGCATGGCATTTGTTCAGCTTATGCTGCCCCTTCAAGTGCTTCAACGATTCGTGATCTGTGTGGATCACAAATTCTTTTGGCCAAAGGTAATGTTGCTAGGTCCTTAATATCCAAACAAATGCATACATCTCCTTATCGTATGTTGGATAGTTTAGGGCTGCTCCACTCAGCTTTTTGCTGAAATATGCGATTGGTCTTCCTTCCTGCATTAAAACTCCACCAACTCCAATACCTGAAGCATCACACTCAATTTCAAAAGTTTTAGTAAAGTTAGGTAAAGTAAGGAAATGTGCATTTGTTAACTTCTCCTTAATCACTTTGAATGCCCTTTCTTGTTCCTCTCCGCACCTAAATGGAGCATTCTTCTTGATCACTTCAGTTAAAGGTGTAGCAAGACTACAAAATTCTGAACAAAACATTGATAAAAACTAGCTATCCCATGGAAACTTCTTACCTAACCAATAGTTGTAGGAGTAGGCCAATCTTGAATTACTTTCACCTTTTCATGGTCAACTTGAATACCTTGGGCACTCACTACAAATCCAAGAAATACAAGCTTATCCATGCAAAACATACACTTCTTCAGATTTCCATACAACTTTTCTTTTCTTAAAATATCTAAAATAAGTTTTAAATGTTCCACATGGTCATTCAAATTTTTGCTATAAGTCAGAATATCATCAAAGTAGACAACCACAAATTGTCCAATGTAAGCACGCAAAACATGGTTCATAAGTCTCATGAAAGTGCCCGGTGCATTAGTTAATCCAAAAGGCATAACTGACCATTCATATAATCCATGTTTTGTTTTGAATGCAGTTTTTCACTCATCACCTTCTTTCATCCTAATTTGATGATATCCACTCTTAAGATCAATCTTAGTAAAAACACAAGAACCATGCAATTCATCAAGCATATCATCTAATCCAGGGATGGGATGTTGATGCTTTACCATGATATTGTTGATTGCACGACAATCAACACACATCCACCATGTCCCGTCCTTCTTAGGTACTAGTAGCACCGGAACCACACAAGGACTCATGCCTTCTCGTACATACCCCTTGTCCAATAACTCACCTACTTACCTTTGAAGTTCCTTTGTTTCCTCAGGATTACTCCAGTAGGCTAGTCAGTTTGGGATTGATGCATTGGGTATGAGTCAATTTGATGATCAATTCCTCGAATTTGGGGTAAACCTGAAGGCAACTCCTCAGGAAACACATCATCAAATTCTTGCAAAAGGGAAATAATATTACTCGGCAAAGAACCGACAAGATCATTAGTGTTTAAAAGGACCT
This sequence comes from Lagerstroemia speciosa, assembly GCA_037672795.1. Taxonomy (NCBI): domain Eukaryota; kingdom Viridiplantae; phylum Streptophyta; class Magnoliopsida; order Myrtales; family Lythraceae; genus Lagerstroemia; species Lagerstroemia speciosa. The sequence continues at coordinate 11,769,455 of CM075295.1, forward strand.
CCTTATACATAAGTACTATAAGGGGTTGATCAGAAAATAATACTCTCTTCATCTCTCTTTTCTTTGCAATGAAACTTAATTTTTGCTCTACTGCTCTCCCTACGGTTGAAACTCTCTCTTCTTCTCTTTCGCTCTTTTTCTTATTCTTTTCTCTTTCTTTTTCTTCTCTCATCCTTTCTTTTCTCTCAATTTCAGATTTTGTCCTTATTTTCTTTTCACTTGCTCTTTTCAGCTTCATTTGATCATTAAGAACTTGTTTTGGAGTTAATGGCATATTCATTACCAAGGAGTACATATTGGTAAAACCATCATGTGTAACCCTCCGATCATATTGCCATGGCCTTCCCAATAGTATATGGCATGCATACATGGGAACTACATCACAAAGCACCTCATCCACATATTTTCCAATAGAAAAAGCAACCATAACCTGCTTTGTTACCTTGATGTCTCCACTATCATTTAACCATTGGAGTCGATAAGGTCATGGATGCTTCAAGGTGGGTAATGCCAATTTCTCCACCAATTCTGTGTTGGCCACGTTGGTGCAACTCCCTCCATCAATTATGACACTGCACACTTTGTTGTTCACAAAGCATCAAGTATGGAACAAGTTCTCCCGTTGATTATTTTCTTCCTTCTTAACCTGCACGTTGAGAGCTCGTCTTGACACCGATATCTCTCCTTCAACAGCATACTGCACATCATAAGCATATTCTAAGCGTGGCATGTCAAGATCGTCTTCTTCATCTTCCCACTGTAGCTCTCCTTGGGCATTTATAACCATCACCCCCTTGTTTGGGCATTGGTTAGCCATGTGTCCCCTTCCTTGGCATTTAAAACACTTAATATCACGATTCCGAGTAGTAGAAATATTGGTTGTCCCTTGGGAATTGTGGCCGATGTTTCCCAACTTAGGCTCAGTTTTAGCCTTAAGAGTTAAAGTTGCCTGTGGCTTTTCTTCCTTCTTTGAGGAGCTCAGCTTCCAAAGATTAGGCCCCGAGTTGGGACCTAATCGTGTGCCTCCTCTCTTGAGTTGTTGTTCCACTTTGATCGCCATGTGCACCATCTCTTCCAACTCTGCATAATGATTCATTTCCACTCTATCATGAATCTCTCGGTTCAAGCCAAGCAAAAATCTGGCCATAGTGGCTTCTCGATCTTCCTCCATGTTGGCTCGTATCATTGTAATCTCCATTTCCTTAAAATAATCTTCAACACTTCGACTCCCTTGTCTAAGAGATTAGAACTTTTTATGCAACTCTCGGTAATAGTAGCTTGGAACGAACCGCTTTCTCATCACCGATTTCATGTCCTCCCATGTCTCAATCGGACGTTCTCTATTTCGTCTCCTGCTCAAAACAAGCTGGTCCCAGCATGTAATAGCATAATCAGAAAACTCAATGACAGCAAGTTTTACCTTCTTTACTTCGGAATAGTTGTGGCAATCATATATAAACTCCATCTTCTTCTCCCACTCAAGATATGCTTCTGGATCAGATTTGCCTTGGAAAGATGGAATCTTCATCTTGATCCTACCCAAATTATTATCTTCTCAATTCCTAACTTCTCCATTTCGATGCCCAAACCCCCCTCGTCGCTTGTTTGATTCTTCTAACCCCTCACCATCCTCGTCATCTCCCCATGGAACATGCTTCCCATGCCCCCTATTGTTGTGGCTGTGATACGGCTCACTCGATATTCTGTCTCCCACCTGAACCAACCTATTTTGAATTGGCTCCAATTCAGGTCGCATTATCCGTTTCATCTCCCCCAACAATGCTTCTATTTGAAGATTCGGGATGGTATGTCGTTGAATCTCTTCGGATGGATCTGTGTCTCGATGTTGAGCCATGTATAGATTCTGCAACTAGGTTAGTATGAATATAGAAAGAAAAACGACCCCACCTCACTCCCTCACATGTTTCACTCGAAAGATGATTCACTCAATTCACTCGTGTTTCTCTCAAGTATTCAGCTTTTACCCTCTAATATGCTCACCACTCTGGCCTTTTTCCACTCTTGTTGCCTTCTTTAGTTCTTAATCGGACTCAAGGAACAACCAAGAAACTTGCAGCAATTCAAGTATGAATCCAACCAAAACAAATCACAAGGATCCTTAGGGTGAAGAGTCAAGTAAATAGATGAGTATGAATCTTAAACATAAGAATGATGGAAAAGGAATGATTCTGAGCAAGAAAACTAGGTGGATTTATGATTGATGAGTTGATGCTAAGACAGTATGATATTTTCTTCACTTCCCTTGATTTCTTTCTTTCTACTCTTGGTTTCTGTCTTTCCTTCTTTTTTTTTTTGTTTTGCTATTGATACTTTTTTTTCTTTCTTTTTTTTGGCACGAATTTTTTTTTCCCTTTGTGCAAGCAAACTCAAGAACGAGCTAAGAAAAGAAAGGATAGATTTCAACAAGAACGAAGAAGAAAATAATGAAAAAGGATAGATGAAACTTGTCTTAGAACCAAAGCTCTGATACCAACTGATGCGAACCTTACCAACACGTGGCAAAACCTGACAACAATTTATGGAAGAGAGCCCCAAGATCTGCAAAGAACAAGTTTCGAAGGCGAGCTTTGACCCGCTACCTAGCGAGATAGGAACCAAAGCTACAGTTTGGAAAGGACGCCACACCCCGAGGATCGAAGTGATAAGTGCAGTTGTAGAATGCCACAAGAAGCCTTGATAAGTTCTACGAGTCTTCTCAAGAACCAAGAAGAGCAAATTCATCACAAAATTATGTATTGAATAACTAAAGAAGTCTAAAATTCGTCCATCCTCAACCTTGACCTATAAATAGGCCACAATTACAAGATATGAGAAATATTGTATCTCCAGATTGCCTTCTATGTAATAGGCAACAAAAATATTCTAAGTATTCTTTAGGAAACAATGAAATATTACTCTAATATTCTGACTTAGAAAGGTAATATATTACTTAGATGTGTAATATTCTTCTTTGACCAGAATTATTCAACTTTGACTGAAATCTTCGAGAACTTCAATAATGTTGACGTATATTGCTGGCACACGTGGACTTGCCTTAGCATGCTCCATTGAGTTCTTTGAGTCCAAATTCCCCAAACCAGCCCATTCAGATCTTCTCTAAGCTTCTTGGTCCGTGCCCTCATAATTGGCCCGTTTGGAACTCTAATCGGATCTCTTGCACCATACTCTTGATCTGCATTAGGTAATATATTACTTAGACGTGTAATATTCTTTTTTGACCAGAATTATTCAACTTTGACTGGAATCTTTGAGAACTTCAATAATGTTGACATATGTTGCTGGCACACGTGGACTTGCTTCAGCATGATTCATTGAGTTCGCTTGAGGCCAAATTCTCCGAACAAGCCCGTTTAGATCTTCTTTGAACTTCTTGGCCCGTGCCCTCATAATTGTCCATTTGGAACTCTAACCGGATCGCTCACACCATGCGCTTGATTTACATCATCACATAACCATCCAAAATGGATCATCATCTTCAGCAAGCTTAATGGATCTTAATAACAGTTCTTAAGAATAATTAAACTTGTATTATCATGCTAATCCAGCTTATGACCAGCTAAGCCATCTCATAAAATTCTGTAACATAGTAATCGAATGTTACTAATCAAGCTAAGTACTTTCTAGTTACACCGATTAAACCTTAACACAGCAATAAAGTATACAATATCATGCTAATCATGCTTAATTAAACTTAATTATACTCATTAACCTCTAATCACAACAACTTAAACATGGCAGATCAACAGACATCATTGATCAATTAACTCAACCACATACATTAAAATATTCATCACACCATTCTAATGATGCTATAAACATGTCCAAATACATCTCTAGAATACCATTGATCCTTCAATCAATAGCAACTAGCAGCCCGACCCGTGCGATGCACGGTGAGCTTTATCGAACACTAAGCAAATAGTAGATTTGTTGTTATGCGTAAATTTAGATGAGACGTGATAGACAGGAATAACCTCTAACTTATCGATTGATCTCTACTATCACTCACATGAGAATATCCAGTGGCAAGTATAAAGAATTGAAAGTCGACGTAAATATCTTACGGAAGTAATAGAACTTAAATCGAAGTCCATACAACATAAATGTAACAGCAGAGTATGAGCAAGTATTTGCTTTGTTATTGCTTCCCTTACCTCTCAACAATTATTAATTTCCAAAGTCCCATAACTTTATTGACATTCCAAACTATACTGAAAGATTACCGGAAAGAAATGTATTCCATGATATTGGCCATGCTTACCGATTTCATTTCTTCACATAGCTCTATGGCATGCCTAGATCTCGGGTTAACGTGTTAACCTGTGGAGAAATTGTAATTTTAAGAGTATGAAAATGTTAAGGGATGATATAATATGGAAAGTAAGCAAATGAAATTACTACTTACTTAGTTTTGTGGTAAAAGAACACTTTTGACGACAACATTGCGCGTGTAAACTCCATCAATTCCAGGTAGTGTGCCTTTTCTCACCAAGACTTTTATTGAACTCATCGATGTTCCTCGTGATAAAGCCACATAAAGTTGCCCATGACTGAATACATGCTCTGACAAATAAATCCCAACATGTTGAAGGGTTTGGCTCTGTGCCTTATTTATAGTTAATGAAAGCTTAGTCGAATAGGGAACTGCTTCCGAATCATTTCAAAAGGCAGCTTCAAGTGCTCTGAAGTTCTCAAAGAAAGTCTTGGAATAAATGCTTTTGTTCCCTTGAATAGGCCAGATAGAACCTCTGCATATATGAGGTTTGGGAGGAAATCCAAACACTTAAGTCTCGTCCCATTGCATAACCCATGTTTAGGCTCTATATTTCTGAACAACATTATAGGAGCACCTCGTTTAAGTGTTAGTCTATGGGGAGGCATACCACCGGGTGAAATAGAGTTGAGAAACTCTTGCTGATATAAATTGTAATTGTCTCCTGGAACTTCATCGAAAGAATAAAATGTATGTTCTTGCCCTGAGAACAACTGAATTATCCTATCATTCAACCAATCAATTTCAACATTTGTCGGCGCCAGTATTGCACTGTCTGCAAAAATGGAAGAGTCACTCCTCTCTGGTCCAGTGCCTGGGAAAGCATGTTGAATTAATAAGTCAAGTGATTGCTCGCCTTCCCATGGAATAGCCATGGTGGTTGGGATTTGAATAAAGTCCTCGACTTTTGATGATTCTGTCCCTTCTCCAACACGCAACAAGAACTGTGAGAATGCATTATCTGACTATGATCTCATGTTTTGTGTTAGGCGAAGGATGCGTACATGCTGCCATAGTGAAGACTTAAGAAGACATGCACTAACCATTTCATGTTGCGTACCATTTGGAACTACGGGGCCTATCTGGCGAAAATCCCCACCCAATATCATCACCTTTCCACCAAATGGTACATCTAAATCCATTATGTCACGTAAAGTACGGTCTAATGCTTCGAAATTATAACGGTTAGCCATTGATGCCTTGTCCCACAGTATCGCAATAGCTCTTCTTAACAATTCTGCTCAATCGATTGCTTATTAATTGAGCAAATCGATGAAGCGTCTGGATTCAACGGCAGTTTAAATCTCAAATGGGCCGTCCTTCCTTTAGGTAACAATGTTTTCGCTATTCCAGATGTAGCATTTGCTAATACAATTTGCCCCCTCCCCCTGAGATATGCCATAATAGCACGATACAAATGTCTTTCCCGTTCCGCCAGGACCATCGACAAAGAAAACTGCACCATCATTACATTCAACTGCGCTAATTATTGTATCAAATGCATGCCATTGATCATTGTTTTAAGTGTTGCACAGAATTGGCATCACATTCTGGGATAGGAATTGATAGTTCATCTTGTATAATTCGAGCCAAACTTGAGATATCTTGAAAATTTTCTTGAATAGATGGTAGGTCAAAGTCTCCAACACTCTTTCCATATTGTTGTAACAATGTATTCAACTCATTCAACAACTTGTTGGTCAGAAGTGAACTATTTGTAATAGACGAAGTAGCATAATCTTCCACCATATATCTATGAAAATCACTCCATAATGATCTAACCTCAACCGGTTGACAGAAAACCAAAATTGTTGCGAACAATCTCCGTAAAATTGAGGGCATTTGGAAAGAAGTAGCTTCTTGTAAACATTCTCTAATGCTGTTGTCACGCTCCACCAAGCCTCTACTAATTGCTGATTGCTTAAACGTTGGATGAACAATATTGGCATGGGTGAGTAAGTCCTCGAACGACATTGGACCTCTGACATGGTTCAACAGCACGTGTAAGTAAAATCTCTCTTCATCAGAAGGATGAACTGTATACACCCTACCAATAACTTTTTGAGCGTTTATCCTACGTTGCCATCTCCTTTCTGCCGTGACCCATCTATAGTGTTGAGGAAACTCTATATATAGATAGTTTCGCGCTTCCGAATAGTAGTATTCATATGAAAAAATTCTGTAAGCATCGTCCTTGAGTGCCTATCATTTTGAAGGACAGATTCGACAGATTGATCTCGAGAATAATAAACTTGTTGCATATTTGGAAGGTGCACTTGCAACCGAACAACTGAAGGGTACATTGTAAACTGCATTAATTTCCAAACTGCTTTAGGAGCACAAACCCAACGTGCATCTAAGAATTGTTGTATCTCATCATTGTTCACTTCAATGCGCACATCAACAAAAACTCTATCAGGTCCTTTGTGGATATACTTGTAGAGATATTTCACACTTTTAATACTTGCACAAATTTCTACATTTGTGTGACAGTCGTACCTCAAAAGTAGCCATGGATTATATGGAATCACCCAACTGTTATTGACCTTAACATTGGGAGAATTTATTAGAGGTACTAACCCAGTGTCACATCTTTTGTACATGGGGTATGAATCATTACCTTGAATGGTACACCCAGAGAATGGCTTGGCAAATCGACGCTTACAACTCCCATTTCTCATGCAAGGTGAAGTACGATTATATCCACCGCAAGGACCATGAATCATATGCTTAAGCACCATGCAATGAAGTTGCGGCTCCAATTGTTGTTGTGGGATTTCTGCTCTAACAACTTGATCATAATCATCTGGTGTGGATAACTTGTCATCTTGCTCCAACATAAGTAACATATGTGCATGAGGTAGTCCTCTTTTCTGAAACTCAATTACATATGAGTATGCAATCACTCTTCCTAGAACTCCTTTTGAGATGATATCATGCTTAAATTCCTCAAATCGCGAATGGAAAATTCTAGATAATAAATCTGGCCGATCTTGAGCCATTTGACCGGGGAGTAACTCTTCTTGAATTTCACTCCATGAGGCATTGCACGTCATTCTCAAAAATAAGTCAGGCTTCCCAAATTCTCGAACTAAGGCCATTGCATCTTGGAATCGTTGGTGCTTATCTCGAGGGCTACCAACGATAGATGATGGTAAGATAATTCTTCTTCCAACCCTATAAGATGTTTAAAAAATATATATAATATAGTAAATATAGGACATATTTAAAATTAAAGAGAGAAACTTGTAATTAGGGCAAATGAGTAATGAATTAACCTGCGTCATTTTCTCCAGCATTGAGCGAATCATGTAATCCCCGGTACAATTTGGCACGAATTTTACTTTGATTAAAGCGCACCCATTTCAGCCTTTGCGCCTCAACTTTGACATAGTTATCAACCAAATATTGTTGAAACAACCGTCCACCTCTATGTAGTAGCGATGGTTGGTTCTGTCGAATCTGTATGTCAAGAGTTAATAAATTCATTTAACTATTATAGTGTTAGTTACTAGTAGACATAAAAAGCTTTTTGAAATAAAATACCTGTAAAACGTAGGCTTAAAAGTCACGACATGTTACTTTCCTTCCGTTAGGACAGCAAGTGTTAACATCCCATCCATATGTGCCACATGGTAATAATAGAGGATATTTTAAAGGATCATAATACCCAGCAGTATCTTGCATTTTTCTAAAATTTCCCGATCTTGCTTCTACTATGATATCTCTCCCCATCAGTTGGCCTGCTTCCTCTCCTTCGACAATAATTGCAGCAACTTGGGAAGTTGTTGGAAGTACGTATTGTGGGAGATTAGGTGGCTGCTCTCGAAAAATGAGCCGACATCGCTGCATATCTTCTCTACTTGATAGATGACGAAATTTATGGACAAAGGGATTATAGTGATTCAAGATACGCGTAATCCTTGCTACCAAATCTGCATTTAAAGTATTAATCTCTACCAGAGGATGCTCTCGCTCATGCTTTGTGTCATATATCCAAGTCTGCAGATATTGTGGCCTTTCATTCAATGAGGGGAAGAGATCTCCAATTCTATGATCAATGGCACCTTGTGCTCGAAATGTGTAGATGCCGCGCCCTCCAGTCAGTATGCTTTCATCAATATGCACCCCCATTGATGTGAATGAAAATATATGATTGTAAGACCTTATATTCTGTCGAAATTGACGACTTTCTGCAGCTTGAGAGTGAAATAAGTCAAGCAGTTTAGTCGGGCAAGGGATTGGAAGAAGTGTTACACGACCATTTAGACAACATTGGGTAGATGTTTCATGATTAAACAGTCGAGCGTTGCAATGCTTGCATGTTTTAGGTGCAAACAGATAGAATTGTTGGACATTATTGTCCTCTTTGTAATCTCTACCAATGTTGTGAATTCCTCTTCTGCTTGAAGTCTGACTTCCTTAAAAAAGGAAATAAATGACATTAAAATGAGTTGACAGAATGTTTTATACTTCATGTCAATAGATACCACATTAACATATCGGAATTTGAAATAGTACGCATTAGTATCACAGGTTCTGCTTGGTGAAGGGACTGTGCCAACCGTCGTACATGTATAAGGCGACCACGATGTTGATTAGCTAGCTGAATTGCATGACGTGATTCTGTAACTGAAGAAGAGGTATTGCTCGCTTGATAGCGCATGCGACGTCTTGCAAGAGTTGCTTCTCTACATTGTACACTCATTGATTGACGACGTCGTCTTTGAGTTTCACGCCAATGCTCTCTTATAGATTGATTATCCTCATTAGAATTATGTGGATCCGACGTTTCCATTCTTACCTAGAAAGAAATTAAAAAAAATGTAAAAGGCACGTACTGGTGAAGCAATGGAAAAATTCAGTGCCTTAATTCAATTATGCTAAATCTCTATTATTCGCAAAAGTTTATCCTCATAACAATTTTAAGTGCAAGTAGTTCTCATTAGGTAATTTTGACTTGAAAAACTAAAAGAAAACAAATCATTTTTTGGACGTGTTTTACAAAAGATCTTAAGTCATACAATAATAACAGTTTCAACGTTAAGGTACGTTATGTCAATTTAATCTATATCTACTAAGATATAAATTTAATATGTACATTAACTGTTTCTTTCAAGTAGAAAAAAAATACTATGCTGTTTCAATTTATATCTTTTTAAAAGATACTAATTAATACTAAAAGATACCATACTGAAAGTAAGTATTCAGAGTTAAATCTAATTAATAACTAATAATTTTATCCTGTCACATGATTTTTTTGATTTAAATATTATATAACTAAATGCGGACTATGTAGATATTTCTAATGAATGATAATATTTGACAATTTAAACCAATTAAATAAGACAATTTATTTAAACCAATAAAATAAGATGCAGCATATATATATATATATATATCAGATCACGGTAAAGCTAAAAATGCAAATAAACATTAAATTATAGTTAATAATTTATTGCTGGCTCCACCATCCGTTTGAATATGTATAACATAGGAATAACATTTAGCACAAAGATTATCAAGTTAACAGCAAGACTCAATCTGTCAAATAAGATCTGAGGTTAGTAGACAATCACTTCCAGTCATGTACGGAGACCGTGGCCGTGCAGAAATTCGAGCCCTTTGATCACTGCCAATAATAATAAAAAACATATTAATCAGCCAATCATGGACCAGACTCAACAGTATTATATCAAGTAGTTGGTCAAAGTTTCCACATTTATCTTTATCATAAATTACAATTCAAGACTTTATGAAGAAAATGCTTTTCTATTCTAATTATCCACAACGATAAGACACATCCGATTATCTTTCCAACCTTTTTTGTAGACAAATGCAACTGCAGGACATGATCTGATCAATGAAAAATCGAGAGACTTACCTCACACTTTAGGGATGTGTTGTGCTATATCGAAATCAATCATGGTATCACCCAGATGGACATGAGTGAAGTTTCACGAGTTTTTTCCTCTGCGACAAAATGGAGATAAATGAGAGAAATATGTAGTTAACATATTGGAAAATTAACATTGAGAATGAATTCGAATAAGTCAATGAAAATTTACCAAAACATATCAATTCTATCGTTTAACTTAGGAGAGACGATATGATCATATATGAAGAGTAAGAAGTGATAAATAAAGTGTGAACAAGAAAGAGTTTTATTGTCAAACCTGCCAAGGAGCTATTCCTAATCGGCTGGTAAATGTGGTTTAAAATAGGCAGAAAATCATTGAGAGAGGGTGAAAGATATTTTGGTAAATTAATCACAATAATAACTAACTTATCTGTTGACGATAATAGTCAATAACAATTTTTTTTTCTATTTAATCATAATAGCAACTAACTTATTTGCTAAGGATAATAATATAAAGAAATAACCTGAAAATCGCAATGATCTTTTCTGTTGATGATAATGTTCAATAATAGATTTTTTTAACAATAATATTAACTAACTTATTTATTAAGGAGAATAGTATGAAGGAATAACATTTTCCATGAAGATAGCAATTTAATCGAGAATCAAGGGTGTGTCACAAAAAAAACTGTTATTTTTTAATCGAGAATCAAGGGTGTATCAGAACAAAAACTTTTATGTTTGTAAATGCCAAAAAGAGATCCGTAAAAAACTGACTTGCATCTCTAATAACGGGAATTAGGGAGAGATTGGGTGAGAAATTTATGGTAACTTAATCACAATAATAGAGATATACCAAAACAAACTTTCAAAAAAAAAACTAAAACAACTTTATTCGAATGAAAATCACAATGACCTTGTGAAGAGCATGTCAAAAAAATGGAAACAATGACCGATCTGAAACACTAAACCAAATAAAACACCTGCAGAGGATAATTACTCCTGGCTTCATTTTTTGCATTACAGACTGACTTATTTATGGACGGCGATTTCTTCAGAGATTAGAAAGAAGAAAGACACCGACAGAGAATGAACATTGAGGATGCTAGCTGCTAGCCCTTGACTTCGATGTGCCTTGGCACAACGAAAAAATGCAAAAATTAGAAAGTGCTCTAGAACATGGATCTCGCAATAAAAAGCAGCAAAACACCATCCAAATCTTCGGCAAATACACAAACTTTAATGACATGAAAATCAACACAGCCTCAAACAATCAGTGTAAACAACTCCACATTCAAATTAGATAACAATCCAGTTATTTTACCTCTTCACAGCCATCGATCATTTATTCTTCGAATTTTTGGCACTAATCACTGGAGTAGGGCACAACAAACAAATGCAAAAATTAGAAAGTGCTCTAGAACATGGATCTCGCAATAAAAAGCAGCAAAACGCCATCCAATTCTTCGGCAAATACGCAAACTTTAATGACATGAAAATCAACACAACCTCAAACAATCAATCTAAACAGCTCCATACTCAAATTAGATAAGAATCCAGTTATTTTACCTCTTTGCATCCATCGATCATTTGTTCTTCGAATTTCTGACACTAATCACTGGAGCAATGGAATCGAAATCATTTAGGCTTTTCATCAAACAGATTTAGTGGACAGTATTTACGAAAAAGAGAGAAAACAAACATAGACCTTAGTCGCCCTCTCAAGCAATCAAATAAGTGATGTTGCCATCAAGAGGACGAAATGTGCAGCACCAACCAATGGAACTCGGCGAGTGCCTTTGACAGTCTCACTTTTGTGAGCGGATCCTGGTGTCCCTTCCCAGTGGTGGTTTGAGTTCTGATCGAAGGACTCACTTCCGGCAAGCCTCGATAGGGATTAGCGGACCCCGGTGCCTTCCTGGTGGCAGTTCGAGTTTTGACCGAAGGAGAAACACGAAACGGCATCTTTGGAGGGATAACTTCAGGAGAAAAGGAGTAAACTGTCTTACGTAAATGGCAGAAGAAACCATCTCTGATTTAGTGGGGGAGTGGGATATGGCAAAAAGAAAAAATAAACCTTAAACAAAAATTTATTTAACAAATAGAACTAAGGGTATTTTTGGAACCGAAAAAGACACGAAAACTGTAAAAGGTTTGCATATAATAATCAATAGTGATACAGCTATACCAATTCAATGAAGTAAATCTCGTAACTGACTTATATACACTAATCACCACCTACTTAAGCTAAGAATGATCTTAGCTAACATTGAAGTTAAGGAATATTGATGTTTAAACTGTGGAAAACCAACTTACCTATGCAAGGCTTTCAGATTTCTTCTTCCACCTCCAATCTCTCTCTCTCTCTCTCTATTGTTTGCTTCCATGGTTGCAAATGGTGATTAAAGTGAGCTATATTTATCTGAAGAAGAAGAGCTAGCTGAGTTGTAAGACAAGTGTCACCACACCCCTACACAATTTTTTATCTTTTTGCTAATTCTTTCCCCTAATTCTTTCTGCCATTTCCCTAAATATATCATTATCGAATTCACAGATTCGTCCAAAGCAGAGCTGGGCTGGAAATGGGCTTCATTTTGGGCCTATATCCAAGTAATTATATAAGACTTCATGGCCCAATCCAAATACAGCATAGGCCTTTATATGTTTTATGTTATCTTGGCCAATTTCTAAGCTTAATTCAATAATCTAACTCCATTTGATCTTTAGTTATAGTTCAGCTCAAAACGAGATATGTTGTAACATTAAGATGTGTGTTAGGCCAATCTAAGAGATGAATATACAAAAGAGCATTTAGATCCAATTCAGGTTATAAGATAAGCAAATGTAAATTTTAGATCTAATTTAGGTGCATTCGCAAATCAGGTTATAAAATGTATCCCTTTAGATCCATGTAGGCATATTGGTAGTGGGTATCACACTTGACAATTCGTATTTTGGAAAGGTAAGCTACAGTGCTACATTGGAGCAAGGCTGAATGTTCAATATCATACAAGTCCTTGCTAAAAGTGGACCAATCACCTGCTGAACTATGGACATATATGATGGAGCATATTCCTAACCCAATGTCATATTGGAATGCAAGTATTAAGGTAGGAAAACACGTCATTCATGTTGAATTGGTGTGTTATTTAATGCCACCTGCATTTTGGACGAATTCTTAGAGATGGAGGATAGTTGTGCTCCATGGAGGTTGAAGGGCTTGTGCATGAAGACCAACATTAAGTGCTTCCTTGTTTCCTATGCTTGGGTGGTTGTAATTCTCAGTTTCTTAGTTCTATATAATGTCTTTAGTAGTTAGAAGTAGAAGTTTAGCAAACTTTATATATCTGAGAGAGTTCTTCTCTTGTTGTTCTTCAGCAACTCTGTAAGGATTACAAGTGCATATCTTGTGATCCTACACTTTCGTATAATATTGGCTCTTGGTTTAGTATAACCATCGGGTCAATATTCTCCCTCGTTCTCTATAATCAACGGGTCAATATTCCGCATCCTAAAACCTCCTTTGGGCGATTCTGGAATTCTAACTTCCATCTTCTGGTTGCTGGGTCTCGCGGCTCTGTTCGTCGAGGTTCAGATCAGTTACCTTCTTCCTCCTTAACTTGCAGATTGAGAATTCGTCTAGCCACCAAAGAATCTCCAAGAAGAGCATGTTGCTCATCATCCTCAATTTGTGGCACTTCATCAGCTACCTCGTCCTCATCTTCCGATTCAAGTTCTCCTTGGGCGTTTATCACCATCACCCTTTTGTTTGCACATTGGCTTGCTATGTGATCACGTCCCTGACATTTAAAACACTTGATATCACGCGATTTGGAAGAAGTGGATTCACTGTTAGCTTGAGTAGCTGATGTCACTGGTTTTGGCTTCTTGAAGGGGTCAAATTTTTGCTTGTTTTGCAGCTGTTTCTCTTTTTTTGGAGCTGCCTTCCATGTACTGTTGGTAGCCATTGGTTGTCCCATCCTAGCCAAAGTTTTCCTCCTGAGTTGTTACTCCACCCTTATTGCTTGGTGTACCATGTCTGATAACCCTACATAATGCTACAATTCAACAACATCGGCAATTTCTAGGTTTAAATCATGCAAGAACCTAGCCATGGCTGCTTCCCGATCTTCATCCACATTAGCCCACATCATAGCTACCTCCATCTCCTTCAAGTACTCATCCACACTCTTAGCGCTTGAGTTAACCTCTGCAGCTTTTGGTACAGGCTCCTATAGTAATGGCTGCTTACAAATCTCCTTCTCATGAGCATCTTCATCTCCTCCCATGTGGACACAGGTTGCTCTCCATTCCTTCTCCGATTTATCACCACTTGATCCTACCAAATGATGTGATCCAAGATATGAGCTCGAAGGCTGCAGTCAAAGTCTATCATGATCCAATGATCAGAAGTTCGTGCATGACGAAGAAGCGGATATGGACATGCATACAAGTGATGAGCAAGCTAAATGACTCTATATTATCAATGATATTTCCAAATGGCACAAATAATAGAAGTCACATATTTCAGCTGAATATCAAGAGTGAAACTGCTGCATGGAATATATTTCGGCTAATTGACAAGAGGAAAAGTATTTTGAAGAAATATATCTCAACCAGATGTAAAGAGAATATTTTCAAGAAAGGAAGTTGAGAGAACTTATGAGGCAAGAGAAGCACAAGTTAATGCAAATATATTGAAATTATCTACGAGAATATATCACTTTTCTCTTTTAGCAAGTAGAATATATTACCTTCCCCTTTATTTAGTTCTGAAGATTTGGTAATATTTTGTAATTTCTCTGGGCTAACACTTTAGATTTACTTTCTAATTAGTTTCCTATGCCATTAGAATCATCTAGGAAGGTTATTTTTTTATGTAATATTACATTTTGACCTATTTAAAGGCCAGTACTTGCTTCTAGACGAATTTGGATCAGTTTACTCATTAATAAAGGGTGAGATTTTATTCTTTTTGATTCTTTGAAGAACTATTCTAACTTATTGGAGAATTCCGTGGTGTTCATCCCCGACTTATCAATCAACCCTTCCATAGTTAATTGTGGCGTCTTAACCATACCCAGGTTCTTAGTCGTATACGGGTTTCGTCACGTGTTGGTGAGGTTCTTATCATACTTGATATTGGGTCTCATCACGTTGTTGGCGAGGTTCGCATCATTTGGTATCAGAGCCAATGTTCTAAGTCAGGTTCAATCTATCCTTTTAGTTTATCTTCGTTGTTTTTCTTTATCTTCTTTCTTTTCTATTATCTTCTTCAGAAAAAGTAAACAAAGAAAAGTAGTGGGAGAAAAAAAAAGAAGGAAAAAAAAAGAAGGAAAAAGTTGCAAAATAAAAATAGGTTAAAAATAATCAGCAGTGAAAAAAAGAAGGTAGAAAAAAGGTGGAAGAAGTGAGACATTGAACAAATCCAAGACTTATTTGACCATTCATAGAGTCATCAAAGTTCCTCATTCAAAGTTGTTTCTTTTTCATTGATCTATTATTCTCTAGTCTGTAATTGCCTTGTTACTCGATATTTTGGGAATTTGGAACCCAACCCTGCATTCTTTTTTCAAATCTTCGTGAAGTCATGGTGGATTGTTGCGAGACATTCTGATTTTAGTTTGTTTAGTTTGAAAAGAGCTAAAAGAGAATATATGAGTGGAAAAAAGTAAGAGTGGGGAGATTATTAGAAGGTAAAAGCCATTTGAGTGCAAACACTAGTGAAATTAAGTGAATGCATTCCTAAGTGAAACACGTGAGCGGGTGTTTGTGAGGTCCTAATATCTTTTGCAGATTCTTAACATGTCACACCATCAAGAGGGAAGCTCATCCGATGAAGTACAGCTGCAATCACTCATATACAAAGTAGGGATGATGGTGAAAGATTAATTCAAGCAAATCCACAAGAAGATGGATCTAATGGAGGAACAATCAAAAGGAAAAAGATTTCAATTTCCACATAAAGATAAAGAATCAAGAAGGTCAAGATGGGATGATGGTTTAGCTAACACAAAGGTGAAGCTTCCAACTTTCCAAGGCAAACATGATCCCTAAGTCTATCTTTTGTGGGAGGAAAGAATGGAGATGGTCTTCAATTATCACGGTTACTCTGAAGGGAAAAAGGTGCAACTTGCTTCTTTTCAATTCTCCGACTATCCTGTTATTTGGTGGGATCAGATTATTATAGGTAGGAGACAGAATGGAGAGTGACCCGTTGAGACATGGAACGAGGTGAAGTTAATAATGAGGCAACAATTCCTTTCAAGTTCCTATCGCTGGGAGTTGCACAACAAATTGCAGCATCTCACTCAAAGATCAAAGAGCGTTATCGAATATTACAAAGAGATGGAGGTTGCAATAAGCCGAGCTAATGTAGAGGAGGATATTGAAGCCACCAAGGACAGGTTCTTAAGTAGACTAAATCGTGAGATTTCTGATGTTGTGGGGAGGTATTACGATGAGGAGCTCAATGATATGTTGCTCCATGCCATGAAAGTTGAACGATAGTTGAAGCAAAGAAACATGGATGAATGGTCTTCAGGCATGGCTGCTACAAGCTCATGGACGTTAGCCTATAAAGAACACAAAGTGCCATCGTCTAGTTCTGAGCTTTCCAAGGATGACAACGAAGCTGTGAGTATTACACAAATTCATCAGAACCAAAAGAATACTCAAGAAAAAGAGTGTGATAAAAAAAGAGAGAGTGAGCAAAAGAAACAGTGTGATAAAAAGAAATATGAGTATCGAGAAACAAAGAGTAATGGAAAAGAGAAAGAGATTGAGGCTGTGGAAAAAGAAAGTGAGAAAAAAGAAATTGAGGAGGGAGAAAATAAGAGAGATGTTTCATTGGTGAGTACAAGAGAGGAAAAAGACCATGAGATTGAGAGTTATTTGATTTTATACCAGCCCTTATGATTAATGATGTGATCCAAGATACAAGTTCGAAGAATGAAATCAAAGTCTTTAAAGGTCCAATGACAAGAAGCTCGAGTGAGACGAAATGGAGGACATGGATATGCATACAAATAATGAGCAAGCTGCATAACTCAACATTATCCATAATATTTCGAAAGAGGACAAATGATGACGACCATATATTTCAGCTAAGC
The DNA here is from genome assembly GCA_037672795.1 of Lagerstroemia speciosa. NCBI lineage: Eukaryota > Viridiplantae > Streptophyta > Magnoliopsida > Myrtales > Lythraceae > Lagerstroemia > Lagerstroemia speciosa. Next base: position 11,786,721 of record CM075295.1, read on the forward strand.
AACAAGTATGCAAGTGCTACAAGGAATATATTTTGGCTAATTGATAAGAGGATAAGTATTTTGAAGGAATATATCTCAGCCAGATGTAAAGAGAGAATATTTTTAAGAAAGGAAGTGGAGAGAACTAAAGAGGCAAGAGAAGCACGAGTTAACTCTGATATATTGAAGTTATCTACAAGATTATATCACTTTCCCCTTTTAGCAAGTAGAATATACTACCCTCCCCTTTATTTAGTTCTGAAGATATTGGTAATAGTTTGTAATTTCTCTGGGATAACACTTAGATTTGCTTACTAGTTAGTTTCTTATCCTAAGAGAACCATTTAGGAAGGTTATTTTTTATGTAATATTACACTTTGTCCTATTTAAAGGCTGGTGCTTGCCTTTGGACGAATTTGCATCAGTTTATTCATTAATAAAGTGTGAGATTTTATTCTCTTTGGTTCTTTGAAGAACTATTCGAACTTATTGGAGAATTCCGTGGCGTTCAACCCCGACTTATCAATTAACCCTTTCATAGTTGATTGTGGCGTCTTCGCCATACCAAGGTTCTTATCTCTTTATAGGTAATGGGTAAAAGTTCCACCTTTTGAGCTCGGCAAGGACACGTTTCCTGGAGACCTTAGTTGGATACGGGTTTCATCACAAGTTGGTGAGGTTCATATCATATTTGATATTGGGTTTCATTACGGTGTTGGTGAGGTTTGCATCATTTGGTATTAGAGCCAACGTTCTAAGTCAGGTTCAATCTATCCTTTTAGTTTATCTTCGTTTTCTTTCATCTTCATTGTTTTTCTTTATCTTCTTTCTTTTCTATTATCTTCTACAAAAAAAGTAAAAAAAAAAGTAGTGGAAAAAAAACAAGTTGCAGAAAAAAAAGAAGCAAAAAAAAGAAAAAAAAGTTGCAAAATAAAAAAAGAGGTAAAAAAAGAATCTGCAGTGAAAAAAAGGGTAGAAAAAAAGTGGAAGAAGTGAGACACTGAACAAGTCCAAGACTTATTTTACCATTCATAGAGTTATCAAAGTTCCTCATTCAAAGTTGTTTCTTTTCCATTGATCTATTATTCTCTAGTCTGTAATTGCCTTGTTACTCGATATTTTGGTAATTTGGAACCCGACCCTATATTCTTCTTTCAAATCTTGGTGAAGTCGTAGTGGATTATTGCGGGACATTCTGATTTTTGTTTGTTTAGTTCAAAAAGAACTAAAAGAAAATATACGAGTGGAAAAAGGCAAGAGTGGTGAGATTATTAGAGCGTAAAAGTCGTTTGAGTGCAACACGAGTGAAATTGAGTGAATCCATTCCTGAGTGAAACACGTGAGGGAGAGTTTGTGAGGTCCTAATATCTTTTGCAGACTCTCAACATGTCACACCATCAAGAGGGAAGCTCATCCAATGAAGTACAGCTGCAATCATTCATACATAAAGTAGGGATGATGGTGAAAGATGAATTCAAGCAAATCCACAAGAAGATGGATCTAATTGAGGAACAATCAAAATGAAAAAGATTTCAATTTCCACATAAAGATAAAGATGGGATGATGGTTTAGCTAACACAAAGGTGGAGCTTCCAATGTTCCAATGCAAACATGATCCTGAAACTTATCTTTTGTGGGAGGAAAGAATGGAGATGGTCTTCAATCATCACAATTACTCTGAAAGGAAAAAGGAACAACTTGCTTCTTTTCAATTCTCCCACTATGCTGTTATTTGGTAGGATCGGATTATTACAAGTAGGAGATAGAATGGAGAGCGACCTGTTGAGACATGGAACGAGATGAAGTCAATAATGAGGCAACGATTCCTTCCAAGTTCCTATCACCGGGAGTTGCACAATAAATTGTAACATCTCACTCAAGGAACGAAGAGTGTTTTCGATTATTGCAAAGAGATGGAGGTTGCAATGATCCGAGCGAATGTAGAGGAGGACATAGAAGCTACCAAGGATAGGTTCATACTTGGATTGAATCATGAGATTGCGGATGAAGTGGCAATGCATGTTATGAAGACTTCAAAGATATGTTGCTTTATGCCATAAAAGTTGAACAACGGTTGAAGTAAAGAAACATGGATGAATGGTCTTCAGGCATGGCTGCTGCAAGTTCATGGAGGTTACCCTATAAAGAACACAAAGTGTCATTGTCTAGTTCCGAGCTCTCCAAGGATGACAAACAAGCTATGAGTATTACACAAACTCATGAGAATCAAAATAATGATTAAGATAGAAAGTGTGATGAAAAAAATTGAGAGTGAGCAAAAGAAAGAGTGTAATGAAGAGCTAGTGATGTGATCCAAGATACGAGCTTGAAGAATGAAATCAAAGTCTTTGAAGGTCCATTGACGAGAAGCTCAAGTAAGACAAAATGGAGGACATGGATATGTATACAAGTGACAAGCAAGCTGAATGACTCAACATTATCCATGATATTTCAAAAAGGGACAAATGATGAAGGCCATATATTCCAGCTAAGCATCAAGAGTGCAAGTGATTCAAGAAATATATTTCGGTTGAATGTCAAGAGGGCAAGTATTTGAAGAAATATATCTCAACTAGATATAATGAGGAAGAATATCATCAAAAAAGGAAGTTGAGATAACTAAAGAGGTAAGAGAAACACAAGTTAATACTGATATATTGAAGTTATCGACAAGAATATATCACTTGCCTCTTTTAGCAAGTAGAATATATTTCCTTCCCCTTTATTTAGTTCTAAAGATATTGGTAATATTTTATAATTTCTCTGGGATAACACTTATATTTGCTTTCTAATTAGTTTCCTATCCTATGAGAACCATTTAGGAAGGTTATCTTTGATGTAATATTGCACTTTGGCCTATTTAAAGGCTGGTGCTTGCTTTGGACGAATTGGGATCAGTTTATTCATTAATAAAAGTGTGAGATTTTATTCTCTTTGGTTCTTTGAAGAACTATTCGAACTTATTAGAGAATTCTATGGCGTTCATCCCCGACTTATCAATCAACCCTTCCATAGTTGATTGTGGCGTTTTCACCATACCAAGGCTCTTACCTCTTTATAGGTAATGGGTCAAGGTTCCACCTTTCGAGCTTGATAAGGACACGTTTCCTGGAGACCTTAGTTGAATACGAGTTTCGTCACGAGTTGGTACTTGACATCGGGTTTCATCACGATGTTGGCGAGGTTCGCATCATTTGGTATCAGAGCCAACGTTCTAAGTCAAGTTCAATTTATTCTTTTAGTTTATATTTGTTTTCTTTCATGTTGGTCGTTTTTCCTTATCTTCTTTCTTTTATATTATCTTCTTCATAAAAAGTAAAAAAAAAAAAAAAAAAGGTAGTGGGAGAGGGAAAAAAAAGTAGCAGAAAAAAAAGAAGCAAAAAAAAAAGAAAGAAAAGTTGCAAAACAGCAAAAGTTAAAAAAAAAAGAAGGATCAGCAACAAAAAAAGAGGTAAAAAAAAGTTGAAGAAGTGAGACATTGAACAAGTCCAAGACTTATTTGACCATTCATAGAGTTATCAAAGTTGCTCATTCAAAGTTATTTCTTTTCAATTGATCTATCGTTCTCTTGTTCGTAATCCTCCCTATTATCTTGATTTTCGTTACTTTAGAACTTGACCCTATTCTATTCTTTCAAATCCTAGTGAAGTCATGGTGAATTGTTGCGGGACATTCTGATTATAGTTTGTTTAGTTCAAAAAGAACTAAAGAGAATATACGAGTGGAAAAAGGCAAGAGTGGTGAGATTATTAGAGGGTAAAAGCCGTTTGAGTGCAAACACGAGTGAATTGAGTGAACATATTCTTGAGTGAAACACGTGAGAGAGTGCTTGTGAGGTCGTAATATCTGTTGCAGATTCTCATCATGTCACACTATCAAGAGGAAAACGCATTCGAAGATGTACAACTACAAACATATGTACACGAGGTTGGGAGGATGATGAGAGCTGAATTTAAACAAATCCATAAGAAGATAGATTGAATTGAGGATGAAGTAAAAATAAAAGGCTTTCAGCTTTCATATGAAGATAAAGAATTGAGAAGACCAAGGCGGAACAATGATCTCCTTGACACAAAAGTGAAGTTTCCAACTTTCCAAGGCAAAAACAACCTCGAAGCTTATCTTTTGTGGGAGGAGGGAATGGAGATGGTCTTCAAACATCATATCTACTCCCAAAAGAAAAAGGTACAACTTCCTTCGTTTCAATTCTCCAACTATGCTATTATTTGATGGGATCGAATTATTACAAGTAAGAGATAGAATGGAGAGTGACCCGTTGAGATATGGAACAAGATGAAGTCAATAATGAGGCGACGATTCCTTCCAAGTTACTGTCACCGGGAATGGCAGAACAAATTCCAGCGTCTCACTCAAGGATCAAAGAGATGGAGGTTGCAATGACCCGAGCGAACATAGAGGAGGACATAGAAGTCAACATGGATAGGTTCATACGTGGATTAAATCCTGAAACTGTGGATGAAGTGGTTGTGCATTGTTATGAAGACTTCAAAGATATGTTGCCCTATGCCATGAAAGTTGAACGACGGTTGAAGCGAAGAAACATGGATGAATGGTCTTCAAGCATGGCTACTACAAGCTCATGGAGGTCAGCCTATAAAGAACACAAATTGCCATCGTCTAGTTCCGAGCTCTCCAAGGATGACAAAGAAGCTGTGAGTATTACACAGATTCAAAAGAACAAAAAGAACAATCAAGAAAAAGAGTCTGATAAAAAAAGAGAGAGTGAGAAAAAGAAACAGTGTGATAAAAAGAAAGATAAGTGTCAAGAAACAGAGAGCATTAAAAAAGAGAAAGAGATTGGAGTTGTGGAAAAAGAAAATGAGAGAAAAGAGATTGAGGAGAGAGAAAATAAGAGAGATGTTTCATTGGTGAGTGCAAGAGAGAAAAAAGACCCTGAGATTGAGAGTTCTTTAATTTTACATCAGCCCCTTATGATTAAGTAGCCGTTCTTATTTACTAACAATCTTGTTGGATTCTTGCCGAGCAATATTATTTCCTATTTGCAGGAATTCAAGGGAGTGCATCAAGGATCAAGTCCAAACCAACCAGCCATTAGAAGTAATCATAAGGAGATGAAGGAGATTCAACTACAATCCAATGAGCAAGTGATAAATCTATAAGCTAGTGAGTACATGAGTCCCTTTAGTGTCTTAATGTTACTAGAGCATGAGGATCAAACATGGATAGGGTTTTTTGATTTTCAAGCCATCAAAAACACCATGGTCATGTGCCCTAATTCTGTTCCTCATTTAGATCGCATGTTAGATGGATTTCATAATGCATGTTTGATTTCAAAGCCTAATGTGGAAAGTGAATTTCATCATGTTTGGTTGAAAGAGGGATATGAGTTCATCAATACATTCCAAATAAAACTTAATTTGTTTGACTGGTTGGTGATTCCTTTTGAATTGATTAATAGGCCTAACGCTTTCATGAGATTTATGAGCCATAATTTACATGCATTTATTTTTGTTGACGGCATTCGTTATGATAAGAGTCTAGATAATAATGATAAATACTCAAGACTTGTTTTAAAGGCCTTAAGCAAAGAATCGTTATTTGCTAAACTTGAAACCCGAACTCTTTGTATGTATGAGATTGTGTTTGTTGATTTGATTTTGAGTGCTATAGTTAATGAGAATCTTGTTCAAGAGGAAAAGGCAATCCAAGATTGGCCAATATCTACTTTGGTAAGCCAGGTAAGTGGTTTCCATTGCTTATCTAGCTTATATTAGTACTATATTCCATGTCATATAATGGATGATATCCCACATGATCATTTGTTCTTTAAAAAGATAGAGAGAATACATGTTATACATGTTTTACACACAATTGCTAACTTCTTGAACTATTCTTGGGAAAATACGAGAGAACATGGAAACAAATTATTATTTTTGAATTGCTATGCAAAAATTGATTTTAAATCATGGGATTATTGTTTTCCCAATGTTGAGGTTGCTTATTCTAGTGTCATTCCTTTTACCACTAAGTTTTCTCATTCAAAGCAAGTATATGGCTTCACTTTATTAATTCTTATGAATTTAACATCTTTACCTTTAAGTGGCTGTGCTTACTTAGGTGGAATGATGAAAGGTGAGTTTGTTAAGTCAAATCATGTGAAAGCCATGCACCCCAACAGTGGCAGCAAGAATTTTGTGTTTGATCCAGGTGGATGTAATTCATTGTGCACGAGGAAGAAGAGGATTCACATTCAAACGCATTCAAAGTGACATCCTCATAGAGATGGACTATTTCGAGTTCTTGAGCGGATTACTAATGATGCTTACAAATTTGAACAGCAAGGTGAGTGTAATGATAATAATAATTTCTAAATTTGTAATTTATCTTCTTTAATGCAGGGCAAGATTTGAGGACAGATCCTTTTCAAGAGGAGGGGAATGATGTGATTCAAGATACGAGCTTGAAGAATGAAATCAAAGTCTTTAAAGGTCCAATGACGAGAAGCTCAAGTAAGACGAAATGGAGGACATGGATATGTATACAAGTGACAAGTAAGCTGAATGACTCAACATTATCCATGATATTTCAAAAGGGGACAAATGATCCATATATTCCAACTAAGCATCAAGAGTGCAAGTGATTCAAGAAATATATTTCGGTTGAACGTCAAGAGGGCAAGTATTTGAAGAAATATATCTCAACTAGATATAATGAGGAAGAATATCATCAAGAAAGGAAGTTGAGAGAACTAAAGAGACAAGAGAAACACAAGTTAATACTGATATATTGAAGTTATCTACAAGAACATATCACTTGCCTCTTTTAGCAAGTAGAATATATTTCCTTCCCCTTTATTTAGTTCTAAAGATATTGATAATATATTGTAATTTCTCTGGGATAACACTTAGATTTGCTTTCTAATTAGTTTCCTATCCTATGAGAACCATTTAGGAAGGTTATTTTTTATGTAATATTGCACTTTGGCCTATTTAAAGGCTAGTGCTTACTTTGGACGAATTGGGATCAGTTTATTCATTAATAAAAGTGTGAGATTTTATTCTCTTTAGTTCTTTGAAGAACTATACGAACTTATCGGAGAATTCTGTGGCGTTCATCCCCGACTTATCAATCAACCCTTCCATAGTTGATTGTGGCGTCTTCTCCATACCAAGGTTCTTACCTCTTTATAGGTAATGGGTCAAGGTTCCACCTTTGAAGCTTGATAAGGACACGTTTCCTAGAGACCTTAGTTGAATATGGGTTTCGTCACGAGTTGGTGAGGTTGATATCATACTTGATATCGGGTTTCATCATGATATTGGCGAGGTTTGCATTAGCGAGAGTGTGAAAAAACTAATATGAGGGTTGAGAATGAAGAAAAAGAGTTGGAACATGAGGGAAAAGAAAATGAGAGAAAAGAAATTAAGAAGAGAGACTGTGATAGTCATATATCATTTGTGCAAGAGAGGGAAAACACCATGAGATTGATAGATCTTTAATTTTATATCAGCCCTTTATGATTAAGGAGTCGATTTTATTTACTAACAATCTTGTCGGATTCTTACCGAGTAATATTATTTCTTATTTGCAGGAATTCAAGGGGGTGCATCGAGAATCAAGTCCAAACCAACTAGCCATTAGAAGTAATCATAAGGAGATGAAGGAGATTCAACTACAATCCAATGAGTAAGTGGTAAATCTACAAGATAGTGAGTATATGAGTCCCTTTATTGTCTTAATGTTACTAAGGCATGGGGATCGAACATGGAGAATATTTGCTAATTTTAGATTCATTAGTAATATTGAGGTAATGTGCCATAATCTTATTCTTTATTTAGATGACTTGTTAGATGGATTGCATGGTGGATATGTGATTTCAAAAACTGATCTTGTGAAACAATTCCATCATGTTAGGGGGAGAGAAAATCATGAGTTAAGCATTGAATGCAGAACACCATGTGATTTATATAAGATGTTGTTTATGTCTTTTGGATTGATTAATAGACCTACTTCTTTCATGGGATTTATTGAGTTATAAGTTGTATGCTTTTATCTACTTTAATGATATCCATTATAGCAAGAGTATAGATGATCATGCTGAACACCCAAGACTTATTTTAGAGGCCTTAAGCAAAGAATTGTTATTTGCTAAACTTGAAACTTGAACTCTTTGTATGGATAAGATTGTGTTTCTTGATTTGATTTTGAGTGCTATAGTTAATGAGAATCTTGTTGAAGAGGACAAGGCAATCCAAGATTGGCCAATATCTACTTTGGTAAGTCAGGTAAGTGGTTTCCATTGCTTATCTAGCTTATATTGGTACTATATTCCATGTCATATAATGGATGATATCACGCATGATCATTTGCTCTTCAAAAAGATAGAGAGAATACATGTTATACATATTTTACACAAAATTGCAAACTTCTTGGACTACTCTTGGGAAAATATGAGAGAACATGGAAACAAATTGTTGTTTTTGAATTGCTATGCAAAAATTGATTTAAAAGCATGGGAATATTGTTTTCCCAATGTTAAGGTTGCTCATTCTAGTGTCATTCCTTCTACCACTAAGTTTTCTCATTCAAAGCACGTATATGGCTTTAATTTATTAATTCTTATGGATTTAACATCTTTGCCTTCAAGTGGATGTGCTTACTTAGGTGGAAAGATGAAAGGTGAATTTGTTAAGTCAAATCATGTGAAAGCCATGCACCCCATAGTGGCAATAAGATTTTTGTGTTTGATCCCGGCGGTTGTAATTCATTGTGCATGAAGAAGAAGAGGATTTACATTCAAAGGCATTCAAAGTGACATCCTCATGGAGATGGACTATTCCGAGTTCTTGAGCGGATTACTAATGATGCTTACAAATTTGAACAACAACGTGAGTATAAAGATAATGATACTTTCCAAGTTTGCAATTTATCTTCATTAAATGTAGGTCAAGATTTGAGGACAAATCCTTTTCAAGAGGAGGAGAATGATGTGATCCAAGATACGAGTTCGAAGAATGAAATCAAAGTCTTTAAAGGTCCAATGACGAGAAGCTCAAGTGAGATGAAATGGAGGACATGGACATGCATACAAATGGTGAGCAAGCTGAATGACTCAACATTATCCATAATATTTTGAAAGGGGACAAATGATGACGACCATATATTTTAGCTAAGCAACAAGTGTGCAAGTGCTGCAAGGAATATATTTCGACTGATTAACAATTTGGAAGAAATATATCTCAGCCAGATGTAAAGACAGAATATTTTTAAGAAAGGAAGTTGAGAGAACTAAAGAGGCAAGAGAAGCACGCGTTGACGCTGATATATTAAAGTTATCTACAAGAATATATCACTTTCCTCTTTTATCATGTAGAATATATAACCCTCCCTTTTATTTAGTTCTGAAGATATTGATAATATTTTATAATTTCTCTAGGATAATACTTAGATTTGCTTTCTAATTAGTTTCTTATCCTAAGAGAACCATTTATGAAGGTTATTTTTTATGTAATATTACACTTTGGCCTATTTAAAGGCTGGTGCTTTTCTTTGGACAAATTTGGATCAGTTTATTCATTAATACAGTGTAAGATTTTATTCTCTTTGGTTCTTTGAAGAACTATTCGAACTTATCGAAGAATTCCACGGCGTTCATCCCCGACTTATCAATCAACCCTTCCATAGTTGATTGTGGCGTCTTCACCATACCAAGGTTCTTACCTCTTTATAGGTAATGGGTCAAGGTTCCAACTTTTGAGCTCGACAGGAACAAGTTTCCTAAAGACCTTAGTTGGATACGGGTTTCGTCACGAGTTGTTGAGGTTCATATCATACTTGATATTGGGTTTCATCATGGTTTTGGTGTGGTTCGCATCAATTAAGGAGCTGGTTTTATTTACGAACAATCTTGTCGGATTCTTACTGAGCGGCATCATTCTTCATTTGTAGAAATTCGAGGGAATGACTGAAGGATTATTTTTACACCAGCCAACCTATAGGAGCAATCACAAGGAAACGAAGGAGCTTCATGTTAGGCAAGAGGATCAAACAAGGAGAAGGTTTGTTGAGTTTCAGTCCATGAACAACATCATGGTAATGTGTTCCAATCCTATTCCTTATGTGAATGATATGTTAGTTGGATTCAACAATGCATATATGATCTCAAAGATTGATCTTAAAGGTGAATTCCATCATGCTAGGGTGAGACAAAATCATGAGTTAAACATTGAATGCAAAACACCATGCGATTGGTATAAGATTTTATTTATACTTCTTGGAATGATTAATAGGCCTTGTGCTTTTATGAGACTTATGAGCCATAATTTGTATGCGTTTATCTGCTTTGATAGTATTGATCATAGCAAGAGCCTAGTCCATCATCTTGAACAACCGATATTCGTTTATGATGCTTTGTGGAAAGAATCATTATTTGTTAAACATGAATCAATAATCTTTGCATGGATAAGGTTGTTTTTCTTAACTTTATTGCAAGTGTTGTAAAGATTGAGAATCATGTTGAAGAAGAAAAGGCAATCCAAGATTGACAATCATCTACTTTGGTGAGTCAAGTGGTTTTCATTGCTTACCAAATTTACACCGGCACTATATTCCCAATCATATAATGTGATGCGAACCTCGCCAACAGCATGATAAGACCCAATATCAAGTATGATAAGAACCTCACCAACACGTGATGAAACTCGCATACGACTAAGGCCTCCAAGAAACGTGTCCTTATCAAGCTCAAAAGGTGCAACCTTGACCCATTACCTATAAAGAGATAAGAACTTAGGTATGGTGAAGACGCCACAATCAACTATCGAAGGGCTGATTGATAAGTTGGGGGTGAATGCCACGGAATTCTCCGATAAGTTCGAATAGTTCTTCAAAGAACCAAAAAGAATAAAATCTCATACTTTATTAATGAATAAACTGATCCAAATTCGTCCAAAGGCAAGTACCAGCCTTTAAATAGGTCAAAATGTAATATTACATCAAAAATAACCTTCCTAAATGGTTCTTATGGGATAGGAAACTAATTAGAAAGTAAATCTAAGTGTTAGCCCAGAGAAATTACAAAATATAACCAATATCTTCATAACTAAATAAAGGAGAATGTAATATATCAGCATTAACTTGTACTTCTCTTGCCTCTTAGTTCTCTCAACTTCCCTTCTTGAAAATATTCTCTCTTTACATCTGGTTGAGATATATTTCTTCAAAATACTTTTTCTCTTGTCAATCAGCCGAAATATATTCCTTGCAGTACTTTCACTCTTGATATTCAGCTGAAATATGCGACTTCTATTATTTGTCCCATTTGGAAATATCATGGAAATATTGAGTCATTTAGCTTGTTCATCACTTGTATGCATATCTATATCCGCTTCTTCGTCGTGCACGAGCTTCTGATCATTGGATCATGAGAGACTTTGATTGCAACCTTCGAGCTCGTATCTTGGATCACATCACCAAACAATAGCGTAATCAGTGAATTCAATGGCAGTGAGCTTAACCTTCTTAATCCCCAAATAATTCTGGCAATCAAACACCATTTCCACCTTCGTTTCCCACTCCAAATAAGGCTCTTGATCATTTTTACCTTGGAAAGATGGTATCTTGAGCTTTACACTGCCTACATCATTATCCCTTCGATTGCCACCAATCCTATTTTCTCTATACCCAATCCTATCTCCTCTATATCCAATCCTATCTTCTTTATTCTCAAACCAGCCCCAATTGTAATTTCGATTACTAATCCTTCCACCTCCTATTGTTCTTCTACATCAGCCCACCGAGCACGTCTTTGTTGAGGCACGTTAAGATGATCTTGCTGATCTCTTCCTGGTGTCCCCGCTTCTATTCGATCCAGCCTCTCATGGATAGGCTCCAATTCAGCTGTCAACAATGTCTCATTTCTCCCATCAGTGCTTGCAATTGAAGACTTGGAAGTTGTCGAACTTCCTCAGCTGCACCTTCCTCTTGAATGTTGGACACATGCAAAAGACCAAAGGAACCTCACCAGCACTGCCTCACATGTTTTCTCTTGATATTATGGCACTTACGCTTGTGTTTGCACACAATTGGCTTTTACCCTCTGATGATCTCACCGCTCTTGCCTTTTCCCACTTGATTAAGTCTCTTTAGCTCTTAATCGAACTCTAGAACAAATCAAAATATCAAGTAACAATTCAAAATGAGAGAATCCAACTGAAACTCATCATGGCAGAAACATTAAGGGAAAATGGAAGAGTAGAGTATTTGAAAGTAAGAGAAAACAAGAAATGGAATATTGAAGTTACTCCTAGTGATTCAACAATACTCAGACTTGCATCAAGCAAAATCAAAGCAGAAAATGTAAGAGAAAATGGAAGATTAGAGGATTTTGAGAATAAGAGAGAACAAAGTGGAATATTGAATTTACTTCCAATGATTCAATGAGACTCAGACTTGTGCAATCAGATTCTTCTTCTTCTTTTTGCAGAATTTATTTTTTTGGCAAATTTTTTTCCTTTTTTTTCATTTGAACCACAAGTAAAAGATACATATAGCACTTGCTTCTGAACCGAAGCTGTGATACTAGATGACACGAACCCCACTGACAATAGTAATGAAACCTGGGAACAATGATGGATAGAAACCCAAGAACGAGAAGATAAGGGTTTGGGGCTTGATTCGTAACCAAGATCTGAACGAACCAAGACTACGAAGAGAAGAAACACCACACCACTAGGGTGATAAGCTTTGATTGTTTGAACGCCATGAGAAAAACTCGATAAGTTCAGAAGTTTTTTCAAGAACCAAAAGGGAGCATACAACTTTCAATTCTGAGAATGAGCAAAGATGCTTACAAATTCGCAGCTCCCTCCCTTAAAAGAGGCAATGCATGAAATACTCATGGAAACTACTCAGCATCCCATAATAAACAACTCCCCCACATGGAAACTACTCAGCATCCCACAATAAACAACTCTGCACATGGAAACTCCAGTCACGGATATATTATTCCAATCATGTTGTTTAGGCCTTGATCTGCACTTGGGCTTATCTCGGTCTCTACTTTTCCGATAATTAGCCCAATGTTCTTCAATTAGTCCATTTAGTGCTTCCTTGAATCGCTTTGCCTGAAGTCTTGTAACCGGACCTTCTGGATGTGACAAATGGTCTCTTGTAGCTTGAGCCTTAAGCCGATAATCAGCATCTTGATGTACATCACTTCTTACTCTCTTGATTGAAGTTGAGGTGGTAGTTTCTCAATAATCTCAATTTTTGCACTATCCACTTCCATCCCACGCTTTGAAATCTTACGACCTAGCACAATATCTTGACCATGAAATGACATTTCTCCAAATTATGGCAAGGTTAATATCTTCACAAACTTCAAGACAATGTCAAGGTTTCCTAAACATTGATCAAACGTTTCACCAAATACTGAAAAATCATCCATGAAGACCTCTCTGCATTTTTCAATCAAATTAAAAATATATGGCCATCATACAACGTTTTAAAGTAGCTGGTGCATTGCATAATCCAAATGGCATTCATTTAAATGCAAAAGTTCTATACAGGCAAGTGAAAGTCATCTTTTCTTAATCAGAATGTGCTATAGCAATCTGATTATAACTAGAATACCCATCGAGGAAGTAAAAGAATTCCTTGCCAGCTAGGCGATCGAGCATTTGATCAGTGAAAGGAAGGGGGAATCGATCCTTATGAGTCGCCTTGTAGAGCTTCCTATAGTCAATGCATACTCTCCATCTGATCACCGTTCTTGTGGGAATGAGCTCATTTCATTCATTGGGAATGATTGTCATGCCACCCTTCTTTGGCATGCATTGGATAAGACTCATCCACTTGCTATCGGAAATCGGGAAGATTATTCTTGCATCTAGCCGCTTGATGATTTCCTTCTTTACCACCTCTTTCATCACAGGATTCAGCCTTCTTTGTCCTTCAATTGACTCCTTGTGATTTCCTTCCAAGATGATCTTGTGCATGCATAGTCCACCCTATAGCCTTTTTATGCTCACGAAGAATACGAAGTAGTTTCTCTTCTTGAACATGAGTTAGATCAAAAGAAATAATATCCGGAAGAGTAGAAGAAGGTCCAAGAAAAAGATACTTAAGGTGGCTTGGAAGAGTTTTCAACTCTAGTTTTGGTGACTTCTCGATAGAGGGATTGAGAGTTGATGAAGACAGTTCTAAGTACTCAAAGTGATTGAGTTCCTTGGGAATGGTAAGTCAAGAATCAATTGCTTGAATTGCTTCTTCATGACTCGTATCATTCTTCTTGAATGATCTTCCTTGCAGAGCCGCTTCTAGTGCATCTTCAGGTAGACTCTCCTTGGAAACTTTGCTTGTCACCTCATTTATGATATCAATAAAAAAACATTGATTAGATTCATTCAGAGATTTCATAGATATATAAATGTTAATTTTAACCTCTTGATCATTCACTCTCATGGTGGGTTCTCCTTTTTGTACATCAATTAATGCATGATTGGTTGCTGAGAATGGTCTTCCAAGAATTACAGGTATATTTTGATCCTGATCATAATCAAGTATGATGAAGTCAACAGGAAATATGAATTTATCAACTTTAACAAGAATGTCTTCAATAATCTCATGAGGATAAGCAAGTGAACGATCAGCCAATTGCAGAGTTACCGAGGTTGGTTTCACTTCTCCTAAGCCTAATTTCATCAAAACAGAGTATGACATCAAGTTTATACTAGCACCAAGATCACATAATGCCTTACCCTCAAAATCCTTTCCAATCGAGCAAGGGATAGTGAAACTACCTGGATCCCTAAGCTTTTGAGGTAACTTACATTGCAAAATTGCACTACACTCTTTAGTCAAAGCAACCGTCTCGTAGTCACTGAGCCTATGCTTTCTTGAATGATTTATTTCATGAATTTGATGTAACTCGGCATCTGCTCCAAAGCTTCAGCAAAAGGAATATTAATATGTAATCTTAAAAGCTTCTAAGAACTTATGGAATTGATGTTTGTTTTTCTCCTTTTTTGCTTTTTGTGGGAACGGAAGAGGTGGATAGGTCCGATTTGGCTTTGATGAGTCGCCCTTAGCTCTATTGGTCTAAGGTTGTGATGTGAACCTCACCAACACCATGATGAAAACCAATACCAGGTATGATATGAACCTCACCAACTCATGACGAAACCCGTATTCGACTAAGGTGTCACAGGGTCGAAAATCACACCAAATTTTTCCGCTCTGTGATAGTGCTAAGTAACCACAGCGCCCTTAGCCAACCAAGCCAACACACAAATCAAGATCGATCGATCGAGGATAAGCAACAATGATCAGAAATGAGCAACACGAGCAGGGGAAATCATAACTCTTCCATTCACAAAATTGGATACACGAGTATGAAATAAAACCCTTACACAAGCACTCCCGAATCCCGTGATACAAGAGCACTCACCCGAACTAGAGAATCCCAACTCTATTCGTCACTCACAATGAGTATGTTCTGTCTTCTGCCAATGGCCGAATTACAGACTAAGACATAGGGACCCGGAATTCCCAACCAATGAGACACAAGCACAACTGCCAGAGAAGTTACAGGACACATAAAATTGCCAGGTAACTGCTTCATGATTGGACAACCGCCTGGTCAAAGCAGCTTCAGTCAACGGGTCAACCACCATCCCATGGTCTGCACCGTCATGGTCCATCGGGTCCACCTGAGTGCCACCCACACTCAGTTGGGTCACATGCACCGAGCATGTGCCCATGGTTCAGCCACCATCGCTTGGTATGCTGCTAGCACGTGGTCACATAGTTAGCAGCGTGTAGCCCATTGTCGCCACGTGGTAGCGTGCTCAGCAGTAGTGTGCTCAGCAGTAGCATGCTACGGTTTCCGCCACGGTATTCCGCTACAAGGTTGCTAGGAATGTAGCGTGCTGCTAGCGCTACCACGCCACTGTATCCGCCACGGTATCCCACTACAAGGTTGCTAGCGACGTAGCGTGCTGCTAGAGCTAGCATGCCACGGTATCTTGCCAAGAGGTCACCAGCATAGTAGCGTGCCCCTTGTGCTAGCACCCTACCGTGTCCGCCACGAGCCTTGCTCCAGCACTGACCGAGCACCTGATCGAACATAGCCAAGCCGTCAGTAGATCAATAATCGAGCAACATACTGAACACCTGATCGAGCAACACCGCCATGAATTCCAGCCGTGGATCATGACACCCAACGATCCTCTGATCGAATATCCTGCTATGTGATCGATCCGATCGATCACCGTGGCGATCATCCATCGCCACACGGTACCACGCTCTTGCCATTGCGCACACGAGCATCCCAGCACGCTACCTTGGATGTGCGTCCACACCCTACGCCTTGGTACTGAGAGAGGCTGCCACCACATACCCCCCTAAAGAGCTTATTTTAAGTTCTTGCCATTCGTAGTAGGTGATATTGCTACCAGAGAATTTTACACCAGATTCCCGTCACTGGAACTCGTAGCGCCGCCACACGCCTGAACCACAGTTTTCCCTCTAGCACATAGCATGGCTGGAATGCTTCTGAGGGACTTAGCATCCCAGCCAGAATAGATGTTTGAGCATTAAGGGGCTAACAAACCACCCCCACTAGAAGAAGTAGATGCCCTCATTGGAATAGACCAAAGATACTCTTGAATTTTCTCCTCGAACTGCCAAAGCATAGCCTCCTTCTCCCAGCTTGCTTCTGACATAGGCCGATCCTTCCATGAGACCAAGTACTTGGTCCTCCGATTCTTCTTGTTGTGACCCAAGACTCTGTGGTCCAGCACTCGATCAACTTCCTTCTCAAGTTCGTTCATCACAGTCAGGGGAGCGCGTTTTGGTTTTAAGCGCTCTGGATCATCATCCTCGTGATAAGGTTTAAGGAAGCTGACATGGAAGGTAGGATGAATCTTCATCCTCTCTGGTAGTGCCAGCCGACAGGCAATGGCTCCGACCCGCTTCACTATCAGAACGGTCCATCATATCTCTGGATCAGACCCTTGTGCCATTGCTTGCTAGTCACTTTCTTCCAAATCTGCGGCGTAAGTTTCAGCATCACTTTATCTCCAACTTGAAACTCGAGCGGTCTCCCCCCCTTGTCCGCGTACTTCTTCATATGACGAACTACTTTTGCAAGGCTGTCCTGGGCTTCCTCAAGCATCTCTTACTTGTTCCTTGCAAATCGGTACGCTGCGGGACTTGTGCCTTCCTTCTTTTGCAGAGCTATCTCGCTAGGGGTCATCGGCTAATAGCCCATAGCGAGCTCAAACGGACTGAAACCCGTTGATGAGGAGCGATGCAAGTTGTAGCAGAATTGTGCGGTGTCCAGCAAGTCAAGCTAGTTCCTTTGACTCGCCGTCACGTAATGCCTAAGATACTCCTCCAACAATTGGTTCATCCTTTCAGTCTGTCCAACCGTCTGCGGGTGGTTGGCTGTTGAGAATTTCAATCCCGTCCCCATCAAGTTGAAGAGACGGGTCCAGAATCTCCCAGTGAAACATGCGTCCCTGTCACTAATGATATCCATTAGGAGTCCAAACAGCTTTACCACGTTGCGGTAGAACTCATCCGCCGTAATCTCTGCCGTGCAGTTCTTTGGTACAGGTCTGAAGACTCCATACTTCGAAAACCTGTCCACCACAACCATTATCGCATCAAATCCTTTCACATCAGGAAACCCACCTACAAAATCCATCGAAACCGACACCCAAGGTTTCTCCGGAATGGGCAGGGGCTGCAGTAGCCCTGCCTCTGCACGCCTTTCCACTTTGTCTTGCTAGCAGATAAGACGAGTTCTCACGAAGAGTTCAATCTCCTCCTCCATCTTTGGCCAGTAATATGAGCATGACAGCAACGCTAACATCCTTTCTCGGCCTGGGTACCCAGCCCACTGTGAATCATGGTGTTCACGCAGCAGCTGAGACCGAAGTCCCCCTCTGCTAGGGACAAACACGCGACCACCCTTCGCGTACAGCAACCCATCCTCCAACCAGTACCGTCTAATGGTACCATCTTGCACCTTTGCCACCAATTTCTAGTACAGCCGATCCTCCTTTGCATGATCCTTCAATTTGTTGGTGAAGTCAGATTCAATTTGGTGCAACGCCACCACAGTTTCCACCGCCTTCCTGCTCAATGTATCCACCACAAGATTGTGACCGCCGGGTCTGTGTTCCCACTGAAAGTGGTACTCTGCCAATAACTCTTGCCAATGTGCCTGTCTAGGAGACAGCTTCTTTTGCGTCCTGAAGAACGTGTTGGCAATATTATCAGTTTTAACAAGGAATGAGGTTCCAAGCAAATATACCCGCCATACACACAAGCAGTGCACCACTGCTAGCATTTCCTTCTCGTGTGCCGAGTAGCGTTGTTCAGCTAGTTTCAACTTCTAGCTCTCAAATGCTTCTGGGTGCCCTTCCTGCACCAACACCCCGCCTACGGCACGATCGGATGCATCTGTATGGACTTCAAACGGCTTATCAAAGTCCGGCAGCTTCAGAACAGGCTCTGCTATGATCATGGACTTTAGTCCCTCAAAGGCATCCTGACATGCGTCATCCCAAGTCCATGTGCGGTTTTTCTGTAGCAGGTCGGTCAGCGGGGACACCTTCTTCGAGTATCCCTTAATGAACTTTCGAAAGTAGTTTTCCAAACCGAGGAAACTCCGAAGCTCGCTGACCTTGGTTGGAACAGGCCACTCCTTGATGGCTTGGACTTTCCGGGGGTCCATCCGCATAGTGCCACCGCCCACAATGTGGCCAAGGAATTTGATTTCCTTGACACAGAATTCACATTTTTCTTTCTTCACGAAGAGGGTGTTCTCCCTAAGGCACTAGAACACCAACTGCAAGCGCTGCATGTGATCCTCAAAGGATTGACTATACACAACAATGTCCTCCAAATACACAACTACAAATTTGTCCAGCATATCATGAAATACATCATTCATCAGATTACCAAAAGTAGCTGGTGCATTAGTCAAGTCGAATGGCATGACTAGAAATTCGTAGGAACCATAACTTGTTATCATTGTTGTTTTTGCCTCATCGCCTTCCGCAATGCGGACTTGCCAGTAACCTGAGCGTAAATCCAGCTTCGTGAAGTAGTCTGCTCTGCAGAGACGATCAAACAAATCTACAATCAGGGGCACCGGATACTTGTTTTTGATGGTCACCTTGTTCAGCCCACGGTAATCTACGCACAGCCGTAGAGTTCCGTCCTGCTTTCCCTGAAACAACACAGAAGCACCATAAGGCGCTTTTGAGGGCTAAATCTTCCCCGAATCCAACAACTCCATGAGTTGCAACTGCAACTCCTCCAATTCTTTAGGTGACATTCGGTAGGGAGCCTAGGCAAGAGGCTTCGTGCCCAGCAGCAACTCAATCTTGTGATCCACTGCTTGCCTTGGTGGTAAGCCCTTAGGTAAATCTTTGGGCATCACATCCTTGAACTCATCCAAGAATGCTTCCACCTGCTCTGCAACCCTGGTATCTACACATTCCTTCGGTTCCATAGCATATATCGCCGCCAGGTAGGTCGGATGACCTTTCTTCCACCCGTTGGCCAACTGCATCACTGAGACATTCTCAATAGGAATCCTCTCCAACTGGTTCAAATCCTTGAACCCTTGCACGAAACAAGGTTTCTTCGAATCTGCGATCATCAATCCAGATAGATTCGGGTGAACAGCTACATTAGCACGCTCAAAGAAATCGTTACCCAATATCACATCAAAGTCATCCATGGGAATGACCATGACATCCAGAAGTCCCGTCCATTCATCGATCCAAACTCGCACATCCTTTGCCATGCCAAGGATTGGTCGACTCTGGGAATTCACTGCCTTAATGCGGTGATTCTGCTTCTTCACGCACAATCCCAAAGTATTCACAACTCGATCAGACATGAAGTTGCGTGTGGCACCAGTGTCCACCATTGCCACAATCTCCCTGGAGTTTAGTTCCATCAGGACAATAGATCAATCCGCTTCCAGAGCGTGTCTTCCCAGCACGAATAGCACCTAGAATCTGCAAAGGGGCCACCTTCGTTCTGTTCCCACCATCGTCAGAATCATCTGACTGATTCAGCAATGCTAAGAGTTTCTCCTTCTTGGGACAGTCTTGGGCATGGTGTGGTCCGTTCCAAATGAAATAGCCAGGGTGCTTCTTTGGATCCTTCCATTTCGTGTTGGAACTAGAAGCTTTTTCCTTGCCTTTCTCACCCTTTGATGGCTTCTCTGCCTCATCGGACTTCCCAGTAGGTTTACCACCCTTCGAGGCTTTGTCTTTCAATTTGCCATCCTTCTTTGACTTGCCATCATCGGTCTTAGACACCTGCAAATTTATCAACGCATCTGCCTTTGCCATGGCAGTGGGGAGATCCTACACTCCCTGCCTTCGAAGTTCCAACTGTGCCCACGACTTCAAACCCCCCATGAAGTTAAATAATTTGTACACTTCGGACATTCCTGTCACATCCAGCATCATGGAACTAAATTCCTTCACATCATCTCGAACCGAACCTGTCTGTTTGAGGTTGCACAGTGCCTGACGAGCAGCTCATGAGGAGTTAGTGGGGAGGAACTGCTCCTTCAATTCCCGCTTCAGAGATGACCATTCTCTGAGTTGTGGTCGCCCGCCAGATTCCACATCTTGATCACGAGTCCGCCACCACAGTTTTGCATCCCCCGACAGGTACATGACTGCCATCGAGACTCTCTCGCCTTTAGGAATATGAGCAGCATCAAAGTAGTGCTCCATGTCCCATAAGAAGTTCTCCAGATCCTTGGAACTCCTGGTGCCATTGAAGGCTTTTGGTTCTGGCACCTTCACTTTGGCTCGCGATCCCTCAGGCTCCGCCACACCACTGGCGAGTGCTCGGCGTAGGAGAATAGCATCCTCCTTCATCTGAGTTACTTCTACTCACAATAATGCCAGCACATCTGCCACTATTCCATCCGCTGAACCCAGATCACCGAGGGTCGCTTCAAGAGCCGAAACTCGTTCCCTAAGCACATCCATGTGCAACATCAATCAGTAATGCCGAAACTGTTGGCAAATCCTCAAATCCGCACTGAACCGTGCTCTGCTACCAACTATCACAGGGTCGAAAATCACACCGAATTTTTCTGTTTTGTGATGCTGCTAAGTGACCACTGCGCCCTTAGCCAACCAAGCCAACACACGAATCAAGATCGATCGATCGAGGTTAAGCAACAATGATCAGAAACGAGCAACACGAGTAAGGGAAATCACAACTCTTCCATTCACAAAATTGGATATACGAGTCTGAAATAAAACCCTTACACAAGCACTCCCGAATCCCGTGATACAAGAGCACTCACCCGAACTAGAGAATCCCAACTCTGTTCATCACTCACAATGAGTATGTTCTGTCTTCTGCCAATGGCCGAATTATAGACTAAGACATAGGGACCCGAAATTCCCAACCAATCAGGCTCAAGCACAACTGCCAAAGAAGTTACAAGACACATAAAACTGCCAGGTAACTGCTTCATGATTGGACAACCGCCTGGTCAAAGCAGCTTCTGTCAACGGGTCAACCGCCATCCCATGGTCCGCACCGTCATGGTCCATCGGGTCCACCTGAGTGCCACCCACACTCAGTTGGGTCACATGCACCGAGCATGTGCCCATGGTTCAGCCACCATCGCTCGGTATGCTGCTAGCACGTGGTCACATAGCTAGCAGCATGTTGCCCATCGTCGCCACGTGGTAGCGTGCTCAGCAGTAGCACGCTATGGTTTCTGCCATGGTATTCCGCTACAAGGTTGCTAGCAATGTAGAATGCTGCTAGCGCTACCACACCACGGTATCCCACTACAAGGTTGCTAGCGACGTAGCGTGCTGCTAGCGCTAGCACGCCACGATATCCGCCACGGTATCCCGCCATGAGGTCACCAGCATAGTAGCGTGCCCCTTGTGCTAGCACGCTACTGTGTCCGCCACGAGGCTTGCTCGAGCACTGACCGAGCACCTGATCAAACATAGCCAAGCAATCAGTAGATCAATAATCGAGCGACATACCGAACACCTGATCGAGCAACACCGTCATGAATTCTAGCTGTGGATCGTGACACCCAACGATCCTCTGATCGAACATCCTGCTACGTGATCGATCCCGATCGATCACCGTGGCGATCATCCATCGCCACATGGTACCATGCTCGTGTCGTTGTGCACACGAGCATCCCAGCACGCTACCGTGGATGTGCGTCCACACCCTACGCCTTGGTACTGAGGGAGGCTGCCACCACATACCCCCCTAAAGAGCTTATTTTAAGTTCTTGCCATTCGTAGCAGGTCATATTGCTACAAGGGAATTTTACACCAGATTCCCGTCGCTAGAACTCATAGCGCCGCCACACGCCTGAACCACAGTTTTCCCTCTAGCACATAGCATGGCTGGAATGCCACTGAGGGACTTAGCATCCCAGCCATAATAGATGTCTGAGCATTAAGGGGCTGACAAGGTCTCCTGGGAACGTGTCCTTGTCAAGCTCTACAGGTGGAACCTTGACCCATTACCTATAAAGAGGTAAGAACCTTGGTATGGCGAAGACGTCGAAATCAACTATGGAAGAGTTGATTGATAAGTTGGAGAAGAACTCCACGGAATTCTCCGACAAGTTCGAATAGTTCTCCAAAGAACCAAAGAGAATAAAATCTCACACTTTATTAATGAATAAACTGAACCCTTCTTCAAAATTCGTCCAAGGGCAAGCACCAGCCTTTAAATAGGCCAAAGTGCAACATTACATAAAAAATAACCTTCCTAAATGGTTCTCATAGGATAGGAAACTATTAGAAAGCAAATCTAAGTGTTACCCAGAGAAATTACAAAATATTTACAATATCTTCAGAACTAATCAAAGGGGAAGCTAATATATTCTACTTGTTAAAAGAAGAAAGTGATATATTCTTGTTCAATATATCAGCATTAACTTGTGCTTCTTTTACCTCTTTAGTTCTCTCAACTTCCTTTGTTGATAATATTCTTCCCCATTATATTTCGTTGAGATATATCTCTTCAAATACTTTCCCTCTTGATACCAATTGAAATATATTTCTTGAAGCACTTTCACTCTTGACATTAAGCTAAAGTATGTGGCCTTCATGATTGTCCTTTTTGAAGTATCATGGATAATGTTGAGTCATTTAGCTTACTCATCACTTGTATGCATATCAATGTCCTCCATTTCGTCTCACTAGAGCTTCTCGTCATTGGACCTTGAAAGACTTTGATTTCATTCTTCAAGCTCATATCCTGGATCACATTAGGTTGGTCGATGTTGCTGTCCTGAGGTGCCTCAGCTCGTGGTCATTGCTGACTTCTTCATGGACCGCGGTCATGGACCGTAGTGATACAATTAAAGATCCACTCCAAACCCATGTAGATGAGCTCCAACACGAGAGGCACTTCCCAAACCAAGAGGAGCATGAGGAAGACTTGCATGTGCCGGCTGGACCAGTCACGAGATCGAAGATCAAGCAAGTTCAACATGTTGTACAAGGCTTGACAATTCGTATTCTGGAAAGGCAAGCTGTGAAGTCATAGTTAGAGCAAGGCTGAATGTTCAACATCATACAACTCCATCTTAAAAGTCGGCCAATCACATGCTGAAGTGTGGACAAATATGATGCAACATGTTCCTAGCCCGATACCATATTGGAATGCAAATATTTAGGTGGAAAAACACATCATTCATGTTGAATTAGTGTGTTATTAATGCCACCTGCATTTTGGATGAATTTTGAGAGATGGAAGACAGTTGTGTTCCATGGAGGCTGAAGGGCTTGTGCATGAAGACCAACATTAAGTGCTTTCTTTGTTTCCCATGCTTGGATAGTTGTCATTGATGCGAACCTCGGCAATACCGTGATGAAACCCGATACCAAGTATGATATGAATCTCAACAACTCGTGATGAAACCCGTATTCGATTAAGGCCTCCAGGAAACGTGTCATTGTCAAGCTCAAAAGGCAGAACGTTGACCCATTACCTATAGAGAGGTAAGAACCTTGGTATAGTGAAGACGCCACAATCAACTATGGAAATGTTGATTGATAAGTCAATAATGAACGCCACGGAAAACTCCAATAAGTTCGAATAGTTCTTAAAGAAACCAAAGAGAATAAAGTCTCACACTTTATTAATGAATAATCTAATCTCCCCCAAATTCATCCAAAGGCAAGCACCAGCCTTTAAATAGGCCAAAATGTAATATACATAAAAAATAACCTTCCTAAATGGTTCTCATGGGATAGGAAACTAATTAGAAAGCAAATCTAAGTATTCCCCAGAGAAATTACAAAATATTACCAATATCTTCAGAGCTAAACAAAGGGGAAGGTAATATATTTTATTTGTTAAAAGAGGAAAGTGATATATTTCTTGAAGCACTTGCACTCTCGATATTTAGCTGACATATATGGCCTTCACCAGTTGTCTTCTTTTGAAATATTATGGATAAAGTTGAATCATTCAGCTTGCTCGTCATTTGTATGCACATCTATGTCCTCCATTTTGTCTCACTTGAGTTTGCCATCATTGGACCTTGAAAGACTTTGATTTCATTCTTCAAGGTCGTACCCTGGATCACATCATTCCCCTCCTCTTGAAAAGGATTTGTCCTCAAATCTTGCCTACATTAAATGAAGATAAATTACAAACTTGGAAAGTATCATTGTTTTTATACTCACATTGCTGTTTATTTTTGTAAGCATCATTATTAATCCGCTAAAGAACTCGGAATAGTCCATCTCCATGAGGATGTCACTTTGAGCACCTTTTCAATGTAAATCCTCTTCTCCCTCGTGTGCAATGAATTACAACCACCCGGATCAAAAACAAAATTCTTGCTGCCACTACAGGGGTGCATGGCTTTCACATGATTTAACTTAACAAATTCACCTTTCATCATTCCACCTAAATAAGCACATCCACTTAAAGGTAAAGATGTCATATTCATAAGAATCAATAAACTAAAGTCATATACTTGCTTTGAATGAGAAAACTTAGTGGTAGAAGGAATGACACTAGAATGAGCAACCTCAACATTGGGAGAACAATATTCCCCTGCTTTAAAATCAATTTTTGCATAGCAATTCAAAAACAATAATTTGTTTCCATGTTCTCTCATATGTTGCCAAGAGTAACTCAAGAAGTTAGCAATTTTCTATAAAATATGTATAACATGTATTCTCTCTATCTTTTTAAAGAACAAATCATCCCGTGTGATATCATCTGTTATATAACATGGAATATAGTACCAATATAATCTAGATAAGCAATGGAAACCACTTACCTGACTTACCAAAGTAGTATTGCCCAGTCTTGGATTGCCTTTTCCTCTTCAACAAAATTCTCAATCTTTAGAACACTTGCAACAAACTTAAGAAAAATAAACTTATCCATGCAAAGATTACTGATTTCATGTTTACCAAGTAATGATTCTTTCCATAAAGTATCGTAAACAAATATCGGTTGTGCAAGATGACCGACTAGGCTCTTGCTATGATCAATGCCATCAAAGTAGATAAATGCATGCAAATTATGGCTCATATGTCTCATAAAAGCAGTAGGCCTATTAATCATTTCAAGAAATATAAATAACATCATATACAAATCACATGGTGGTTTGCATTCAATGTTTAACTCATGATTTTGTCTCACCCTAGCAAGATGGATATTCACCTTTAAGATCAATCTTTGAAATCACATATGCATTGTTCAATCCAACTAACATATCATTTATATAAGGAATAGGATTGGAACACATTACCATGGTGTTTTTGATGGACTAAAACTCGGCAAACTTTCTCCACATTTGCTCCTCATGCCCTAGTAACATCAAAGGACCCATGTACTCTCTACCTTATATATTTACTATCTCATTGAGTTGTTGTTGAATTTCCTTCATCTCCTCATGATTAATTGTAATGGCTAATTGGTTGATACAACTCCAGCTCAGCTCCAAACCAATGAAGATGAACTCCAAGGAAAGAGGGACTTTCCGAATCAAGAGGAGCATGAGCCAGCTGGACTAGTCACAAGATCAAAGATCAAGCAAGTTCAACATGCTGTACGAGGCTTGACAATTCGTATTCTGGAAAGGCAAACTACAGAGCAACCATTGGAGTAAGGCCGAATGTTCAATATCATACAAGTCCTTCCTAAAAGTGGACCAATCACCTGCTGAACTATGGACAAATATGGTGGAGCATATTACTAACCCAATATCATATTGGAATGCGAGTATTAAGGTGGGAAAACATGTCATTCATATTGAATTGGTGTGTTAGTTAATGCCACTTGCAATTTGGACAAATTCTTAGAGATGGAGGACAGCTGCGTTCCATGGAGGCTGAAGGGCTTGTGCATGAAGACCAACATTAAGTGCTTTCTTAGTTCCCATACTTGGTGGTGTGATCCAAGATATGAGCTCGAAGAATGAAATCAAAGTCTTTCAAGGTCCAATGATGAGAAGCTCAAGTGAGACGTAATGGAGGATATGAATATGCATACAAGTGACAAGTAGGCTGAATGACTCAACATTATCCATAATATTTCAAAAGGGAACAAATGATGAAGGTCCTATATTTCAGCTAAACATCAAGAGTGCAAGTGCTGCAAGAAATATATTTTGGCTAATTCACAAGAGTATAAGTATTCTTAAAAAATATATTTCAGCCAGATGTAAGGAGAAAGAATATTATCAAGGAAGTTGAGAGAACTAAAGAGGCAAGAGAAGCACATGTTAATACTGATATATTGAAGTTATTTACAAGAATATATCACTTTTCTCTTTTAATAAGTAGAATATATTACTTTCCCCTTTGCTTAGTTCTGATGATATTTGATATGATCCCAAATACGAGCTCGAAGAATGAAATCAAAGTCTTTCAAGGACCAATGACGAGAAGCTCAAGTGAGACGAAATGGAGGACATGAATATGCGTACAAGTGACAGCTAAACATCAAGAGTGTAAGTGCTTCAAGAAATATATTTTGGCTCATTGACAAGAAGAGGACAAGTATTTTGAAGAAATATATCTCAGTAGATGTAAAGAGAAAGAATATTTTCAAGAAGGGCACTTGAGAGAACTAAAGAGGCAAGAGAAGCACAAGTCGATGCTGATATATTGAAGTTATTTACAAGAATATATAACTATCTCTTTTAGCAAGTAGAATATATTTCCTTCCCCTTTACTTAGTTCGAAGATGTTAGTAATATTTTCTAATTTCCCTAATGAAATACTTAGATTTGCTTTCTAATGAGTTTCCTATCCCATGAGAACCATTTAGGAAGGTTATTTTTTATGTAATATTGCACTTTGGCCTATTTAAAGGCTAGTGCTTGCCTTTGGACGAATTTAGATCAATTTATTCATTAATAAAAGTGTGAGATTTTATTCTCTTTGGTTCTTTGAAGAACTATTCGAAATTATCAGAGAATTCCATGGCGTTCATCCCCGACTTATCAATCAACCCTTCCATAGTTGATTGTGGCGTCTTCACTATACCAACTTTCTTACCTCTTTATAGGTAATGGTAAGGTTCCACCTTTCGAGCTTGATAAGGACATGTTTCCTGGAGACCTTAGTTGAATACAAGTTTCATCACGAGTTGGTGAGGTCCATATCATACTTGATATCGGGTTTCATCACGATGTTGGCGAGGTTTGCATCAATATTGGTAATATTTTGTAATTTCTCTAGGGTAACACTTAGATTTACTTTCTAATTAGTTTCCTACGCCATGAGAACCATTTAGGAAGGTTATTTTAGATGTAATATTGCACTTTAGCTTATTCAAAGGCTGGTGCTTATCTTTGGACGAATTTGGATCAGTTTATTCATTAATAAAGTATGAGATTTTATTCTCTTTGGTTCTTTGAAGAAATATTCGAACTTATCAGAGAATTCCATGGCGTTCATCACCGACTTATCAATCAACCCTTCCATAGTTGATTGTGGCGTCTTAACCATACCAAGGTTCTTACCTCTTTATACATAATGGGCCAAGGTTCCATCTTTAGAGCTTGAGGACACATTTCCAGGAGACATTAGTTGAATATGAGTTTCATCACGAGTTGGTGAGGTTCATATCATACTTGATATTGGGTTTCATCACGGTGTTGGTGAGGTTCGCATCATTTGATATCGAAGCCAACATTCTAAGTCAGGTTCTATCTATCCTTAAGTTTATCTTCATTTTCTTTCATCTTCGTTGTTTTTCTTTATCTTCTTTCTTTTCTGTTATCTTCTTCAGAAAAAGTAACCAAAAAAACAAGTAGCAGAAAAAAAGAAGTAAAAAAAAGAAAGGAAAAAAGTTACAAAAAAATAAAAAAGCAAAAAAAAGAGTATCACAACAAAAAAAGGTAAAAAAAAAAGTAGAAAAAGTGAGACATCGATCAAGTCCAAGAATTATTTGACCATCGATAGTGTTATCAAAGTTTCTTGTTGAAAGTTATTTATTCTCCATTGATCTATTAATCTCCAGTCATAATTATCTTATTACTCTTGATTTTCGGTACTTTGAAACCCGACCTACATTCTTCTTTCAAATCTTGGTGAAATCGTGGTGAATTGTTGCGGGACATTCTTATTATAGTTTGCTTAGTTCAAAAAGAACTGAAAGAGGATATACGAGTAGAAAAAGGCAAGAGTGGTAAGATTATTAGAGGATAAAAGCCATTTGAATGCAAACATGAGTGAATTGAGTGAACATATTCTTTAGTGAAACACGTGAGGGAGTGTTTGTGAGGTCCTAATATCTTTTACAGATTCTCATCATGTCACACTATCAAGAGGAAAGCTCATCCAAAGATGTACAACTGCAAACATTCATACATGAAGTAAGGAGGATGGTGAAAGCGGAATTCAAGAAAATATACAAGAAGATGGACTGACTTGAGGAAGAAGCAAATGGTAAAAGATTTCAATTTTCACATAAAGATAGAGAATCAAGAAGATCAAGACGGGATGATGGTTTGGCTTGCACAAAAATCAAGCTTCCAACTTTCCAAGGTCAGAACAACCCCGAAGCTTATCTTTTGTGGGAGAAAGGAATGAAGATGGTTTCAAACATCATATCTAATCCGAAAGGAAAAAGGTACAACTTCCTTCATTTCAATTCTCTGACTATGCTATTATTTGATGGGATTGGCTTATTACAAGTAGGAGACAGAATGGATAGAGACAGGTTGAGACATGGAATGAGATGAAGTCAATAATGAGGCGGTGATTCCTTCCAAGCTCGTATTGCCTGAAATTGCACAACAAATTGCATCATCTCACTCAAGGATCAAAGAGCATTATCGAAGATTGCAAAGAGATGGAGGTTGCAATGAGTCGAGCTAATGTAGAGGAGCATATTGAAGCCACCATGGACAGGTTCTTAAGCAGACTAAGTCATGAGATTGCTGATGTTGTGGGGATGTATTACTATGAGGAGCTCAATGATATGTTGCTCCATGCCATGAAAGTTTAATGACGGTTGAAGCAAAGAAACATGGATGAGTGGAGCATAAGCATAACTGCAACAAGGTCTTCAAGATCAACGTCTCAGCAAGTTGAGGTCCCCTCAATGAAGTTCTATTCTGAGCCACCTATAGACGTCAAACAAGCTGTGAGTACTACCAAAATTCATGAGAACCAAAAGAATAATCAAGAAAAAGAGTGTGATAAAAAAGAGAGAGTGAGCAAAAGAAACAATGTGATAAAAATATAGATGAGTGTGAAGAAACAGAGAGTAATGAAAAAGAGAAAGAGATTGAGGTTGATGAAAAAGAGCATGAGAGAAAAGAAATTGAGGAGAGAGAAAATAATAGTGATATTTCATTGAGTGCAAGAGAGGAAAAAGACCATGAGATTGAAGACCATCTCCATTCTTTCTTCCCACAAAAGATAAGTTTCAGGGTCGTTTTTGCCTTGGAAAGTTGGAAACTTCACTTTTGTGTCACTGAGATCATTGTTCCACCTTGGTCTTCTCGATTCTGTTTCTTCATATGGAAGCTGAAATCCTTTTCTTTTTGCTTCATCCTCAATTCAATCTATATTCTTGTGGATTTGTTTGAATTCAGCTCTCATCATTCTCCCAACCTCGTGTACAAATGCTTGTAGTTGTACATCTTCGGATGAGCTTTCTTCTTAATAGTGTGACATCATGAGAATCTGCAAAAGATATTAGGACCTTACAAGCACTCCCTCACGTGTTTCACTCAAGAATATGTTCATCTCAATTCACTCGTCTTTGCAATTAAACAACTTTTACCCTTTAATGATCTCACCACTCTTACATTTTTCCACTCGTATATCCTCTTTTGATTCTTTTTGTACTAAACAAACTATAATTAGAATGTTCCACAACAATTCACCACGACTTCACCAAGATTTGAAAGGAGAATGTATGGTGAGGTTTCAAAGTACCGAAAATCAAGAGTAATGAGATAATTACGACTGGAGAATAATAGATCAATGGAGAAGAAATAACTTTGAACAAGAAACTTTGAAAACACTATCGGCGGTCAAATAATTCTTGGACTTGTTCAATGTCTCACTTTTTTACTTTTTTTGCCTTTTTTTGTTGTTGGCACTCTTTTTTTTTGCTTTTTTTTTTATTTTTCTAACTTTTTTCTTTCTTTTTTTTACTTCATTTTTTTTCTGCTACTTTTTTTTGTTACTTGTTCTAAAGAAGATGGTGGAAAAGAAAGAAGACAAAGAAAAACAACGAAGATGAAAGAAAATGAAGATAAACTAAAAGGATAGATTGAACCTGACTTAGAACGTTGGCTCTGATACCAAATTATACGAAACTCGTCAACACCGTGATGAAACCCGATACTAAGTATGATATGAACCTCATCAACTCGTGACAAAACTCGTATTCGACTAAGGCCTCCAGGAAACATGTCATTGTCAAGCTCAAAAGGTAGAACCTAGACCCATTGCCTATAAAGAGGTAAGAACCTTGGTATAGTAAAGACACCACAATCAACTATGGAAAGGTTGATTGATAAGTCAATGATGAACGCCACGAAAAACTACGATAAGTTCAAATAGTTCTTCAAAGAACCAAAGAGAATACAATCTCACACTTTATTAATGAATATTGATCCCCATCGTCCAAAGGCCAGCACCTGCCTTTTAATAGGCCAATGTGCAATATTAAATAAAAAATAACCTTCCTAAATAGTTCTCATGGGATAAGAAACATTAGAAAGCAAATCTAAGTGTTACCTCAGGGAAATTACAAAATATTACCAATATCTTCAGAACTAAACAAAGGGGAAGATAATATATTCTACTTGTTAAAAGAGGAAAGTGATATATTCTAGAAGCTAACTTAAATATATCATCATTGACTTGTGCTGCTCTTGCCCTTGTAGCTGCTCTCAACTTCCTTTCTTGAAAATATTCTTTCTCTTTATATCTGGTTGAGACATATTTCTTCGAAATACTTTCCTTCTTGTCATCAACTGAAATATATTTCTTGAAGCACTTTCACTCTTAACATTCAGCTAAAATATGTGGCCTACATCATTTGTCCCTTTTTGAAATATTATGAATAATGTTGAGTCATTTAACTTGCTTATCACTTGTTTGCATATCCATGTCCGCTTCTTCGTCGTACACAAGCTTCTCACCATCGGACTATGAAGTATTTTGATGGCACTCTTCCAATTTGTTCCCTG
The DNA here is from genome assembly GCA_037672795.1 of Lagerstroemia speciosa. NCBI lineage: Eukaryota > Viridiplantae > Streptophyta > Magnoliopsida > Myrtales > Lythraceae > Lagerstroemia > Lagerstroemia speciosa. The sequence continues at coordinate 11,818,414 of CM075295.1, forward strand.
GATCACATTTGATGCGAACCTCGCCAACACCATGATGAAACTCGATACCAAGTATTATATGAACCTCACCAACTCATGACGAAACATGTATTCAACTAAGGTCTCCAGGAAACGTTTCCTTCTCAATCTCAAAAGGTGGAACCTTGACTCATTACCTATAAAGAGGTAAGAACCTTAGTATGGTGAAGACGCCACAATCAACTATGGAAAGGTGCATTCATAAATCGATGATGAACGCCACAAAAAACTCCGATAAGTTCGAATAGTTCTTTAAAGAAGCAAAGAGAATAAAATCTCACACTTTATTACTGAATAAACTGATCCGAATTCGTCCAAAGATAAGCATTAGCCTTTAAATAGGTCAAAATGCAATATTACATGAAAAATAACCTCCCGGCATGGTTCTCATAGGATAGGAAACTAATTAGAAAACAAATCTAAGTGTTATCCCAGAGAAATTACAAAATATTACAATATCTTCAAAACTAAATAAAGGGGAAGGTAATATATTCTACTTGTGAAAAGAGGAAATTGATATATTCTAGACGTTAGCTTAAATAAATCATCATTGACTTGTGTTGCTCTTGCCCTTGTAGCTACTCTCAACTTCCTCTCTTGAAAATATTCTTCCTCTGTTTATCTTGTTGAGATATATTTCTCCAAAATACTTTTCCTGTTGACATTCAGCTGAAATATATTGTTAGAAGCACTTTCACTCTTGATATTCAATTGAAATATGTGGCCTCTAGTATTTGTCCCATTTTGGAATATCATGGATAATATTAGTCATTCAACTTGCTCTTCACTTTTATGCATATCCATGTCCTCTTCTTCATCTTGCTTGAGCTTCTCGTCATTGGTCTTTGGAAGGCTTTGATTTTCATTCTTCGAGCTCGTATCTTGGATCACATTATTGCCCTCCTCTTGAAAAGGATTTGTCCTCAAATCTTACCCTGCATTAAAATGAAGATAAATTACAAACTCGGAATGTATCATTACCTTTATACTCCCCTTTCTGTTCAAATTTGTAAGCATAATTAGTAATCCGCTCAAGAACTCGAAATAGTCCATCTCTATGAGGATGTCACTTTGAATGCCTTTGAATGTGAATCATCTTCTTGCTCATATACAACGAGTTACAACCACCCAGATGAAACAAAAAAAAATCTCACTGCCACTATTGAGGTGCATGGCTTTCACATGATTTGACTTAACAAATTCACCTTTCATTATTCCACCTAAGTAAGCACATCCATTTGAAGGTAAAGATATTAAATCCATAAGAATTAATAAACTAAAGCCATATACTTGCTTTGAATGAGAAAAATTATTGGCAGAAGGAATGACACTATAATGAGCAACCTCAACATTGGGAAAACAATATTCTCATGCTTTAAAATCAATTTTTTCATAGCAATTCAAGAACAATAATTTGTTTCCATGTTCTCTCATATTTTCCTAAGTGTAGTTCAAAAATGTAACTTCTTTAATGAATTGAACACAGTATGTACCCTCAAAATTATTCTTAAGATCAAATTATCATGTGTGGCATCATCCATTATATGACAAGGAATAAAGTACCAATATAAGTTAGATAAGCATTGGAAGCTAATTACTTGACTTACCAAAGTAGATGATTGTGTATCTCCAATTGCTTTTCCCCTTTCAAGATGATTCTCAGTCTCTATATGATTCACAATGAAACCACGAAAAACAACTTTATCTATGCAAAGAGTGTGTGATTCATGTTTAACAAATAACCATTCGTTCCTTAAGTCCTCTAGAATAAATCTTGAGTATTTAGCATGATTATTCAGGCTCTTACTATAGTGAATATCATTAAAGTAGAAGAAAGCATGCAAATTATGGCTCATAAGCCTCATGAAAGCATTTGGCCTATTATTAATCAATCTAAAAGACATAAACAACATCTTATATAAATCACGTGGTGTTCTGCATCCAATGTTTAACTCATGATTATCTCTCACCCTAATACGATGGAATTGTTTCACAAGATCAATCACATGTCCACCATGCAATCTATCTAACATGTCATCTAAATAAAGAATAGGATTAGGGCACATTACCTTGATATTATTGATAAAATTAGTAAATCTTCTCCATGTTTGATCCTCATGCCCTAATAAGGCAATAAAGGGACTCATGTACTCACTAGCTTGTAGATTTACCATTTGCTCATTGGGTTATAGTTGAATCTCCTTCATCTGCTTATGATTAATTCCAATAGCCAATTGGTTTGCACTTGATCCTTGATGCACTTCCCTGAATTCCTGCAAATAATAAATAATATTGCTCGATAAGAATCCGACATGATTGTTAGTAAATAAGATCGGCTCCTTAATCATAAGGGGTTGGTGTAAAATTAAACATCTATCAATCTCATGGTGTCTTTCCTCTCTTGCACTCCCTAATGACATATCACTCTCACAGTCTCTCTTCTTGATTTCTTTTCTCTCATTTTCTTTTCCCTCATGTTCCAGCTCTAGCTCTTTTTCTTGATTCTCAACTCTCATACTATTTTCTTAACACTCTCACTCTTCATTACACTCTTTCTTTTGCACACTCTCTCCTTTTTTATCACTCTCTTTGTTGATCACTCTTTTGAGTCTCATGAATTTGTGTAAGACTCACAACTTGTTTGACTTTCTAGATGGCCGAGAATAGAACTTCATTGAGGGGATCTCAACTTGCTAAGAGGTTGATCTTGAAGAACTTGTTGCAACCATACTTGTGCTCCATTCATCCATGTTTCTTTGCTTCACCCGTAGTTCAACTCTCATGGCATGGAGCAGCATATCATTGAGCTCCTCATAGTAATGCATCCCCACAACATCAGCAATCTCATGATTTAGTCCACTTAAGAACCTGCCCATAGTGCTTTCAATATCCTCCTCTACATTAGCTTGGCTCATTGCAACCTTCATCTCTTTGTAATATTCGATAACGCTCTTTGATCCTTGAGTGAGATATTGCAACTTATTGAATAATTCCGAACGGTAGGGACTTGGAAGGAATCATCTCCTCATTGCTGACTTCATTCCGTTCCATGTCTCATTAGGTCGCTCTCCGCTCCATCTCCTACTTGTAATAATTCGATCCCACCAAATAACAGAATAGTCGGAGAATTGAAATGAAGCAAGTTGTACCTTTTTCCTTTCAGAGTAATTGTGATGATTGAAGACCATCTTCATTCTTTCCTCCCACAAAAGATAAGCTTCTGGATCATGTTTGCCTTAGAAAGTTGGAAACTTCACCTTTGTGTTAGCTAAACCATCATCCCATTTTAATCTACTTGATTCTTTATCTTTATGTGGAAATTAAAATCTTTTTCCTTTTGATTGTTCATCAATCAGATCCATCTTCTTGTGGATTTGCTTGAATTCATCTTTCACCATCATCCCTACTTTATGTATGAATGATTGCAGCTGTACTTCATTGGATGAGCTTCCCTCTTGATGGTGTGATATGTTGAGAATTTACAAAAGATATTAGGACCTCACAAACACTCCCTCACGTGTTTCACTCAAGAATGGATTCACTCAATTTCGCTCGTGTTTGCACTCAAACGGCTTTTACCCTCTAATAATCTCACCACTCTTACCTTTTTCCACTCGTATATTCTCTTTTAGTTCTTTTCGAACTAAACAAACAAAAATCAGAATGTCTTGCAACAATCCACCACATTCACCAAGATTTGAAAGAAGAATGCAGGGTCGAGTTCCAAATTACCAAAATATCAAGTAACAAGGCAACTGCAGACTAGAGAATAATAAATCATTGGAAAAGAAACAACTTTGAATGAGGAACTTTGATAACTCTATGAATGGTCAAATAAGTCTTGGACTTGTTCAATATCTCACTTCTTCCAATTTTTTTCTAACTTTTTTTTCACTGCTGATTCTTCTTCTTCTATTTTACCTTTTTTTTTATTTTGCAACTTTTTGCTTCTTTTTTCTGCTACCTTTTTTTTTCCTCCCACTACTTTTTTTTAAAACTTTTTCTGAAGAAGATAATAGAAAAGAAAGAAGACAAAGAAAGGCAACGAAGATGAAAGAAAACAAAGATAAACAAAAAGGGTAGATTTAACTTGACTTAGAATGTTGGCTCTGATACCAAATGATGCGAAACTCGGTAGCACCGTGATGAAACCCAATATCAAGTATGATATGAACCTCACCAACTCGTGACGAAACCTGTCTTCCACTAAAGTTTCAAGAAACGTGTCCTTGTCAAATTCAAAAGGTGGAACCTTGACCCATTACTTATAAAGAGGTAAGAACCTTGGTATGGTGAAGACGCCACAATCAACTATGGAATGGTTGATTGATAAGTCGATGATGAACGCCACAGAAAACTCCGATAAGTTCGAATAGTTCTTTAAAGAAGCAAAGAGAATAAAATCTCACACTTTATTAATGAATAAACTGATCTGAATTCGTCCAAAGATAAGCACCAGCCTTTAAATAGGCCAAAATGCAATATTACATGAAAAATAACCTTCCTAAATGGTTCTCATAGGATAGGAAACTAATTAGAAAGCAAATCTAAGTGTTATCCTAGAGAACTTACAAAATATTACCAATATCTTCAAAACTAAATAAAGGGGAAGGTAATATATTCTACTTGTGAAAAGAGGAAAGTGATACATTCTAGAAGCTAACTTAAATATATCATCATTGACTTGTGTTGCTCTTGCCCTTGTAGCTGCTCTCAACTTCCTCTCTTGAAAATATTCTTCCTCTTATTATCTTGTTGAGATATATTTCTCCAAAATACTTTTCCTGTTGACATTCAACTAAAATATATTACTAGAAGCATTTTCACTCTTGATATTCAACTGAAATATGTGGCCTCCACTATTTGTCCCATTTTGAAATATCATGGATAATATTAGTCATTCAGCTTGCTCATCACTTGTATGCATATCCATGTCCTCTTCTTCATCTTGCTTGAGCTTCTCGTCATTGGTCTTTTGAAGACTTTGATTTTCATTCTTCGAGCTCGTACCTTGGATCACATCAACATCAGTCATTTTCATTTTCTAAGTTCTATAAAAAGTCTTTAGTGGTTAGAAGCAGAGGTTTAGCAAACTTTATAACTCTGAGAGAGTTTTTCTCCATGTTGTTCTTCAGCAACTTTATAAGGATTACGAGTGCTTAACTTGTGATTCTCAACTTTTGTATAATATTCGTTCTTGGTTCATATAACCAATGGTCGATGTTCCCCACTCTTTTATAATATTGGTTTTTGATTCTCTATAATCAACAGGTCAATATTCTGCATCCATGAAAACCTACTTTGGGCGATCCTGGAATCTGACTTCCATCCTCTTTTTGCCGGGTTTCGTGGCTTTGTTCGTCGAGGTTCACATCATATTGGTATCAGAGCTTGGCTCCAAATCAGGTTTTGTCTATCTTTTGTCGTGATTGCATTCATCTAATATCCAAATCAGTCTTTGCTCGTATTGTAGTCATCTTCATCAAGTTTTAAATTCTGTTTTAAAAAAAGGAAAAGAAGAAAAACAAAAAAAAAAGGAACAAAGATCGTTTGATTGTTTTGTTTGCATCTAGTAGCATTTCCCCCGTATCATCTTTGTGCTGCCTTGATTTCATTTCCATGTCCATTGTTCTTGTGTTAGTTCCTTTATCCATTTCCATTGTGCTGCCTTGATTCCATTCGCTTCGTCATATCGTCTTTCCATTGTTTATCTTCCTTGTGATTACCTTAAAATCATTGCATCAGTATCCATCTCTCCTCCATCTAACTAAGTCTCGAATCAGTATTATATGTTTGTGGGCTGAACGAGCGATTGCCTCATTTTGACTTCCTTAGTTTCTCAAGAACTTTTTGGAGAAGAGCAAAACTAGCATAGAAAGAATTTAATTTTTCTGAGTGAAGCATGAGTGATTGTGTGATATCCAACACAGTGTAAACAGTGAGGGAATGAGTGAGAATTTTTCCTTGTTCCTAATATTTCATTGTGGCTGACCATGTCTCAAGAGAATGTCGGCGAGACTGATGCAAATGATGGAGGGGCTGATCAGAACATGATCATGCAGGCTAGGCGGTAGCAATTTGAATGCATGAATGTGGTGTTCAATGAGATTCGAGATCGGCTGGATAGGCATGAGGATCGGTTTGAACAATTGCAACAAGGACCATTGTCTAGGCGTTGGAGACCCAATTAGCGGCCACACTTTGCTCCAAATGTTCCAGATGATGTCTATAATGGTGGCTAAAGCGATGATGAGAATGAAGTGGTCTCCAATGCTACTTGGAGAGGAGCTAGGGCTGTCAGAGCCGAAAGGCCAAGGCATGGAAACAATAGATTGTGGACCATCAAGCTGTCCATTCCCCCATTTCAAGGTAAAAGTGACCCTGATGTTTATATTGAATGGGAAACGAAGGTTGATGATGCGAACCTTGCCAGCACTATAATGAAACCCAATCTCAAGTATGATATGAAACTCATCAACTGGTGACGAAACCCAATTCAACTAAGGTTTCCAGGAAACGTGTCCTTGCTAAGCTCGAGAGGTGGAACCTTGACCCATTACCTATAAAGAGGTAAGAACCTTGGTATAGTGAAGACGCAATAATCAACTATCGAAAGGTTGATTGATAAGTCGGGGTTGAGCACCACGGATTACTCCAATAAGTTCAAGGTTCTAAAGAACCAAATAAAATAAGAATTCACTCTTATCGATCAATTATCTGAATGAATAAAAATACAATGTGACCCACTTGTGTATTTATAAATGATGTGAATTAAGACAAGAATATCAAGAATGGAAGTCAATATTAGCTACACGGGAAAGAGGAGCTCAAGGGCAGCAAAACGAGCAACAAGATACTAAGCAATATTTGCTTATATTTACTAAATATATCTAGTATATTAGAATTTAAATTAATTAGGAGAGTATATTTTTGTTACCTTTAGGAAATATCGTGGTTTCCTAGGAATATTCTGAAGATTTTTTTTTTTGATATATTTAGATTATATTGATCATATCTTTAGGATAGATATTAGGATATATTTGCATCTTTTATATTCTTATTAGTAGTTTATAAATACACAAGTAGGTCACATTGTATTTTCATTCATTCAGATAATAGATCAATAAAATGTGAGATTTTGTTCTCATTGGTTCTTTTAGAACCTTCGAACTTATCGAAATCATCCGTGGCGTTCATCCCCGACTTATCAATCAACCCTTCCACAGTTGATTGTGGCGTCTTCACTACACCAAGGTTCTTACTTCTTTATAGGTAATGGGTCAATGTTCTACCTTTCGAGGTTGACAATGACACGTCTCCTAGAAACCTTAGTTGAATACGGGTTTCGTCACAAGTTAGTGAGGTTCATATCATACTTGGTATCGGGTTTCATCATGCTGTTGGCGAGGTTTGCATCAATAAACTACTAATAAGAATATAAAAGATGCAAATATATCCTAATATCTATGTTAAAAATATATTCAAAAGATATTTTCAGAAAATTCTTGGGAAACCATAATATTTCCTAAAGGTAACCAAAATATACTCTCCTAATTTATTTAAATTCTAATATACTAGATATAGTTAGCAAATATAAACAAATATTGTTGGGTATCTTGTTGCTCGTTTGCTCTTCTTTCCATTGTAGAAGATATTGACTTCCCTTTGCAAAATTCTTGTCTTGATTCGCATCAGTTGAGCTGGTATTTGATTGTCACAACTACTCAAAGGAGAAGAAAGTGAAGCTGGCTGCGGTGGCCTTTACTGACTATGGCATCATAAGGTGGGATTAGCTGACCTTGACTAGGCGCCGAAAGCGTGAGCCTCCCATTGTCAATTGGGAGGACATGAAAGCTGTTATGAGAAGAAGGTTTGTCCCATCTCACTATTACCGAGACTTACATTTGAAATTGCAAAGTCTCAAGCATGGTTCCATGAGTGTGGAAGAGTGCCACAAGGAGATGGAGATAGCCTTTATTTGGGCTAACATTGAGGAGGACCGAGAGGCAATCATGACTTGGTTCACTTATGGCGTTAATCGTGAAATTGCCAACATCGTTGAGTTGAATCACTACGTGGAGCTTGAAGACGTGGTGCACATGGCAATGAAAGTTGAGAGACAAGTCAACAAAGGAGTGCGAGCATCTTCCAAGCATGAAGTTCCAAGTTCATCCTCTTGGAGGCAGAAGTGGGGATCATCAACAAAACCGATTGAGAAGGTTGTTTCAAAATCATAAGGAAAGAAGAATGTGGCCAAGATCCAACCTACCAACAAGGATAAGGGTTACTCATCTTCCCAATCTCAAAGAAACCGTGATATCAAATCCTTTTGTCGTTTGGGATCAGGTCATATTGTCACGACCCAAATCAAGTCGTGACTTGATTCGTGGCCTTGACTAATCGTGATTGATCAAATAAGGTTGTGTAAGCATGTAACTCCTTGTAAACACTATACTGCATTGAATCCATCCTTTTCTTTCATGCCCGATTAAAACAACTCGTACTTGATCATTCAGAGCAAATTATACCATAAGAAACTCAATTACTATTACAACTCTTTTACTTGCATTTACATGTGTACAAGACTTGAAATTAAGTCCATATTCATGTCCTACATCCTATGTAGACCCTTGAAGCAACTTATCCAAAAGGATCACAATGGCTGATCACTATATGTACCTTCTATCCAAACGAACAACTTCAAAAACACTTCTAAGTATATCCACGGCTCCTAGTCTCGAACTTCAACTCCTATGCTCTGAGATGTTAAAATCAAAGGGTGAGCTTGCATTGCTCAGTAAGTTGACAATCCATAGTTCAAACATTAAAATCCATCAACTACAATGAAAGCCATTCAGCACAATCATTTCAATTCATAATAGAAGCAACATTCAACCACTAGAAGTATTCATACTTGTAGGCACCATATAGGTTTACACAGGTGACAATATAACTTGATTATGCAAGATCGTATAATTTAGTGGAACCATGAGTGAGTGCAATACTCAACAACTATCTAATGACCTATTAGTTTTGTGAATGCATGCACGTTACCAACTGGCCAATGGACCCTTCCGAGTAATCGTAAACATTACCAACCGATCAATGATTCATTCATCCCTTCCGGGATCATATCATCGTGTTCCTCACAGGAGCCTTCCGTATCATCGTTCTTATAACATGTACCAACTTATCAGTGGCCATTCGTCCCTTCCAGGACATCCCTCTTGAGAGATATTCGTATCATTTGTCCCTTGCGGGATATGCATATGCTTGCATGCTATGGATGCTTCAATCACTTAGCCACTTATATAGCCTGATCATGTGGCATATTTATGTTGCACATTCATGTCAATTAAATATATCCCACTCTCATGGGAATTAAAGAAATGTCAGCAATATGCCTCATTCACATAACCATCCAAAATGGATCATCATCTTCAGCAAGCTCAATGGAGCTTAATCACAGTTCTTAAGAATAATTAAACTTGTCTTATCATGCTAATCCAGCTTATGACCACCTAAGCCATCTCATAAAACTCTGCTACTTAGTAATCGAATGTTACTAATCAAGCTTGGTACTTTCTAGTTGCACCAATTAAACCTTAACATAGCAATAAAGCTTACAATATCATGCTAATTGTGCTTAATTAAACTTAATTATACTCATTAACCTCTAATCACAATAACTTAAACATGGCAATTAACATACATCATTGATCAATTAACCCAACCACACACGTTAAAATATTCATCACACCATTCTAATGATGTTGAAAACATGTTCAAATACATCTCTAGAATACCATTGATCCTTCAATCAATAGCAATTCAACGAAGTAAATCTCGTAACTGACCTATATACACTAATCGCCACCAACTTAAGCTAAGAATGATCTTAGCTAACATCAAAACTAATGAATATTGATGTTTAAACTGTGGAAAACCAACTTACCTATGCAAGACTTTCAGATCTTTTCTTCCACCCCCAATCTTTCTCTCTCTCTCTCTCTATATATATATTGTTTGCTTCCATGGCTGCAAATGGTGATTACAGTGAGCTATATTTCTCTGAATAAGGAGAGCTAGCTGAGTTGTAAGACAAGTGTCAACACACCCTTACACAACTCTTTTTTTGTCTTTTAGCAAATTCTTTCCCCTAATACTTTCTACCATTTCCCTAAATACATCATCATCTAATTCACAAATTCGTTCAAAGCAGAACTGGGCTAGAACTGGGCTTCATTTTGGGCCTAAATCCAAGTAATTATATCAGACTTTATGGCCTAATGCAAATACATCATAGGCCTTTAGATATTTTATGTAATCTTGGCCAAATTCTAACCCTAATTCAATAATCTAATTCCATTTGTTCGTCAGTTATAGTTAAGCTCAAAACAAGATATGTTGTAAGATCAAGATGTGTCTAAACCCAATCTAAGAGATGAATATGCAAAAGAGTATTTAGTTCCAATTCAGGTTATAAGATAAGTAATGTAACTTTTAGATCTAATCTAGGCGCATTGGCAAGTCGGGTTATAAAATGTACAACTTTAGATCCATCTAGAATATTGGTAGGGGTTATCTCCTCGAAATTTGAGGTGCCTCACTCATCAAATAGATAGGGGTACCGATTCTTCATATCCTCCTCACATTCCTAGGTGGCTTCGTCAATATCATGGTGTTGACACTGAACTTTCACCAGTGGAATTACCTTTGACCTAAACTCTTGTTCCTTCCGATTTAGAATTTGAACAGGCTTCTCTTTATATGAAATATCTTTAAGCTGTATTGGTTCGAAATCAATTACATGAGATGGATCTGATTCATACTTCCGTAACATTGATGCGTGGAACGCATTATGCACATTCGCCAACTTAGGAGGTAATGCCAGCTGATAAGTAACAGCCCCGAGTTTCTCAAGTATTTCAAATGGACCAATATACCTTGGACTCAGCTTTCCTTTCTTGCCGAACCTCATAACACCCTTTGATGGTGATATCTTCAAGAATACATGATCACCTTCCTTAAATTCAAGTGGTTTCTCCGATTGTCAACATAACTCTTTTGTCTGCTTTGTGCTATTTGTAGTCTTTCTCGAATGAGCTTGATTTTGTCGTTTTTGATCTGAATCAACTTTGAACTCGTTAGTTTCCGCTCACCAGCCTCTTCCCAACAAATTGGTGACCAACACTTCCTTCCATATAATGCCTCATATGGTGCCATCCCAATACTACTTTGATATTTGTTATTATATGCAAACTCCACCAGAAATATGTGATTATTCGAGCTACCACTGAGGTCTATAACACAAGCACGGAGCATATCTTCAAGGGTCTGAATAGTCTTCTCTGATTGACCATCTGTTTGAGGATAAAAGGCAGAGCTGAATTGTAATTTAGTTCCTAATACTTGTTGCAAAGCTTTCCAGAAATGTGATGTAAAGCGAGAATGCTGATCGGATGTGATTGTGATGGGCACTCCATGTAGTCGGACAATCTCTTCAATATAGATTTTTGCAAGCTTGTCCAAAATGTAACCCACTCTGAGAGGAAGGAAATGAGCAGACTTCGTTAGCCGATCAATAACAACCCATATTGCATTATGACCTTTCACAGTTCTCGGTAATCCTTGAACAAAGTCCATCGTTACATCTTCCCATTTCCATTAAGGGATAGGGAGCGGCTATAAAGTACCTCCCGGTCTCTAGTGCTCTGCTATAACTTGTTGACAAACCAAGCATTTTGATACAAACTCAACAATATCCTTCTTCATACCACTCCACCAATAATGTTCCCGAAGATTATGATACATTCTTATGCTGCCAGGATGAACACTATAAGGAGTTCGATGTGCTTCTTCCAAAATACATCTGCGAATGTCTATATCATTCGGGACGCAGAGCCTTCCCCTGAACTGCAATATACCATCCTCTAGAACATGAAAATCAAGATTCTTTTCCATATTCTTAGTATCTTGAAGTGCCAATAATTGAGTGTCATTCTGTTGTGCTTGCTTAATTCTATGGAGCAATAATGGTTCAATCTTCATTGTACTAGAATCACATTACTACTCTTCACAAGAAACTTGAATTCTAAATCCCTTACTTCTTCAAAGAGAATCCATTATTTAATCATCAAAGAAGCTGACTTCTTACTCAATGCATCGGCAACAATGTTGGCCTTACCTGGGTGGTATAAAATGGTGCAATCGTAGTCCTTCAAGAGATCCAACCATCGTCGTTGTCTCATATTCAGCTCTTTTGTGAAAATAAGTACTTCAAGCTCTTGTGACCAGTATATATATCAAACTTCTCCCCATAAAGATAATACCTCCATATTTTCAATGCAAAGACAATGGCAGCAAGTTCAAGATCATGAGTCAGATACTTCTGTTCATATTCGTTCAATTGTCTAGATGCATAAGCAACCACTCTTTCATTCTGCATTAGAACACAAGCCAGGCCCTTATGTGAAGCATAAGTATAGATCACATATCCTCTAGAACCAGATGGAATCATCAAAATGGGTGCAATCGTTAATCGCCTCTTCAACTCTTGAAAACTCATCTCGCATTCATCGGACCAGCTAAACTTAGCATCTTTTCGTAGAAGTCTTGTAAGCGGAGTAGCAATGCGAGAAAATCCCTCCACAAACCTTCTATAGTAACCTACAAGTCCCAAGAAACTTCGAACCTCAGTCACATTGGTCGGCCTTTCCCAATTGATTATAGCTTCTGTTTTTGATGGATCAACGTATATGCCTTCCTTGGTAATGACATGTCCCAAGAATACAACCCTGTCAAGCCAGAACTCACACTTGCTGAACTTGGCATATAATTGGTGCTCTTTGAGCTTCTGCAAAATAATTCTCAAGTGTTCTTCATGTTCTGCACAACTTTTAGAATAGATCAAGATATCATCAATGACGACAATCACAAATTTGTCTAAGAAGGGCTTGAATGTTCTATTCATATGATCCATAAAGGCTGCTTGTGCATTAGTCAAACCAAATGGCATAACAAGAAACTCATAATGACCATATCGTGTCTTGAATGCTATCTTAGGAATATCATCTCTACTGACTTTGAGCTAGTGATACCCTGATTGAAGATCAATTTTGGAGAAAACTTCAGCCCCTTGCAATTGGTCGAACAGATCATTAATTCTAGGCAGCGGATACATGTTCTTCACTGTTACTCTATTCAATTGCCTGTAATCTATGCATAGTCTCAAGGATCCATCCTTTTTCTTTACAAACAATACTGGAGCACCCCATGGAGATACACCAGGCCGCATGAAACCCTTCTCCAAAAGTTCTTGCAATTGCTCTTTTAATTCCTTCATGATGTGAATTAAGATAAGGATATCAAGAATGGAAGTTAATATCAGATACAAGAGAAGAAGGAGATCAAGGGGAGCAAATTGAGCAATAAGATACCGAGAAATATTTGCTTATATATGTTAAATATATCTATTTAGATAAATTAGGATAATAAATTTTTCTTATCTTCTGAAAATATTGTGGTTTCCTATGAATATTCATAAGATATCTTTTAGATAGATTTAGATTATATTTACCATATCTTTAGGATAGTGATTAGGATATATTTACAAATTTTATATTCTTATTAGTAGTCTATAAATACACAAGTAGGTCACATTGTATTTTCATTTATTCAGATAATGGATCAATAAAAATGAGTTCCTATTTTATTTAGTTCTTTTAGAACCTATGAACTTATCGGAGTCATCCGTGGCATTCATCCCCGACTTATCAATCAACCCTTTCATAGTTGATTTTGGCGTCTTCACTGTACCAAGGTTCTTATCTCTTTATAGGTAATGGGTCAAGGTTCCACCTTTCAAGCTTGACAAGGACACGTTTCCTGGAGACTTTAGTCGTATATGGGTTTTGTCACGTGTTGGTGAGGTTCTTATCATACTTGGTATTGGGTCTCACACGTTGTTGGCGAGGTTTGCATCACCTCAGTTCTATAGAAGCATTCGATAAGGAGTCTTCGAAATAGGAGTTGTTCCAGGAAGTAACTCAACAGAGAACTCAATTTCCCTATCAGGGGGTAGGCCTAGTAATTCTTCTGGGAATACATCTGGAAATTCTCTAGTGATAGGAACATCATCTATGCTTACCCTTTCCTTTTTATCCTCTACTACATAGGCAAAGAAACCCTCATAGCCCACACTAAGTAATTTGTTAGCTTTAATGTATGAAATCAAAGAGCAAGCACCAGACTCCCTATTTCCCACAAAATAAAATATAGGCTGATTGGGAATAGTAAATGTAACTACTTTTTTTTGCAATCTAGGCAAGTATGATAAGTAGAAAGCCAATCCTGACTAAAATCACATTGAAGACAATCCTGACTAAAATCACATTGAAGACATTCATTGGTAAAAAATTCAAATCAGCATCCAAGTTCCTATCACCCAATTGGATAATGCATGATTTGTAAACCGTATCAGAAATCAAGGGATCTCCAGCAGGAGTGGACACTGCTAAATGGCATCCTAACGGTTTAGGATTGGTCTTCAAATGCCGTGCAAAATGAGGCGAGACAAAGAAATGCGTAGAACTAGAATCCACCAAGATATAAGACATATTACTGAATATCTAGAGGTTACCTGTAATGACGGAATTTGAGGCTTCAGCATCCCTCTCCGTAAGAGCATAAACCCTTCCCTGTACATTCGGCTTTTGTACCTCGCTCCTGAGTTAGTTGAATTATGTTGTTGCATATGGGGACAATCTTTGATCTTGTGGTCAGTTCTTCCACATCTAAAACATGCTCCCAATCCTGCACAACAGGGTGGCCGGTTTCCACATTTATCACATCAGTTGTAATTCTATTGAGATTGCCCTTTCTGTATAGGAGCCCTCTCCATAGACTTCTTAAAATCATAAGTCTAAGGCTTCAATTGTTGAGAATAAGAAGAAGAACCCCTCTCTTTGTTTTTCTGCCCTTGATCTGAATGATATTCGACTATATCTTTCTCCACCAGTTGAGCTCTTTCATAGTGATGTGATCCAAGATACGAGCTGGAAGAATGAAATCAAAGTCTTTTAAGGTCGAGAAGCTCAAGTGAGATGAAATGGAGGACATGGATATGCATACAAGTGACGAGCAAGCCCAATAACTCAACATTATCCATAATATTTCAAAAATGGACAAATGATGAAGGCCACATATTTCAGCTGAATGTCAAGAGTATAAGTGATTCAAGAAACATATTTCAATTGAATGTCAAGAGGGAAAGTATTTGAAGAAATATATCTCAACTAGATATAATGAGGAAGAATATCATCAAGAAAGGAAGTTGAGAGAACTAAAGAGGTAAGAGAAGGACAAGTTAATGCTGATATATTGAAGTTATCTACAAGGATATATCACTTTCCTCTTTTAGCAAGTAGAATATATTACCTTCCCCTTTATTTAGTTCTTAAGATATTGGTAATATTTTGTAATTTCTCTGAGGAAACACTTAGATTTGCTTTCTAATTAGTTTCCTATCCCATGAGAATCATTTGGAAAGGTTATTTTTTATGTAATATTGCACTTTGGCCTATTTAAAGGCTAGTGCTTGCCTTTGGACGAATTTGGATCAGTTACTCATTAATAAAGTATGAGATTTTATTCTCTTTGGTTCTTTGAAGAACTATTCGAACTTATCGGAGAATTCCGTGACGTTCATCCCCGACTTATCAATCAACCATTCCATAGTTGATTGTGGCGTCTTCACTATACCAAGGTTCTTACCTCTTTATAGGTAATGGGTCAGGGTTCCACCTTTCGAGCTTGATAAGGACACATTTCCTAGAGACCTTAGTTGAATACGAGTTTCATCACGAGTTGGTGAGGTTCATATCTCACTTTAAATCTGGTTTCATCACGATGATGGCGAGGTTTGCAACATTTGGTATCAGAGCCAACGTTCTAAGTCAAGTTCAATCTATCCTTTTTGTTTTTCTTTGTTTTGCTTTGTTTTCTTTCATCTTTGTTGTCTTTCTTTATCTTCTTTCTTTTCTATTATCTTCTTGAGAAAATGTAAAAAAAAAAAAGAAGGTAGTGGGAGAGGAAAAAAAAAGGTATCATAAAAAAAAGAAGCAAAATAAAAGAAAGAAAAGTTGCAAAATAAAAAAGTAAAAAAAAGAAGAATCAGCAACAAAAAAAAAGCAGAAAAAAGTAGGAGAAGTGAGACACTAAACAAGTTGAAGAATTATTTGTCCATTCATAGAGCTATCAACATCTTCGTACTCAAAGTTGTTTCTTTTTAATTGATCTATCATTGTCTTGTCTGTAATCCCCTTATTTCGCTTGATCTTCGTTACTTTGGAACTTGACCCTATTCTCTTCTTTCAAATCCTGGTGAAGTCGTGGTGAATTGTTGCGGGACATTCTGATTATAGTTTGTTTAGTTCAAAAAGAACTGAAAGATGATATACGAGTGGAAAAAGGCAAGAGTGGTGAGATTATTAGAGGGTAAAAGCCGTTTGAGTGCAAACACAAGTGAATTGAGTAAACATATTCTTGAGTGAAACACGTGAGAGAGTGCTTGTGAGGTCCTAATATCTGTTGCAGATTCTCATCATGTCACACTATCAAGGGGAAAGCATATTCGAAGATGTACAACTACAAGCATATGTACACGAGGTTGGGAGGGTGATGAGAGCTGAATTCAAACAAATCCACAAGAAGATAGATCGAATTGAGCATGGAGCAAAAAGAAAAAGAAAAAGTTTTCAGCTTCCATATGAAGATAAAGAGTCGAGAAGACCAAGGCGGAAGAATGATCTCCGTGACCCAAAAGTGAAGTTTCCAAATTTCCAAGGCAAAAACAACCCCGAAGCTTATCTTTTGTGGGAGGAAGGAATGGAGATGGTCTTCAAACATTATATCTACTTGGAAAAGAAAAAAGGAACAACTTGCTTCATTTCACTTCTCTGAATATGCTATTATTTGGTGGGATCCGATTATTACAAGTAGGAGACAGAATGGAGAGCGACCAGTTGAGACATGGAACGAGATGAAGTCAATAATGAGGCAGCGATTTCTTCCAAGTTACTGTCACCGGGAATGGCACAACAAATTCCAGCGTCTCACTCAAGGATCAATGAGCGTTCTCGATTATTACAAAGAGATGGAGGTTGCAATGACCCGAGCGAACATAGAGGAGGACATAGAAGTCACCATGGACAGGTTCGTACGTGGGTTAAATCCTGAGATTGTGGATGAAGTGGTGGTGCATTGCGCAATGATATGATGCTCCATGCCATGAAAGTTGAACGACAGTTGAAGTAAAGAAATATGGATGAAGGGCGCACAAGCTGGCTGGAACAAGTTCTTCAAGATCAACCTCTCAACAAGTTGAGGTCCCCTCAGTGAAGTTCTATTCTGGGCCATCTACGAAAGTCAAACAATTTGGGAGTCTTACACAAATTCATGAGAATCAAAAGAGTGATCAAGAAAAAGAGAGTGATAAAAAAGGAGAGAGTGTGTAAAAGAAAGAGCGTAAGGAAGAGCGAGAGTGTGAAAAAAAACAATATGAGAGTTGATAATGAAGAAAAAGAGCTGGAACATGAGGGAAAAGAAAATGAGAGAAAAGAAATTAAGAAGAGAGACTGCGAGAGTGATATGTCATTAGTGAGTGCAAGAGAGGAAAAATACTATGAGATTAAGAGTTCTATAATTTTATATCGGCCCCTTATGATTAAGGAGTCGATTTTATTTACTAACAATCTTGTCGGGTTCTTGCCGAGCAACATTATTTCTTATTTAGAGGAATTCAAGGGAGTGCATCAAGGATCAAGTCCAAACCAACTAGCCATTCCAAGTAATCATAAGGAGATGAAGGAGATTCAACTACAACCCAATGAGCTAGTGGTAAATCTACAAGTTAGAGAGTATATGAGTCTTTTTATGGTTTTAGAGCATGAGGATCAAACATGGATAGGGTTTTCTGATTTCAAGCCATCAAAAGCACCATGGTCATGAGCCCTAATTATGTTCCTCATTTAGATCGCACGTTAGATGGATTTCATGATGCATATTTGATTTCAAAGCCTAATCTTGAAAGTGAATTTCATCATGTTTGGTTGAAAGAGGGATATGAGTTCATCAATACATTCCAAATAAAACTTGATTTGTTTGACCGATTGGTGATTCCTTTTGGATTGATTAATAGGCCTAACACTTTCATGAGACTTATGAGCCATAATTTACATGCATTTATTTATGTTGACGGCATTCGTTATGATAAGAGTCCTGATAATCATGATCAATACTCAAGACTTGTTTCAGAGGCCTTAAGCAAAGAATCGTTATTTGCCAAACTTGAAACCCGAACTCTTTGCATGGATGAGATTGTGTTTCTTGATTTGAGTGTTATAGTTAATGAGAATCTTGTTGAAGAGGAAAAGGCAATCCAAGATTGGCCAATATCTACCTTGGTAAGTCAGGTAAGTGATTTCCATTGCTTATCTAGCTTATATTGGTGCTATATTCCATGTCATATAATGGATGATATCACATATGATGATTTGTTCTTTAAAAAGACGGAAAGAATACAAGTTATACATGTTTTACTCAAAATTGCTAACTTCTTGAACTATTCTTGGGAAAATACGGGAGAACAGGGAAACAAATTATTGTTTTTGAATTGCTATGCAAAAATTGATTTTAAATCATGGGAATATTGTTTTCCCAATGTTGAGGTTGCTCATTCTAGTGCCATTCCATCTACCACTAAGTTTTCTCATTCAAAGCAAGTTTATGGCTTCACTTTATTAATTCTTATGAATTTAACATCCTTACCTTTAAGTGGCTGTGCTTACTTAGGTGGAATGATAAAAGTTGAATTTGTTAAGTCAAATCATGTGAAAGACATGCACCCTAAAAGTGGCAGCAAGAATTTTGTGTTTGATCTAGGTGGTTTAATTCATTGTGCATGAGAAAGAAGAGGATTCACATTCAAATGCATTCAAAGTGACATCCTCATGGGGATGGACTATTTCGAGTTCTTGAGCGAATTGCTAATGATGCTTACAAATTTGAACAGCAAGGTGAGTGTAAAGATAATGATAATTTTCAAGTTTGTAATTTATCTTCACTTAATGCAGGGCAAGATTTGAGGACAAATCCTTTTCAAGAGGAGGGAAATTAGGTGATCCAAGATACAAGCTTGAGTAATGAAGTTAAAGTCTTTCAAGGTTCAATGACGAGAAGCTCAAGTGAGATGAAATGGAGAACATGGATATGTATACAAGTGACGAGCAAGCTCAATAACTCAACATTATCTATCATATTTCAAAAATGGACAAATGATGAAGGCCACATATTTCAGCTGAATGTCAAGAGTATAAGTGATTCAAGAAACATATTTCAGTTGAATGTCAAGAGGGAAAGTATTTGAAGAAATATATCTCAACTAGATATAATGAGGAAGAATATCATCAAGAAAGGAAGTTGAGAGAGCTAAAGAGGTAAAAGAAGCACAAGTTAATACTGATATATTGAAGTTATCTACAAAAACATATCACTTTCTTCTTTTAGCAAGTAGATTATATTTCCTTCCCCTTTGCTTAGTTCTTAAGATATTGGTAATATTTTGTAATTTCCCTGAGGAAACACTTAGATTTGCTTTCTAATTAGTTTCCTATCCTATGAGAACCATTTAGGAAGGTTATTTTTGATGTAATATTACACTTTGGCCTATTTAAATGCTGGTTCTTGCCTTTGAACGAATTTGGATTAGTTTATTCATTAATAGAGTGTGAGATTTTATTCTCTTTGGTTCTTTGAAAAACTATTTGAACTTATCGGAGCATTCCGTGGCGTTCATCCCCGACTTATCAATTAACCATTTCATAGTTGATTGTGGTATCTCCACTATACCGAGGTTCTTACCTCTTTATAGGTAATGGGTCAAGGTTCCACATTTTGAGCTTGACAAGGATACGTTTCCTAGAGGCCTTAGTCGAATACGGGTTTTGTCACAAGTTGGTGAGATTCATATCATACTTGGTATCGGGTTTCATCACAGTGTTGGCGAGGTTCGCATCAAATATTCTAACTACTCTCTAGGAAACAATGAAATATTACCTTAATATTCTAACTTAGAAAGGTAATATATTGTTTAGACATGTAATATTCTTCTTTGACTAGAATTATTCAACTTCGACTGGAATCCTCCAAAACTTCAATAATGTTTACATATTCTACTGGCACATGCAAGCTTACTTCAGCATGCTTCATTGAGTTCACTTGAGTCCAAATTCCTCGAACCGGCCCGTTAAGATCTTCTCTAAACTCGTTGGCCCATGCCCTCGTAATTGGCCTGTTTGGAACTTTAACTGGATCCTTCCACCATGCTCTTGATTTGCATCATTCTCCCCCTCTTTTGGAGGATTTGTCCTCAAATCTTCATCTGCATCAAACGGAGATAGATCAGAGACATCAAGCTTGCACTAACACCATACTCACCTAGTAAATCGAACTTGTAGGCATTGTCATTTATTCGCTCTAGCACTTGGAAATGACCGTCACCCCTTGGAAGGAGTTTCGATCATCGTCTTTCGGGAAACCGTTCCTTCCTCATTTGAAACCACACCCAATCTCCAGGTTCAAACACCGCTTGTTTATGTCCCTTATTTGCTTGTTTGATATATTGCTCAATCCTCCTTTCTATGTTCAAGTGTGCCCTCTCATGCATTTGATTTACAAATTCAGCTTTCTTCTTTCCATCTAAATTAGCACGTTCACTCAAAGGCAAGGAGATAAATCCAAGGGTGTTAGTGGATTAAAACCATAAACAATCTCAAATGGTGAAAAATTGGTTGCAGAATGAACGCTCCTATTGTAAGCAAATTCTACATGTGGCAAACAATCTTCCCATGATTTCAAATTCTTCTTAATGATATGATGCAACAAAGTAGATAAAGTCCTATTCACTACTTCGGTTTGATAATCAGTTTATGGGAGACAAGTTGTAGAGTATAATAATTTGGTGCCTAATCTTCCCCACATTGCCTTCCAAAAGTAACTCAAGAACTTTGCATCTCTACCGGAAACGATGCTTCTAGGCATGCCATGCAACCTAACAATCTCCTTGAAAAACAAATTAGCTATATGAGATGCATCATCAGTCTTATGACATGCAATGAAATGTGACATTTTAGAGAATCTATCAACAACCACAAAGATTGAGTCTCTCCCCCTCTTAGACCTAGGTAATCCTAAAAGAAAGTCCATGGAAATGTCAACCCAATGCTCACTAGGAATAGGCAATGATGTATATAATCCATGCGATTGTAACTTAGATTTAGCTTGTCTATATGTGATGCACTTTTCGCAAATCCTCTCAACATCCCGTTTCATATGAGTAAAAAAATGATCATGCAACATAGCCAATGTTTTAGCTATCCCAAAATGACCCATCAAACCACCACCATGTGCTTCCTTAACTAACAACTCACGCAAAGAAGATTGGGGAATGCAAAGCTTATTTTCTCGAAACAAAAACCCATCAAGCAAGTAATATTTCTCGTAAGACCTTTTTGCGCATTCTTTAAACATGTCACCGAAATTAGAATCTATTGCATTCAATTCCTTAATGTACTCAAATCCAAGCAACTTAGCATCAAGTGTGGAAAGTAGAGCATACCCTCGAGATAGTGCATCCGCAACTATATTTTCCTTACCTTGCTTGTATTTGATCACATATGAAAATGTCTCGATGAACTCCACCCACTTAGCATGGCGTTTATTCAGCTTGTGCTGCCCCTTCAAATGCTTCAAGGATTCGTGATCTGTGTGGATCACAACTTCCTTTGGCCAAAGGTAATGTTGCCACGTCCTTAATGTCTGAACGAATGCATACATCTCCTTATCATATGTGGGATAGTTTAGGGCTGCTCCACTTAGCTTTTCACTAAAGTATGCGATTGGTCTTCCTTCCTGCATTAAAACTCCACCGACTCCTATACTTGAAGCATCACACTCAATTTCAAAAGTTTTAGTAAAGTTAGGTAAAGCAAGTAAAGGTGCATTTGTTAACTTCTCCTTGATCACTTTGAATGCCTTTTCTTGTTCCGCTCCCCACCTAAATGGAGCATTCTTCTTGACCACTTCAGTTAAAGGTGTGGCAAGACTACTAAAGTTCTGAACAAAATTGTCGATAAAAACTAACTAACCCATGGAAACTTCTTACCTGACCAATAGTTGTAGGAGTAGGCCAATCTTGGATTGCTTTTACCTTTTCATAGTCAACTTGAATACCTTGGCCACTTACAACAAATCCGAGAAATACAAGTTTATCCGTGCAAAACATACACTTCTTCAGATTTGCATACAACTTTTATTTTCTTAAAATATCTAAAACAAGTTTTAAATGTTCCACATGGTCATTCAAATTTTTGCTATAAATCAGAATATCATCAAAGTAGACAACCACAAATTGTCCAATGTAAGCACGCAAAACATGGTTCATAAGTCTCATGAAAGTGCTTGGTGCATTAGTTAATCCAAAAGGCATAACTAACCATCATATAATCCATGTTTTGTTTTGAATGCAGTTTTCCACTCATCACCTTCTTTCATCCTAATTTGATGATATCCACTCTTAAGATCTATCTTAGTAAAAACACAAGAATCATGCAATTCATCAAGCATATCATCTAATCTAGGGATGGGATGTGGATACTTTACCGTGATATTGTTGATGGCACTACAATCGACACACATCCTACATGTCCCATCCTTCTTGGGTACTAGCAGCACCGGAACCCCACAAATGCTTTCTCGTACATAGCCCTTTTCCAATAACTCACCTATTTGCCTTTGAAGTTCCTTTGTTTCCTCGGGATTACTCTAGTAGGCTGGTCGACTTGGGATTGAGGCACTGATGTGATCAAAGATACGGGCTCGAGGGTCGCGGTCAAAGTCTATCATGATTCGATCATGAGAAGCTCGAGCAAGATGAAGAAGAGGACATGGATATGTATACAAGTGATGAGCAAGCTGAATGACTAATATTATCCATGATATTTCAAAATAGGACAAATAATAGGGGCCACATATTTCAGTTGAATATCAAGAGTGAAAGTACTTCAAGAAATATATTTCAGTTGATGTCAAGAGGGAAAGTATTTGAAGAAATATATCTCAACTAGATATAATGAGAAAGAATATCATCAAGAAAGGAAGCTGAGAGAATTAAAGAGGCAAGAGAAACACAAGTTAATGTTGATATATTGAAGTTATCTATAAGAATATATCACTTTCCTCTTTTATCAAATAGAATATATTATCTTCCCTTTGCTTAGTTTTGAAGATATTGGTAATATTTTATAATTTACCTAGGGTAAGACTTAGATTTGCTTTCTAATTAGTTTCCAATCCCATAAGAACCATTTAGGAAGGTTATTTTTTATGTAATATTGCACTTTGGCCTATTTAAAGGCTGGTGCTTGCCTTTGGACGAATTTGAATCAGTTTATTCATAATAAAGTGTGAGATTTTATTCTCTTTGGTTGTTTGAAGAATTATTCAAACTTATCGGAAAATTTTGTGGCATTCATCCCTCACTTATCATTCAACCTTTCCATAGTTAATTATGGCGTCTTCACTATATCATGGTTCTTACCTCTTTATAGGTAATGGGTCAAGGTTCCACCATCTGAGCTTGACAAGGACACATTCCCTGGAGACCTTAATTGTATACGGGTTTCGTCACGAGTTGGTAAGGTTCATATCATACTTGGTATCGGGTTTTATCACGGTGTTGGCGAGGTTTGTATCAGGCACCGGGTATGAAATCAATTTGATGCTCAATTCCTCGAGTTGGGGGCAAACCTGAAGGCAACTCTTCGGGAAAGACATCATCGAACTCCTCCAAAAGGGAAATAATATTGCCCGGTAGAGAACCAGCAAGATCTTTAGTATTTAAAAGGATCTCCTTGTACATAAGTACTATAAGGGGTTGATCAGAAAATAATACTCTTTTGATCTCACTTTTCTTTGCAATGAAACTTAGTTTTTCCTCTCTTGCTCTCCCTATGGCTGAAACTCTCTCTTCTTCCCTTTCACTCTTTTTCTTGTTCTTTTCACTTTCTTTTTCTTCTCTCATACTTTCTTTTCTCTCAATTCAGATTTTGTCCTTATTTCCTTTTCACTTGCTTTTTTCATCTTCGTTTGATCATCAAGAACTTGTTTTGGAGTTAATGGCATAAGAGCTATGGGCTGCTTCTTGATTACAAAGGAGTACCTATTGTTAGAGCCATCACGTGTAGCCCTTTGATCATATTGCCATGGCCTTCCTAGTAGTATCTAACATGCATGCATGGGAACTACATCACAAAGCACCTCATCCACGTATTTTCCAATAGAAAATGCAACCAAAACTTTCTTTGTTACCTTGATGCCGCCACTATCGTTCAACCATTAGAGTCAATAAGGTCGTGGATGTTTCAAGGTGGGTAATGCCAATTTCTCCACAATTCGGTGCTAGCCACGTTGGTGCAGCTCCCTCCGTCAATTATGACACTACACATTGTTGTTCACAAAGCATCTAGTATGGAGCAAGTTCTCCCGTTGGTTATTTTCTTCCTACTTGCATGTTGAAAGCTCATCTTGCCACTAATATCTCTCCTTCAACTGCATACTGCCCATCATAAGCATCTTCTAAGGGTGGCATGTCGGGATCATCTTCCAACTCTAGCTCTCCTTGGGCATTTATAACCATCACCCTCTTGTTTGGGAATCAGTTAGCTATGTGTCCCGGATGTGATCCAAGATACAAGCTCGAAGGCTGCAATCAAAGTCTCTCATGATCCGATGATGAGAAGCTCGTGCACGATGAAGAAGCGGATATGGATATGCATACAAGTGTTGAGCAAGCTAAATGACTCGACATTATCCATAATATTTCAAAAATGGACAAATGATGAAGGCCACATATTTCAGCTGAATGTCAAGAGTGAAAGTACTTCAACAAATATATTTCAGTTTATGTCAAGAAGGAAAGTACTTGAAGAAATATATCTCAACTAGATATAATAAGGAAGAATATTGTCAAGAAAGGAAGTTGAGAGAACTAAAGAGGCAAGAGAAGCAAAAGCTAATGCAGATATATCGAAATTATCTACAAGAATATATCAATTTCTTCTTTTATCAAGTAGAATATATTACCTTCCCCTTTGCTTAGTTCTGACG
Source organism: Lagerstroemia speciosa (assembly GCA_037672795.1). Taxonomy (NCBI): domain Eukaryota; kingdom Viridiplantae; phylum Streptophyta; class Magnoliopsida; order Myrtales; family Lythraceae; genus Lagerstroemia; species Lagerstroemia speciosa. The sequence continues at coordinate 11,843,656 of CM075295.1, forward strand.
ATATTGGTAATATTTTGTAAGTTCCCTGGGGTAAGACTTAGATTTGCTTTCTAATTAGTTTCCTATCCCATGAGAACCATTTAGGAAGGTTATTTTTTATGTAATATTATACTTTGACCTATTAAAATGCTGGTGTTTGCCTTTGGACGAATTTGGATCAGTTTATTCATTAATAAAATATGAGATTTTTATTCTCTTTAGTTCTTTGAAGAACTATTCGAACTTATCGGAGAATTCCTTGGCGTTTATTCCCGACTTATCAATCAACCCTTCCATAGTTGATTGTGGCTTCTTCACTATACCGAGGTTCTTACCTCTTTATAGGCAATGGGTCAAGGTTCGACCATTTGAGCTTGACAAGGACACGTTCCCTGGAGGCCTTAGCTGAATACGGGTTTCATCACGAGTTGGTGAGGTTCATATCATACTTGGTATCGGGTCTCATCACGGCATTGGCGAGGTTCGCATCAGTCCCCTGTCTTGGCATTTAAAACACTTAATATCACGATTCCGAGTAGTAGAAATATCGGTTGCACCTTGGGAATCACGGCTAATGTTTCCCGACTTAGGCTCAGATCTAGCCTTGAGAGTTGAAGATGCTTGTGGCTTTTCTTCCTTTTTTGAGGAGCTTAGCTTCAAAAGATTACACCCTGAGTTGGGACCTGTTCGTGTGCCTCCCCTCTTGACTTGTTGTTCCACTTCGATCGCCATGTGCACCATCTCTTCTAACTCTACATAATAATGCGTCTCCACTCTATCATGAATATCTAGGTTCAAGCCAAACAAAAATCTGGCCATAGTGGCTTCTCGATCTTCCTCCATGTTGGCTCGTATCATTATAATCTCCATCTCCTTGAAATAATTTTCAACGCTTCGACTCCATTGTCTAAGAGATTGCAACTTTTTATCCAACTCTCGGTAATAGTAGCTTGGAACAAACCGCTTTCTCATCACCGATTTCATGTCCTCCCATATTTCAATCGGACGTTCTCTATTCCATCTCCTGCTCAAAACAAGCTAGTCCCACCATGCAATAGCATAATCGAAAAATTCAATCGCAGCAAGTTTTACCTTCTTTGCTTCGGAATAGTTGTGGCAATCAAATATGAACTCCATCTTCTTCTCGCACTCAAGATATGTTTCTGGATCGGACTTGGCTTGGAAAGATGGAATCTTCATCTTGATGCTTCCCAAATTATTATCTTCTCGATTCCTAACTTCTCCATTTCGATGCACGAACCTGCCTCGTGGCATGTTCGGTTCTTCGAACTCCTCATCATCCTCATTATCTCCCCATGGAACACGTTGCCCATGCCTGACACGAACCTCACCGACAACAACGATGAAACTCGGGAACAATAATGGATTGAACCCCAAGAACGAGAAGACAAGGGTTTGAGGCTTGACCCGTAACCAAGACTACGAAGAGAAGAAACACCACACCACGAGGATGATAAGTTTCAATTGTTTGAACGCCATGAGATAAACTCGATAAGTTCAAAAGTTCTTTCAAGAACAAAAAAAGAGCATAAAGCTTTCAATTCAGAAAATGATCAAAGGTCTTTTACAAATTCGTGGCTCCCTCCCTTATATAATGGAAGCAATCATTTAAAGGAGGCAATATATGAAATACTCATGGAAACTACTCAGCATCTCATTATAAACAACTCCCCCACATAGAAACTATTCAGAAACCCATAATAAGCAACTCTTCACATGGAAACTACTATCATGGATATATTACTCCAATCATGTGGATTAGGCCTTGATCTGCATTTGGGCTTATCTCTATCTCTCCTTTCCAATAATCAGCCCAATGTTCTTGAATTAGTCCATTTAGTGCTTCCTTGAATCACTTTGCCCGAAATCTTGTAACCGGACCTTCTGGAAGTGACAAAGGGTCTGTTGTAGTTCCAGCCTTAAGCCAATGATCAGCACCTTGATGTACATCATTCTCCCCCTCTTGAGATGGATTTGACCTCAGATCATCACCTACATCAAAAGGAGACAAATCAGCAACATTAAACGTAGTATGTACACTATACTCTCCTGGCAAATCAAGCTTGTAGGCATTATCATTAATGTGCTCCACCACTTGAAATGGTCCATCACCCCGAGATAGGAGTTTAGAACGTCGTTTCTCTGGAAACCACCCCTTTCACAGGTGCAACCAAACCCAATCTCCTAGTTCAAACACTACCTTCTTGCGCCCTTTGTTGGCTTGTTTAACATATTGCTGGGTCTCTCTCAATATTGAACCATGCTCGTTCATGAATTTGCTTCACGAACTCAGCCTTCTTCTTGCCATCAAGGTTTACATGCTCACTCAAAGGCAAAGGAATCAAATCTAATGGTGACAATGGATTGAATCCATAAACAAGTTCAAATGACGAAAACTGAGTTGCAGAATGTATGCTTCTATTGTAAGCAAATTCAACATGCGGTAAACAATCCTCCCATGTTTTCAAATTCCTTTTAATAATAGCACGGAGTAAGAAGGACAAAGTTCAATTGACAACTTCAGTCTGTCCATCGGTTTGGGGATGACAAGTAGTGGAGAGCAACAATTTAGTCCCCAACTTCCCCCACAAAGTCTTCCAAAAGTAACCCAAAAACTTTGCATCCCTATCAGAGACAATAGTTCTAGGCATGCCATGCAACCTAACAACCTCTCTAAAGAACAAATCAGCCACGTGCGATGCATCATCGGTTTTATGACATCGAATAAAATGAGCCATCTTGGAAAACCTATCTACCATGTCAAAAATCGAGTTTCTCCCCCTCTTAGTCCTAGGCAAACCCAAAACAAAATCCATCGAGATATCAGTCCAAGGTTCACTAGGTATAGGCAAAGGAGTATACAAGCCATGTGGTTTCAACTTAGACTTATCTTGTTTGCAAGTGAATCACTTCTCACAAATTTTCTCCACATCACGTTTCATATGTGGCCAAAAGAAATGATTTTGCAAAATCCCTAAAGTCTTAGCAACACCAAAATGCCCCATCAGCCCACCACCATGGGCTTCCCTAACAAGCAATCCATGCAATGAACACATTGGCACACACAATCTATTTTCACAAAATAAAAATCCATCATCCCTATAGAACTTTCCAAATGCAATCCTTTCACATGCATTAAACACATTAGCAAAATCAACATCTTTAGCATACAAGTCCTTGATATATTCGAATCCAAGCAATTTCGCATCTAGAGTGGATAGTAAAGCATACCTTCGAGATAAGGCATCGGTGACCACGTTCTCCTTGCCTTGCTTGTACCTGATTACATTAGGAAATGTCTCAATGAACTCCACCCATTTAGCATGGTGACGGTTCAAATTTTGCTGACCCTTCAAATGCTTTAGAGATTGGCGATCTGTGTGAATCACGAACTCCTTCAGCCATAGGTAATGCTGCCATGTCTCCAATGCCCTCACCAATGCATACATCTCCTTGTCATACGTGGGATAGTTGAGAGCGACTCCACTCAACTTCTCATTGAAGTAAGCAATGGGTTGCCTTTCTTGCATAAGCACAGCACCTATACCAATACTGGAAGCATCACATTCGATTTCAAATGTTTTAGAAAAGTCAGGTAAGATTAGTAAAGGAGTAGAACTTAGCTTTTCTTTCAAGGTGTTGAATGCTTTCTCTTGTTCCTCTCCCCATTTGAATGGCTTGTTTTTCTTGATCACCTCAGTAAGAGGAGCTGCAATGCTACTAAAATTACAAGTAAACCTCCTATAAAAGCTTCCCAAACCATGGAAACTCCTCACTTGGCTGACTGTAGTAGGTGTTGGCCAGTCCTAGATTGATTTCACCTTTTCCTCATCCATCTCAACACCTTTAGCACTAACAACAAAACCAAGAAACACAACTCTTTCTGTGCAGAAGGAACATTTCTTGAGGTTAGCAAAGACTGTCTCTTCTTTCAACACACTCAAAACAGATTTTAAATGCATGACATGTTCTTCCAGACTTTTGCTATAAACAAAATATCATCAAAATATACCACTACGAATTTTCCTATAAAAGCACGTAAAACATGGTTCATCAAACGCATAAAAGTGCTTGGAGCATTAGTTAAACCAAAAGGCATCATTAACCACTCATATAATCCATACTTAGTCTTAAAAGTAGTCTTCCATTCATCACCTTCCTTCATCCTAATCTGATGATACCCGCTCCTAAGATCAATCTTTGTGAATACACAAGAATCATGTAGCTCATCAAGCATATCATCAAGTCTAGGAATTGGGTGATGATACTTTACCGTTATGTTGTTGATGGCTTGGCAATCAACACACGTTCTCCACGTCCCATCCTTTTTAGGAACTAGCAACACTGGAACCGCACAAGGGCTCATACTTTCCCGAACATGCCCCTTCTCCAAAAACTCAGTCACATGCCTTTGAAGTTCCTTTGTTTCCTTTGGATTGCTTCTATATGCAGGTCGGTTCGGAATGGATGCACTGGGTATGAAATCGATTTGATGTTCGATCCCTCGAATCGGAGGCAAGCCAGGTGGAAACTCTTCAGGAAATACATCCTTGAATTCCTGTAAGAGAGAAACAACAACACTTGGCAGAGAATTGTTAACATCATTAGTGCTCAAAAGTGCCTCCTTATACAAAAGTATAAGTGGCAACTGATTTGAAAACATAGCTCTCTTAATCTCACTTTTTCTTGCATAGAAGTTGTTCTCTTTTCTCTCTTCTCTATTCATAACTTCCTCAATTTTTCTTTCATTCTTTTCAGCTCCTTTTGACTCTTTTCTCTCAATTTCTTTCTTCTCAATTTCTTTGCTCTCATTTTCTTTTTCTCTCTTTTTTTCATTTGATCTTTGTAGCTTCAATTGATCTTCCATAACTTGTCTTGGAGTCAATAGCACAAGAGTAATATGTTGTCCCTTCATGGTAAAGGAATACCTATTTGTGAACCCATCATGTGTTACCTTTCGATCAAACTGCCAAGGTCTCCCCAACAATAGATGGCATGCATGCATTGGCACCACATCGCACAACAACTTATCTTCATATTTACCAATGGAAATTGCTACCAAAACTTGCTTTGTCACCTTGATTTCACCGCAATCATTTAGCCACTATAGTCGATAAGGCATGGATGTCTCAAGGTTGGTAGTGGCAATTTCTCCACCAAATCAGTGCTTGCCACATTGGTGCAACTTCCTCCATCAACGATAACGCTGCAAACCTTGTTATTTACAAAGCAACGAGTATGAAACAAGTTCTCCCTCTGGTCACCTTCTTCCTCCTTAACTTGCAAATTGAGAACTCGTCTGGCCACCAATAAATCTCCAACAACAGCATGTTGCTCATCATCACTATCCTCAATTGGTGGCACTTCATCAGCTACTTCATCTTCATCTTCATCTTCCGACTCAAGTTCTCCTTGGGCATTTATCACCATCACCCTTTTGTTTGCACATTGGCTTGCTATGTGACCACGTCCCTGACATTTAAAGAACTTGATATCACGGGATTTCGAAGAAGTGGACTCGCTATTACCTTGAGTAGCTGATGTCACTGGTTTTGGCTTCTTGAAGATTTCAAACTTCGGCTTGTTTTGCAGCTGCTCTTCCTTTTTTGGAGCTGCCTTCCATGTGCTGTGGGTAGCCATTGGTTGTCCCTCCTAGCTAAACTTTTCCTCTTGAGTTGTTCCTCCACCTTTATTGCTTGGTGCACCATGTCTGACCACTCTACATAATGTTGTAATTCAATAACATCGGCAATTTCTGGGTTTAAACCATGCAAGAACCTAGACATGGTCGCTTCCTGATCTTCATCCACATTAGCCCACATCATAGTTACCTCCATCTCCTTGAAGTACTCATCCACACTCTTGGAGCCTTGAGTTAACCTCTGTAGCTTTTGGTACAAGCTCCAATTGTAATGGCTGGGTACAAATCTCCTTCTCATGAGCATCTTCATCTCCTCCCACATGGATACAACTTGCTCTCCATTCCTTCGATTCATCACCACTTGATCCCACCAAACAATAACGTAATCAGTGAATTCGATGGCAGCTAGCTTAACCTTCTTAATCTACAAATAATTATGGCAATCAAACACCATTTCCATCTTCGTTTCCCACTCCAAATAAGCCTCTTGACGCAGATCAAGAGTATGGTGCAAGAGATCCGATCAGAGTTCCAAACGAGCCAATTATGAGGGCACGGGCCAAGAAGCTTAGAGAAGATCTGAACGAGCTGGTTCAGGGAATTTGGACTCAAACGAAGTCAATGGAGCATGCTAAGGCAAGTCCACGTGTGCCAGCAACATATGTCAACATTATTGAAGTTCTTGAAGATTCCAGTCAAAGTTGAATAATTCTGGTCAAAGAAGAATATTACACATCTAAGTAATATATTACCTTTCTAAGTCAGAATATTAGGGTAATATTTCATTATTTCCTAAAGAATGGTTAGAATATTTTTGTTACCTATTACATAGGAGGCAGTCTGGAGATACAATATTTCTCATATCATGTAATTTTGGCCTATTTATAGGTCAAGGTTGAGGATGGACAAATTTCAGACTTCTTTTGTTATTCAATACATAATTTTGTCAGGAATTTGCTCTTCTTGGTTCTTGAGAAGACTTGTAGAACTTATCAAGGTTTCCTGTGGCATTCTACAACCGGACTTATCACTTCAATCCTCGAGGTGTGGCGTCCTTTCCAAACCGTAGCTTTGGTTCCTACCTCGCTAGGTAGCGGGTCAAAGCTCGCCTTCGAAACTTGTTCTTTGCAGATCTTGGGGTTCTCTTCCATATATTGTTGTCGGGTTTTGCCACGTGTTGGTAAGGTTCGCATCAGTTGGTATCAGAGCTTTGGTTCTAAGACAGGTTTCATCTATCCTGTTTCATTATTTTCTTCTTCGTTCTTGTTGAAATCTATCCTTTCTTTTCTTAGTTCGTTCTTGAGTTTGCTTGCATAAAGAAAAAAAAAGAAAAAAAATTCATGCAAAAAGAAAGAAAGAAAAAAAATTATCAACAAAAAAAGAAAGAAAGAAAGACAAAAACCAAAAGTAGAGAGAAAGAAATCAAGGGAAGCGAAGAAGATATCATACTGTCTTAGCATCAACTCAACAATCATAAATCCACCTAGTTTTCTTGTTCAAAATCATTCCTTTTCCATCATTCCTTTTCCATCATTCTTATGTTTAAGATTCATACTCATCTATTTCCTTGACTGTTCACCCTAAGGATCCTTATGATTTGTTTTGGTTGGATTCATACTTGAATTGCTGCAAGTTTCTTGGTTGTTCCTTGAGTCCGAATAAGAGCTAAAGAAGGCAACAAGAGTGGAAAAAGGCCAGAGTGGTGAGCATATTAGAGGGTAAAAGCCGAATACTTGAGAGAAACACGAGTGAATTGAGTGAATCATCTTTCGAGTGAAACACGTGAGGGAGTGAGGTGAGGTCCTTTTTCTTTCTATATTCATACTAACCTAGTTGCAGAATCTATACATGGCTCAACATAGAGACATAGATCCATCCGAAGAGATTCAACAACATACCATCCCGAATCTTCAAATGGAAGCATTGTTGGGGTAGATGAGACGGATAATGCGACTTGAATTGGAGCCAATTCAAAATAGGTTGGATTAGGTGGAAGATAGAATATTGAGTGAGCCGCATCACAGCCACAACAATGGGGGGCATGGGCGACATGTTCCATGGGGAGATAACGAGGATGATGAGGAGTTAGAAGAACCGAACAAGTGATGAGGCAAGTTTGGGCATCGGAATGGAGAAGTTAGGAATCGAGAAGATAATAATTTGGGTAGCATCAAGATGAAGATTCCATCTTTCCAAGGCAAATCTGATCCAGAAGCATATCTTGAGTGGGAGAAGAAGATGGAGTTCATATTTGATTGCCACAACTATTCCAAAGTAAAGACGGTAAAACTTGCTATCATTGAGTTTTCTGATTATGCTATTACATGGTGGGACCAGCTTGTTTTGAGCAGGAGACGGAATAGAGAACGTCCGATTGAAACATGGGAGGACATGAAATCAGTGATGAGGAAGTGGTTCGTTCCAAGCTACTACTACCGAGAGTTGCATAAAAAGTCGCTATCCTTCGAAAAGGGAGTCGAAGTGTTGAAGATTATTTTAAGGAGATGGAGATTACAATGATACGAGCCAACGTCGAGGAAGATCAAGAAGTCACTATGGCCAGATTTTTGTTTGGCTTGAACCAAGAGATTCATGATAGAGTGGAAATGCAGCATAGAGTTGGAAGAGATGGTGCACATGGCAATCAAAGTGGAACAACAACTCAAGAGAGGAGACACACGATCAGGTCCCAACTCGGGGTCTAATCTTTGGAAGCTGAGCTCCTCAAAGAAGGAAGAAAAGCCACATACATCTTCAACTCTTAAGGCTAAAATTGAGCCTAAGTCGAGAAACACCAGCCGCGATTCCCAAGGTACAACCGATATTTCTACTACTTGGAATTGTGATATTAAGTGTTTTAAATGCCAAGGCAGGGGACACATGGCTAACCAATGCCCAAACAAGAGGGTGATGCCCAAGGAGAGCTAGAATCGGAAGATGAAGAAGATGATCCCAACATGCCACCCTTAGAAGATGCTTATGATGAGCAGTATGCTGTTGAAGGAGAGATATTGGTGGCAAGACGAGCTCTCAACGTGCAGGTTAAGGAGGAAGGAAATAATCAACAAGAGAACTTGTTCCATACTCGATGCTTTGTGAACAACAAAGTGTGCAACGTCATAATTGATGGAGGGAGTTGCACCAACGTGGCTACACAGAATTGGTGGAGAAATTGGCATTACCCACCTTGAAGCATCCACGACCTTATCGACTCCAATGGTTAAATGATAGTGGAGACATCAAGGTAACAAAGCAAGTTCTGGTTGCTTTTACTATTGGAAAATATGTGGATGAGGTGCTTTGTGATGTAGTTCCCATGCATGCATGCCATATACTATTGGGAAGGCCATGGCAATATGATCGGAGGGCTACACATGATGGTTTTACCAATAGGTACTCCTTTGTAATGAATAAGCAGCCCATAGCTCCTTATGCCATTAACTCTAAAACAAGTTCTTGATGATCAAATGAAGCTGAAAACAGCAAGTAAAAAGAAAACAAGGACAAAATCTGAAATTGAGAGAAAAGAAACTAAGAGAAAAGAAAGTATGAGAGAAGAAAAAGAAAGTATGAGAGAAGAAAAAGAAAGAGTGAAAGAGAAGAAGAGAGAGCTTCAGCCATAGGGAGACCAAGAGAGGAAAAATTATGTTTCATTGCAAAGAAAAGAGAGATCAAGAGAGTATCATTTTCTGATCAACCCCTTATAGTACTTATGTACAAGGAGGTCATTTTAAACACTCATGATCTTGTCGGTTCTTTGCCAGCAATATTATTTCCCTTTTGTAAGAGTTCGATGATGCGTTTCCTGAGGAGTTGCCTTCAGGTTTACCCCCAATTCGAGGAATTGAGCATCAAATTGACTTCATACCCAGTGCATCAATCCCAAACTGACTAGCCTACCGGAGTAATCCCGAGGAAACAAAGGAACTTCAAAGGCAAGTAGGTGAGTTATTGGAAAAGGGGTATGTATGAGAAAGCATGAGTCCTTGTGGAGTTCCGGTGCTGCTAGTACCTAAGAAGGACGGGACATGGAGGATGTGTGTTGATTGTCATGCAACCAACAATATCACGGTAAAGTATCGACATCCCATCCCTAGATTAGATGATATGCCTGATGAATTGCATGGTTCTTGTGTTTTTACTAAGATTGATCTTAAGAGTGGATATCATCAAATTAGGATGAAAGAAGGTGATGAGTGGAAAACTGCATTCAAAACAAAACATGGATTATATGAATGGTTAGTTATGCCTTTTGGATTAACTAATGCACCGAGCACTTTCATGAGACTTATGAACCATGTTTTGTGTGCTTACATTGGATAATTTGTGGTTGTCTACTTTAATGATATTCTGATTTATAGCAAAAATTTGAATGACCATGTGGAACATTTAAAACTTGTTTTAGATATTTTAAGAAAAGAAAAGTTGTATGCAAATCTGAAGAAGTGTATGTTTTGCACGGATAAGCTTGTGTTTCTTGGATTTGTTGTGAGTGCCCAAGGTATTCAAGTTGACCATGAAAAGGTGAAAGCAATTGAAGATTGGCCTACTCCTACAGCTATTGGTCAGGTAAGAAGTTTCCATGGGTTAGCTAGTTTTTATTAACGTTTTGTTGAGAATTTTAGTAGTCTTGCTGCACCTTTAATTGAAGTGATCAAGAAGAATGCTCCATTTAGGTGGGGAGAGGAATTAGAAAGGGCATTCAAAGTGATTAAGGAGAAGTTAACAAATGCAACTTTACTTGCTTTACCTAACTTTACTAAAACTTTTGAAATTGAGTGTGATGCTTCGGGTATTGGAGTTGGTGGAGTTTTAATGTAGGAAGGAAGACCGATCGCATATTTCAGCGAAAAGCTAAGTGGAGCAGCCCTAAACTATCCAACATACAATAAGGAGATGTATGCATTAGTTCGGACATTAAGGACCTGGCAACATTACCTTTGGCCAAAAGAATTTGTGATCCATACAGATCACAAATCGTTGAAGCACTTGAAGGGGCAGCACAAGCTGAAAAAACGCCATGCTAAGTGGGTGGAGTTCATCGAGACATTTCCATACGTGATCAAATACGAGCAAAATAAAGATTTGAGGACAAATCCTTCAAAAGAGGGGGAGAATGATGCAGATCAAGAGTACGGTGCAAGAGATCCGATCAGAGTTCCAAATGAGCCAATTACGAGGGCACGGGTCAAGAAGCTTAGAGAAGATCTGAACGGGTTGGTTCGGGGAATTTGGACTCAAACAAACTCAATGGAGCATGCTAAGGCATGTCCACGTGTGCCAGCAACATATGTCAACATTATTGAAGTTCTCAAAGATTCCAGTCAAAGTTAAATAATTATGGTCAAAGAAGAATATTACACATCTAAGTAATATATTACCTTTCTAAATCAGAATATTAGGGTAATATTTCATTGTTTCCTAAAGAATAGTTAGAATATTTTTGTTGCCTATTACATTATGAGGCAATCTGGAGATACAATATTTCTCATATCTTGTAATTGTTGTCTATTTATAGGTCAAGGTTGACGATGGACGAATTTCAGATTTCTTTTATTATTCAATACATAATTTTGTGAGGAATTTGCTCTTCTTGGTTCCTGAGAAGACTCGTAGAACTTATCAAGGTTTCTTGTGGCGTTCTACAACTGGACTTATCACTTCGATCCTCGGGGTGTGGCATCCTTTCCAAACCGTAGCTTTGGTTCCTATCTCACTAGGTCGCGGGTCAAAGCTCGCCTTTGAAACTTGTTCTTTGCAGATCTTGGGGTTCCCTTCCATATATTGTTGTCGGGTTTTGCCACGTGTTGGTAAGGTTCGCATCACCTCTGGGTCATTTTTGCCTTGGAAAGATGGGATCTTCAACTTTATATTGCCTAAGTCATTATCCCTTCTATTTCCACCAATCCTATCTTCTCTATACCCAATCCTATCTCGTCTATATCCAATCCTATTTTCTCTATTCCCAAACCAGCCCCGATTGTAATTTTGATCACCAAATCCTTCCAACTCCTCCTCTCTCCTACATCAGCCCACCAAGCGCATCTTTGTTGTGGCACTTTAGGACGGTCTTGCTGATCTCTTCTCGGTGTTCCCACTTATACTCGATCCAGCCTCTCATGGATAGGCTCCAATTCAGCCCTCAACATACGTCTCATTTCTCCCATCAGTGCCTGCAATTGAAGATTTGGAAATTGTCGAACTTCCTCAGCTACACCTTCCTCTTGAATGTTGGACAAATCTGCAAAAGATCAAAGGAACCTCACCAGCACTCCCTCACGTGTTTTCTCTCGATATTATGGCACTCACACTTGTGTTTGCACACAATTGGCTTTTACCCTCTGATATTCTCACTCGCTCTTACCTTTTCCCACTCGATTATGTCTCTTTAGCTCTTAATCGAACTCTAGAACAAATCAGAATGTCAAGTAACAATTCAAAATGAGATAATCCAACCAAAACTCATCATGGTAGAAACTTTAAGGGAAAATGGATGAGTATAGTATTTGGAAGTAAGAGAAAACAAGAATTGGAATAATGAAGTTATTCTTAGAGATTCAACAATATTCAGACTTGCATCAAGCAAAATCGAGGCAGAAAATATAAGAGAAACTGGAAGATTAAAGGATTTTGAGAATAACAGAGAACAAAGTGGAATATTGAATTTACTTCCATTGATTCAATAAGACTCAGACTTGCACAATCAGATTCCTCATCTTTTTTTTTGCGAATTTGATTTTTTTTCCTCTTTTTCCCTTCAACGAATTTTATTTTTTTTCTAACAAATTTTTTTTCTTTTCTTTGAACCAAAGTAAAAGATAGATATAGCACTTGCCTCTGAACGGAAGCTCTCATACCAGATGACACGAACTCCACCGACAACAGCGATGAAACTCGGGAACAATAATGGATTGAACCCCAAGAACGAGAAGACAAGGTTTGAGGCTTGACCAGTAACCAAGATCTAGAATGAACCAAGACTACGAAGAGAAGAAATGCCACACCATGAGGATGATAAGTTTCGATTGTTTGAAAGCCACGAGATAAACTCGATAAGTTCAGAAGTTCTTTCAAGAACAAAAAGAGAGCATACAGCTTTCAATTCAGAAAATGATAAAGGTTTTTTTACAAATTCGTGGCTCCCTCCCCTATATAATGGAAGCAATCATTTAAAGGAGGCAATGTATGAAATAGTCATGGAAACTACTCAGCATCCCATAATAAACACTCCACATAGAAACTATTCAGAATCCCTTAATAAGCAACTCCTCACATGGAAGCTCCTATCATGAATATATTACTCCAATCACGTGGATTAGGCCTTGATCTGAATTCGGCTTATCTCTATCTCTCCTTTCCAATAATCAGCCCAATCTTCTTGAATTAGTCCATTTAGTGCTTCCTTGAATCGCTTCACCCGAAGTCTTGTAACCGGACCTTCTGGAAGTGACAAAGGGTCTCTTGTAGCTCCAGCCTTAAGCCAATGATCAACACCTCAATGTACATCAAAGTGCTTCTTGTTTCCCATGCTTGGGTAGTTGTAATTTTCAGTTTCTGAGTTCTATATAATGTCTTTAGTGGTTTAGAAGTAGAATTTTAGCTAATTTTATATCTCTAACAGAGTTCTTCTCCTATTGTTCTTCAGCAACTCTGTAAGGATTACAAGTGCATATCTTGTGATTCTACATTTTTGCATAATATTGGTTCTTGGTTTAGTATAACCGTTGGGTCAATATTCTCCACTCGTTTATAATATTGGTTCTTGATTCTCTATAATCAATGGGTCAATATTCCGCATCCCGAAACCTCCTTTGGGTGATCCCGGAATTTTGATTTCCATGTTTTTGTTGCTAGGTCTCGTAGCTTTGTTTGTCGAGGTTCGCATCAGCAATTACCTCCTATTAGGGGAATTGAGTATCGAATTGATCTCATTCCTGGTGCTACTCTACCTAACCGACCAACATATCGGTGTAATAAGAAGTTACAATGACAAGTGAATGAATTGCTTGAGAAGGGCTATGTAAGGGAATCCATGAACCGTTGTTCTGTACGAGCTCTGTTAGTGCCCAAGAAGGATGGAACTATGAGGATGTGTGTTGATAGTAGAGTGATCAATAAGATCACTGTAAAGTATCACTATCCCATCCCTCGTCTAGATGACATGCTTGGCCAGTTGAATGGTTCTAAGATGTTTTCGAAGATCGATCTGAAAAGTGGATATCACCAAGTCCGCATGAAGGAAGGAGATGAGTGGAAAATGGCCTTTAAGACCAAGCAGGGCCTTTATGAATGGATGATATTGCCGTTCAGACTGTCCAATGCACCAAGCACCTTCATGAGACTGATGAATCATGTTCTGTGGGATTTTATTGGTCACCTTATCGTTGTCTACTTTGACGATATTTTGGTCTACAGTAGGAGTCTCGAGGAACATTTGTAGCATCTCCGAAGAGTATTTGAGGTTCTTTGATGGAAGAAGCCATTTGGCAATATAAAGAAGTGTCGATTCTGCCAAGACCAAATCATTTTCCTTGGCTATGTCATTTCTCAACAAGGTATTGATGTGATACAAGATACGAGTTCGAACAATGAAATCAAAGTCTTTCAAGGTCCAATGATGAGAAGCTCAATTGAGACGAAATGGAGGACATGGATATGCATACAAGTGATGAGCAAGCTGAATGACTCAACATTATCCATAATATTTCGAAAGGGGACAAATGATGATGGCCATATATTTCAGCTAAACAACAAGTGTGCAAGTGCTGCAAGGAATATATTTCGAGGCAAGAGGAAAAGTATTTAGAAGAAATATATCTCAGCCAGATATAAATAGGAAGAATATTTTCAAGAAAAGAAGTTGAGAGAAGTTTAAAGGGGAAGAGTTGCACATGTTAGTTATGATATATTTAAGTTAACTTCTAGAATATATCACTTTCCTCTTTTAGTAAGTAGAATATTACTTTCCCCTTTATTTAGTTCTGAAGATATTGGTAATATTTTGTAATTTCTCTAAGGAAGATCGATATTGATTATTTCACAGGGTCACGGTATCGTCGAAGAGCGGAGTATCGATACCGTCATAACTTTGTAGCAAGGGAGTGCAACCTGATGGCTATTGTTTGTATTGATTGTATGCATTGCATAAAAAATATAATTGATGCATTTTCATTGCCATTCTTGATGTGATTGTTGTGATGTGTGTGGTTGTTAAGAAAATTATATTTATAATATTATTCTAATCTAAAAATTTGTACTCACTAAGCAAGCAGCTCACACCCTTACTATATTTTCTTTTCAGCTAAATAGGAGAAGGACGAGCCGCTAGAATTTCCATTTTGATTTGAGGATCAGTGTAAGGCCTCTTGTGGATAGGTATCAGATATGTAAGTATGTAAGATGTATAATGGTTTTGTATATAATGTTACTACCAGAATTTTTGGTGGAGATGGTTTTTGGGTGGGAAGAAAGATGTATTATGGTCATGAATATGATGCTAGAGTTTATATTATCTTGATGAATATTATAACAGGTTTTTATCTGATCTAAAATATAGTAAAAAAAGAGGAAACTCTACCAAATTTTTGGGTCGTGACAATTTTGGTATCAGAGCGAACCATTCAAATCTTGGAAGATATGTTAAGAGCTTGCATCATTGAATTATCGGGTAGCTGGGATGACCATTTACCTTTGATGGAATTTGCTTACAATAATAGTTATCAGTCCAGCATTGGTATAGCTCCATATGAATCTCCATATGGAAGAGTTTGTCGAACCCAATATGTTGGAATGAAGTCGGAGAAAGACAGCTTACTAGTCCTGAGATCGTTAACTTGACTATTGAGAAAATAAAAGTTATCAGAGAAAGGCTAAAGACAGCTAAGGATCGACAGAAAAACTATGCATATGGATGAAGGAAGGACTTGGAATTTGAAGTACAGGACTATGTTTTTCTGAAGGTGTCTCCTTGGAAGGGTGTTATGACGTTTGGTAAGAAAGGAAAACTCAGTCCAAGGTTCCTGGACTATATGAGATCCTTGAGCGCATTGGTAAAGTGGCATATAGATTGGCTCTACCTCCTGATTTGTCTCTTATACATAATGTGTTCCACATCTCAATGTTACGCAAATATGTGCCAGACGCTTCTCACATTCTGACCTATCAATCGGTGAAACTGAATGAGAATCTAACATATGAGGAGGAACCAGTGGCGATACTCGATAGGAAGGAACAAGTGCTTCGAACAAAGAGGATCCCATTGGTAAAAGTCTTGTGGAAGAGTCAGTCAAAGTAAGAAGCAACTTGGGAATCTAAGGACACTATGAGGATCAAGTGCCCTTTACTTTTTTCTAAGTCAGGTACATAAATTTCAGGGACTAAATTTTAATTAGTAGGGAGGAATTTGTGAGCTTAGGGACTTATCGCATAAAGCCAAAAAAAAATATTTTTGCTATTTTATTATCCCCCTTTCCCTTATCTTCTACCACCTCCATCCAAAGAACCCCATGTATATATATCCAATTAGTCATTCAACATTTTCTCATCTGCCCATTTCCCCACCCAAACAACAAAGAGGCGGAGAGAAATAGGAGAGAGAGGGAAAAGAGCTGCAGAAGACGAAGAAGAAGAAGAAGAGTAGACATAGAGAGCTCAAGGGAGTCACGGGTAAGGAAGGAAAATAGGATATAAGTTAGATCTATTTCAAGTATAGTAGATTTTATTACTTGTCAGAATATTATAGTTTGTATGATTTGGGTATGGAAATACAGTTAATACGATATGTAAAGGAAATATGATTGATCATTGTAGAACAGATTAAATCCATACGCATATATGTATCAAGATCTTTACGGAAAAAAAAAGGATGAAGAAAAAAAGGGGGGAAAGAGTGGAAAGAAAGTACAGAGAGCGGAGAGGAGGAAGCATAAAAGGATTGGATGCAATTGAGGTTCAATTCGAATCAAATAAATTATATTACTCAATGTTAGCTATATAGTTTAGTAGGATTTAGTTAGACTGATGTATTCCCACAAATTTTAACTTGATAGATGAAAGTCATAGGGTCAATAAAAGTATAATGAATAATATCATATAATAATTTTTGGGGCCATTTTCAATATAAATATATATGATATATTTTAATTTAGTATAAATGATATTATAGGACTTGAAGAGACCGGGAATAGACCTTCAGGAGAACAGGACCGGCAGGCCAACTAAAGGGGGTGGTGAGTACTATTTTCTATTGTAGTATAATATGTATTATATTATTAAGAATTATGCCATCGTCTCCTACGAATATGCATATACAGATTGCATGCATATATATACACACACATAAATGCATGCACATATATATATTTACATTGCATGGCTAAGTCATTTCATTTAATATATGTACAGATATGGTTTGCATGGTTGAATGTTGCATGGATGACTGCAAAAATGCATTCTGCTATGTATTTTGCATTGTATGTGATTGTAAATAGCCACAGTGACCGCTAAACCGGCGGACTAGAAATGGACCAGAACAAAAAGAGATAAGATAAGATAAAGAAAAGTGGAAAGAGAGATTTAATTGATTGCTGATGTCCATCGAGGTGATTTACCTGTGGTTTCCAATGAGATATAAAAATAAGATAATTTAAAACTGCTCTTACCGCCGGAAATGGGTGGCCCCAGTGGGTGTGAGGTGTGTAGATGGAGGACACCGGGAGATTGTAAGGAAGATTGATATCGATTATTTCAAGGGGTCACAGTATCGTAGGAGAGCGAAGTATCGATACCATCACAACTCTGTCGTAGAGGGAGTGCGACCCCAAGGCTATTGTTTGTATTGATTCTATTGATTGATTTTATGCATTGCATAAGAAATATAATTGATGCATTTTCATTACCATTCTTGATGTGATGTGTGTGGTTGTTAAGAAAATTATATTTATAATATTATTCTACTATAGAAATTTGTACTCACTGAGCCAGCAGCTCAACCCCTCTGATATTTTCTTTTCAGTTAAATAGGAGAAAGACGAGCCACTGGAATTTCCATTTTGGTTCGGGGATCAGTGTAAGGCCTCTTGTAGATAGGTATCAGATATGTAAGGTAGATGTATAATGGTTTTATATATAATGTTACGACTTGAATTTTTGGTGGAGATGGTTTTTGGATTGGAAGAAAGATGGATTATGGTCATGAATATGATGCTGGAGTATATATTATCTTGATGGATATTATAACAGGTTTTTGTCTAATCTGGAATATCGTAAAAATAAGAGGAAATTCTGTCAAATTTTCGAGTCCTGACAAATTTATAATGTCGAAAACCAGTGAAGACACACTATATGTAGTTAATGTTCATCTCTTTTCTTGATGGTTACTCTTCATGATATCAATGGATGTATTATGCATTAGTTAATTTGAGGATGGACCCTCAATGCATAATTGTTATTGAAAATTGATAAGTGAGTGACTTAATGAAAGAAAATGAATAGAAATCCTTCTATATAGGGTTGGATTCTAATTATGCAAGTACTAGTAATTCAATTTCTCTTTGATAATAGTGGTGGGAAAATCTTCTAAGCAAGTATGCCATTATAAAAAAAAGCATTGTTAAATATATTTATAGCACTCTTAAGTTTAAAAAATATGCGCTGCTAGAATTGAAAGATCTGCAAGTAAACCATTATCATACATTCAATTTCTGAGCATAAATACAAGTTGTCAAATATTTTATTTTTATTAAATAATTATTAGAAGCAATCTTCTAGTGGAAGAATGGAATGAACAAAGTGATACAAAGATGACTATTCTTTTATGTCCAGTTGACTCCATTACTAAATTTCTTTAATTATGTCTCTTTCGTACAAGATTTCATTGGTATCTACAATTTTAACGATGAGTCAATAGTAGCGCTGAAGATTTGGCTATCTTGTCTCTTCAATTTTTGTAGCTTTGAAATATTTCTTTGAGCACTGTGATTGTCTGACATTTTTCATATCAATTCAGGTGTCGACTGTGGTAGAGGAGATAACATTCATTTTTCTTCTGTTCCGGGATACATGACAAACTTTTAGTGGCAAATTATGCATTTTTAGGGCAATGGTGTCGTTATCAACCTTTACGTTTGGATTAAAGTTGAAAATCTATTTTCACCTTTGCTAATTTATTCCTCATTAATACAAGTTTGGTGCTTGTTGAAAATAGAACTTGCAAATTATTTGAAGTCTTCTTTGTTGCTTCTTTGTTGATGATATATGATTCTAGATAGAGTATTTTGTATGACAATATGTGTGAATCTTGATAGCAGCCGCTACTTGATCTTTCCGGAGTTTCATTGTCTTGCTTTCTATCCTTGGATCAGTTGGATTTTTCAATGGTTTGTGAGTTTAATGTATATTAAGCATAATAGAAGTTATTTCTTTCTTGGTTTTATTATAGGATGCTTTTGCTGTAAATTTTGTCTTATTCTTATAGGTTTCATGTTGTATTAGTCTATTTAAGAGTGAAGTGGATTGAATTTTATGGAAGGAAAGTGCGATAAGAGTCCAATGGATTGAGTTTTATAGAAGGAAAATGCAACTCTTAAAGATGTTATCAAGTCAATCAAAAAATATTCAGCTAAAATGACAACCATTTTCGTGAAGAAAGTTATGCAAAGACTTGCATGGATGAAGTTGTTGAATTTGAAGTTTAATGTTCATTTAAAAATGTTGACACTGTTGGTTATTGGCAGCTCTTGATAATGTGCTGTGTATTTAAGTAGTGTTGGTATTCAATAGATGGCATTCTACTTTGATGTGTAAGTTTGGACGTTATATAGTACATTATATGAGCTGTATTTTGTAAATTGAAGTTTACTCGATTGTAGAATATAATAAAAAAGTTTGAACTTTGCAATTCATTTTCTGAGGTTTATTTAAGGTTGTGCGCAGAAGGTTTTGGTCATGAGGGCCAAAATTTTACTACGATTGGGCTCCAACTCAAATAGGCAAATAACATATTTACGAGAGTAAGAGTATCAATATGGTAGTTGAAAGAGTGATTAAATGGTATGGTCGAGTCGTAATTCTTGTCTCACATTGTGAGCTATACATTGATGGTTTGGAGATTTGATTGATCATGCATAGAAGGGTCAACTCTTCCAATGATGTTTGGGACAATGGCCTGGTTTTGTGTTATAGATGTAGCAATGTTGGTATGATATTGGCTGACCTTATGTTCCCATAACGGCAAATTTCATCAGCAATTTAGAGTTTGTCATTGTTCACATTAGGCGGTCGTGCTTCTTTATTAAAATGATTTTAAGGGCCAATTATCATATTAGGCGACGGTGCACATTGGTGCATATGATGAAGAGCTCAGGAAAATTTTCACCATGTGTCATTATGCATAGTAGCTACCTAGACAAGGGCTAATGATATAGTTATCATGGATCCCAATCATGGGCAGCAAGGCACCGATATTTCTGTCATTTAAATGACATTGTAGGTGGTAGTGGTACCATTAATAACATGCAAAGGTAGTAAATGGATTGAACCAACATTAGGTGCTGTAGCGTCATAATATACATGCCAAGGCACATTCATCATTGCCTTGCATATTGTATGAATTGCATGCCATTAAGAAAATTATTAGAAAGCACCCTCTCCTCCTTAATGTACTAGTGGGCTTTAGTCACATCATACATAAAATCCTTGGTCAGTGTGGAATTAATGCTTCTTCCATAAACCAAACAACCCATAAAGGAACCTAAAGGATAAATGAACCTAAAGGATAAATGAACTTCTGCTAAAGAAGAAGGTTGTTGCCGGTGAAGAAGAAGAAGAAAGGGAACTCATTCCTGTCCATCTCACGAGTGAGCAAAGAACAAGAGAGGAAGAAGGAAACACATCATTGCATGTATGATATTACCATGTCTTGATTAAATAGCCTAAACAATTCACTAGTATTATAATATGACCTCCATCTTTCATCACTAAGCAATGATTATGAAACTTGGTTGGCACAACATATTAAGAGCCTTTATGTTGAGTGTGTCATGGCCTTCTTGCACGGGACTTGTGACACCTTGTTTGTGGGATTGAATTTCTAGCAATATATCATATCAATGGCATTCTATAATGTATCATTCCCTATAATAATTATAGTTGTTGATCCTAGTCTTTGTAACTTGTCGCATAAATGACACTAACTACTGAGTAAGCTTATAGTCAATTATAAGCCAAAGACATATATAAAATAGTGTTTGGCTCATTGTTAGAAGTAGAGGACTTCCACAAGAAATTAGCTCATGTGAATGGTTTTAGCATTCAGCGGTATGACATTCAATGTAATCGTAATAGCCAAAACACAATGTTGAAGTTAGTATGTAGTAGATAGGAATTTTGTAAGATAGAGCACTTACACTGCTAGGACTATAAACAAGGGAAGAGACCCATTACTAGGGTAGGATGTCCAGCCATGTTCCGCGTAGGGTTGACTGGGAATAAGTGGGTTGTCACAAAAGTGGTATTATAGTATAATCATGACTTAGCTAGCACAGATGAAGCTTGCTTCTTTGTGAAGTAACTTCGACAATCCTCAACAAACCATGACAGAAATTCATACAATGCATTCATCAAGAATGCGAGTATGTGACATCATGCAATTTTTAGTAGAGTGAGCTTGAGGCTTCTAAAATGTTGGTTTCCCTACTATTGATATATAAAATTTCATCAATGGTTTAATTAGGAAAGTCATACGAAGTGGGGATGTAGAAGATACTATTGATTACTTAGAAGGACAAAGGGATGCAGATTTTGGCCTTCTCTATAAGACCAAAGTCGTTGATGATCGACTAGCCCAACTGTTTTGGGCAGACTCTTTAGCCAGTTAGACTATGCCTATTTTGGCAATGTCATTGTAAAGGACTCAACGTACAAGACCAGCGCTTCTAACATGCCATTGATTGTTATTGTGGGTGTCGACCACTGTCACCAAACTGTTATTTTGGAATTGCATTACTAGAGAAGGAAGGCACCAACGCCTACATATGGTTTTTGGAGATGTTTCTTGAAGCTATGCAATGTAAACATCCAAAATCTAATGTAACAAATGGAGACAAAACCATTCGCAATGCAATATGTGGCGTCCTTCCTCAGACGAGGCATTGAATATGTGCATGGAACTTGGAGGAAAATGCAATGGCCAACATTCATAATGCAAGTTTTCTTTCTGATTTTGAGGAGTGCATGTTTCCAAACATTTCTATTGATGATTTCGAGGTGTTATGGCATGCTATGATTGAGAGACACCAACTTTGGGAGTGACGTATTACAAGGCTTTGAATTGAGTTAAAACTGTTAGTTATAATTCAGTTAAAAAAGTTATAAGTAATTGGTTACAAGTCATTGAACATCAATTACAGCTCTTTTGCAATTAGTTGTAATTTTGTTAAAAAAGTTGTAAGTGATATGTTGCAAGTCATCGAACTAAGTTACAACAATTAGATGAAATATCGTTAAAAAAGTTGTAAGTGATAGGTTAGTAGTCTTTCAACTTGAGGTACAACTCAAATAGCTCTAATTCAGTTAAAAAGTTGCAAGTGACGGGTTACAAGTCTTTGAACTTGAGTTACAAGTCTTTGACATTAGTTGTAATTTAATTAAAAAAAATTGTAAGTGATGTGTTACAAGCCTTTCAACTGAGTTACAACTATTGGATACAATTAAGCTAAAACATTTGTAAGCGAATGATTATAAGTCTTTGAACTTGAGTTATAACTCTTTGACAATTAGTTATAATTTAGTAAAAAATTGTTGTAAGTGATGGGTTGCGAGTTTTTGAACTTGAGTTACAGCTCTTTGACAATTATTTGTAATTTAGTAAAAAAATTGTAAGCGACGTGTTACAAGTCTTTGAACTGAGTTGCAACTATTAGTTGTAATTCAATTAAAAAACTTGTAAGTGACGGGTTACAAATCTTTGAACTTCAACTACAACTCTTTGACAAGTAGTTGTAATTTAGTAAAAAAAAGTTAAAAGTAACATGTTACAAGTCTTTAAAACGAGTTACAATTATTAATTATACTTCAGTTAAAAAAATTGTAAGTGGCAGTAACAAGTATTTGAACTTCAGTTACAATTCTTTGACAATTAGTTGAAATTTAGTTTAAAAAGTTGTAAGTAACGGGTTACAAGTTTTTGAACTGAGTTGCAACTATTAGTTGTAATTATGTTAAAAAATTTGTACGTTTAGGATTACAAGTCTTTGAACCTGAGTTACAACTCTTTGACAATTAGTTGTAATTTAATAAAAAAATTATAACTGATGTGTTACAAGTCTTTGAACTGAGTTACAATTATTAGTCCGTATTTAATTAAAAAAAGTTGTAAATGACGAGTTATAAGTCTTTGAACTTTAGTTACAACTCTTTTACAATTAGTTGTAATTTTGTCAAAAAAGTTATAAGTGAGTGTACAAGTTTTTGAACTAAATTATAATTATTAGTTGAAATTCAGTTAAAAAGTGGTAAGTGACAAGTTACGAGTCTTTGTACTTGAGTTACAACTCTTTGACAATTAGTTGTAATCTTGTTAAAAAAAAGTTATAAGTGACGTGTTACAACTATTTGCTGTAATTCAATTTAAAAAGTTGTAAATGATGAGTTACAAGTCATTGAACTTAAGTCACAACTCTTTGGCAATTAGTTGTAATTTAGTTCAAAAAGTTGTAAGTGATTTGTTACAACTCTTTGAACTTGGGTTACAACTCTTTGGCAATTAATTCTAATTTAATTAAAAACATTGTAAACTACATGTTACAAATTTTTTGAATTGAGCTACAACTATTGGTTATAATTTAGTTAAAAAAATTGTAAGTGACAAGTTATAAGTCTTTGAAATTGGTTACAACTATTAGTTGTAATACAGTTAAAAAGTTATAAAGGGCGAGTTACAAGTATTTGAACTTGAATTACAACTCTTTAGTAATTAGTTGTAATTTAGTTAAAAAGTTGTAAGTGATAAATTATAAGTCTCTGAACTAAATTACAACTATTATTTATAATTCAGTTTTAAAAAGTTGTAAAAGACATGTTACAAATCTCTCAACTTCAGGTGCAACTCTTTAACGATTAGTTATAATTTAATTAAAAAATTGTAACTGTCGGGCTAAAAGTCTTTGAACTTGTATTGTAACTTTTCGCCATTACTTGTAGTTTAGTTCAAAAGTTGCAAGTGACATATTACAAGTTATTACAAGTTTTCATATTGAGTTACAACTATAAGATGTAATTTAATTAAAAAATTGTAGCTATTCAAAAAATCAGTATTAATTTATACTTTTGTCATGTCACAAGTTCTGTTGCTCCAATATTTTACGATAAAAGAGAAAACGAAATTTATAACTATTTACACTTTATTATGCTGCAGGTTGTTACGTGCTAAGGTCGTGCTAAATGATAAAAAGAAAAAACTTTTTCAACATTACCAGTACGGTACTAAACCATAAAGATTTCATGGATGCCTCTACTAAGGTTTTATTGCGAGCACGGCTTTAGCATGGAGGGAAGGAACTCACGGCCAGGCACGGCCTCCATCTTTCCCTCTACTCCTCTTTTGTTTGATCCGGCCGCCATCGCTCATAGCCATACCTTTGAGCCCTGCTCTACCCTGCCGGGCACCATCTCATCCTTCATCCTTCCCAGCTTCGTGAGCCTTCCATCCGTCTGTCCACCACACCAACTGAGCTTCACTACCCATCGACCGAGGCCATTGTCTGTCCCGATCCTTCTCCTACTCTGGTGAGGCCACCTCGTCTCAGCGTCCCGACTACCGCCGGACTTCACTGAACCACAGAAGACGATTTGAACCCGAGTCCCTCTCCTTCTTACTCTGTTCGTCTCCTACCACCACGACCAGTCCCAGCCCGTTTCTCACGACCAAGCCAATCCCAGTCATTCACCACCGCCCATGGATCCTTCACCTGAGGATCATCATCCTTCAGCACCACCGATGGATCCACCGCCGACCCACTGAGGTACCACTCTGCCTATGCTATCCCGTGTGACTCCTCTGCTTCACCGGCCAGGTTCGCCTCACTCCGCGAGTATTGCCACCCAATACAGAGCTCGCTTACAAGGTGCTCGACGAATTTTCCGAACCGTTGGCGTCATGTGTGCTATGTCACCGAAACATCAAAAGATTTGTTTCCCGCATCCCCTAGCTCCAGCTGCCCTGGGTATGCTAGGTAAAGCCCACTCACCCCTAACAGCCTCTCGTTTCCTGATCCTTTGAAGTGCATATATGCCATGGTGAAGGTTGAATTGAGTGCATGTTCCTTTTCTGTTGTTGATGGCTGAGAATACCCAATAATGGAGTTCTGGTTCTCTCGTTCTATTGTGCTGCCTTGCTTGGATATAGTGGTTATTTCCCTGGTGCTCTTTGTTGGATTCTGTTGATCCCATTCCTGCCGATACTTTGCTGAGGCTTGGAGTGATCGTGCTCCTCATTCCTATATTGCTTGTCCTCCATCAGCAGTTTGTTCGTCTGATGCTTGATTGTGGTTTGTTAGGTCTTAAATGCCTCTGCAAACGCTTCATTTAGAGTCATGGGAGGGAGTTCAGTTGTTTTGTTTTTCGAAGTGTTTCAATAATGAAGATTGCTAGTTGTTTATTTAGGTCACAGAAGTTAGCTGTTGTGCTGTGGCTGTGGTTTCACCTGTTTTATTAGTTTATAGGGCTGGTTTGGGAGTTCAATAGATGATGCACATGTACCTTCAGGAGGCAGAATGACTGACTAGTGAGTTTGCAATGGAAAATTAATTTACTTGCATTTTTTTTGGGACAATTAGTTCGATGTCTCAGAAGTAAGATTGGGAGGATTTATTAACTAGTCTAACCAAATTCCTTATATTCAGTTGTCCTCGAGCTTAATCAATTCTATTTCTTCTGGCTCTGGTTTTGGCTCGTTGAGTTTGGAGTTGAGTCTTTGTTTCATTTAAGGAATTAGCCCTGTAAAGAAATATTGAGGAAAAGATTGTTGATTATTGGTTGATGGCTATCAGAGACTCAGATGAATTTCTAAGATTTCTAATGCTATTGTCTGGTCCCTTGCTACTTTGTATAGATGCCTTCATTCCTGGGTTCGATTTAAGATATTGTTGGTCTAGTCCTCTTTGCAGTTGTTGCTTTGCACAGCCCCTGGCTTGTCATGAAATCTTCTGGCTTGGTTAGTTCATCATTCTTTTAGTAGGTTTGAAGGTTTGGCATGTAGATGGAGATTATAATTGAGTCAAGTAAGCTCAGTTGTATGTGCCAAACTTAAGCATGGAGAGACGCACTTGGGGAGCCATACTGAACCAAGGTGCATATGTGAGACAAATCTGAACCTAGGATTTAAAGGAGCTTATAGAAGGTAAAATGGGCTTAGAAAAGATTAAATGAGCTTAAAGTTTAGTTTAACTTAGAATGAAATCAGTTTAGATGACTTCATTGGATCCAGAAGATTTTAGAAGTGGGAGATCGAGCTAAAGGTGCTTGGGGTCAAACTAAGTGGGTCCATGAGATTTGAAGACATTTAGAAGAGAAGACCAAGGGATAAATAAGTTAAACAGTCATCTTCGTAGGGACTAGTCAAGTCCTATACATGTTATGTTAATCCCGGCTTGTTTGGTAGTGATCTTAACGAGCCTTGTCGTGTTGAGTCATTGGATATTCATGATCATTGGCATGTGGTTTGAATATCCAGTATCCATGTCTTTTTTTTTTTTTTTGGTTGACATTAAGGTTCAATGATTTTCTTTAAGTGTTCAAATAGGAGCTCAAGCGAAAGCCATTTTAGCTACCATCCTCCAAATGCATTCGTGTCTTACTCTGATTGGATCTTGAGCTACCGAGATTAAACTTTAACTATAGATGGGCTTTGCTTATTGTTGATTGAGCCACGAATTAGGCATGCCTTGATAGGCAGATTTGATTTGAAAGAGAGTGAATTAATCTTGTTGTGTTTGAATTTTGAGAGTTGATCCTAAATGAGTGGCTTGAGTTATATTTGTCTTAAAAGTTTTAGTCATCACTCCATTCATAGCCTGTGAAGGACAAGTTGAGAAATGAGGAGTTAAACTAGGGAGAGGACCCACGCATTGCCGCGGGTGGCTGTATAAACTTTTTATAGTTAGAGGTGGAAGGAAGAGGTTGATGAAAGGGAGGACATTAAACTAAGGTTAAGCATTAACATCACAGGAGTCCATTCCAAAAGATGGTTAGGGAGCCACTTGGGCTTAGCCTTTTTTGCTATTGCACTGGAGCATTAAATATGTAAGATTTTACTATGTTATGCTTCATCTTGAAAGCGGTACATCTCAAAATAAGAAGGAAACATGGCTTGGTTGCTATTTTTTTTTTTTTTGGCTGTGGTGGTTAAAAAAAGAGAAGTGATGGCCGGGGAAAATTTGTATATGGATATCATGCTCCTAAAAAGGTCATGATACAACCATATTTCGCTGATCCCCTTTCTCCTATGTCCACTTTGTTTCATGTGAAGAAAGAAAGGCAGTTCTGCTCTCGGAGTTTTAGTTTCGTGGCTATTGGGAGCTTCGAGAGAAGTACAAGATTCACTTTAAGAGGAAGGTAGGTAGCTCCTATATGCTTCAAAAGGAGTACATGATGTAGATCAAAAGGAGAGGAGCATCTTACTTGATTTCAATCTAGGATGTGATAAAAGCAGAGACGATGTCAAGAGGAAAGGGAGTTGTTAGGTTTCTACTGAGAAAAGAAGAGTTATTAGGTTGAGAACTTATATTTTACAGTCTCTCTTTGATGGAAGCGGTGTTGCAGCATTCTTGCTCATTGTACTTTCTTCTAGGTTGCTCCACGTCAGCATTGTCCAAGATCTTAAAGAGCAGTTTGGGCAGGTCTGTGTTAATCATCTCAAGGGCCTTATACTCGGTTGGCATCAACTGGTCTCTTCTATTTATAGGCTCCTCATAGAGGATTTTCCTCCTAGTTGCTCAAGGTGTCTGTCAATTAATTCAATGCTTTTTCCAATTAGAAACATAAAGAAAAAACTTAATAAATGACTCATGACAACTATAGAGAAAGTGTCTTGTCAATTAATTCATTGCTTTACAGCAAAAAAAATGACAACCATAGAGAAATTAAGATCAATGATCTGAAACCCAGTATAAAATAGTTAGGTAAACTAATATCATCCTTTTGGTTTTCCCACCATGTAAACAGTTGAACATTCACTTTAAAATTTATTTACAATCTAAATACATGCCCCCGCGTGCGTGCACACGAAGAGGAGGGAGGACAGCGTACCTTTGAGAGAGGACCAAAAATCATCCCTTCCTTTTCCTACGTTGAACTCTTGCATGGTTGCTGCCATTTTTGAACCTTTCATAAGATTGCTTATGAGCTTCATCACTCAGCACTCTTTGACATCAGTATCAAAATAAAAATTGACTTCTCTTGAGCTTTCCTTTTTATGCCATGGAAAGAAAAAGATGACATAAACCCCATTCACCATCCAAGTACTGCGGCTATTCACGATTAGTAAACTCCTTTTTTACGAGTCTTATATCGATTTGAGCAAATGTGCGACGACTATTGACTTCTCTTGACCTTTCCTTTTTATGCCATGGAAAGAAAAAGATGACATAAACACCATTCACCATCCAAGTAACAATTAGTAAACTCCTTTTTTATGAGTCTTATATCGATTTGAGCAAATGTATGACGACTTTAGTAGATATCTAGAAAACTTGAGGTATTTCAAATTTTATTACAACACTTTCTCCAAGGGATGTTGATGCCGAATTTAGTGGGGTCTTCTTCTCACGGAGACAATTCACGGCTTTCCATGACCAGAAAATTTCTTTTGGAAGTGACTGATATGAAAAACGTAGCAAGAGTCAAATGAGAAAAGGAATGCAGTTTCTGTACCAAATAACCATAGGCATGCCTCTCATGGCAATATGAAGCAACCATAGTACACGAAATTTAAACAGGACAAAAAGTGTAAGAGGGGAGGATGCTAATGCGTCCCAGTCTTGTAGCTAAGCTATAACCGAAAATACTAGTATTCCATCATCTTCAATCACAATAACATATTTTCGAGGAATTGAAAGAAAGCTAAATTGGATGTAAGTGGCTCTGATAATAAATTTAGATTTTTAAATGGAGAAAAAATATAGTAATCATTTAGTTTGACAGAATGATGAAGAGAAGTAACGAACACAACAAAGATTAGCAATTTTTAACATAAACATTTCATTGAGCAGCTGAAAGTACGAGCAACATTTATAAGAAGATAGAAAGCTGTATAAACGACAAACATATGCAATTAATGTGAGAAATCCACTCCTTATGGGCTAATTCTGCATTGTTCGGGAGAAATTAACATGAGATTGGATATCGAGATTTAGGGGTGTGCATGGTTATAGGGTAGACCCGGAACCAATAGGAGCCTATCTTATTTGGTAGGTTTCTGGATAGATTTTCATCAAAATAGAGTAGGTTCCATGTAATGAATTAAGGCACCGATCAGTTCCGGTTCTAGCATACAAGGTACCTGAAACCAAGTACTAGAATCTTTGCGTGATTAATTTTAATCGTTCGTAATTTTCTCATTTGAACTCCATTGACAAACCATTTAAATCGTTGTATTCCTAATTTGATGAACTTCATTTGACATAATAATTATGCATATTTAATAAATTTTTCATGTTTAAAATATCGTTATAATTTAAAATCAGTAATAGACAGTACTTAAATACAATGAAAACATATTTAAAAATTATGCATATTTTATTATGATAAAAAAAGTATATAAAAACTAATAATTATGAAAAATCTCGAAGTAGTTCATATTATAGATGTAAAAGAATAAATAATAAGCATGTTTCAATAGGGTATCCGGAACCTGTGATATCATATAGGTTCCGGATAGGGTCCGGTTCCAAGATTTAACAGGGTAGGGTCCGGTTCCAAGATTTAGGAACTATTCTTATATAGGGTAATGTCCATGTATCATGGAAAAATATATTGTACCCAGACTCACTCATCCCTGTCGAGATTTACAACAATGAACATTTCGCCAGAAAATTCACCATACATCCTTCACGTGACAAAAATTTATGAAGGAGACCAAAAATCATCTCCTCATTTCCCTGTCAATTATTCCCTTTCTGGAGAAAAATTAAATGCCATGATTTTAAGAAGAATCATCAGTACCCGACTTCAAATGGATCCAAGGTGCCTTCGACCTACAAATCAATGATGCTGCTTAAGGACTGCAGATTCTTGTTGTGCCTGAATTGGTCAAAATGGAGGAGCCAACGCAGCTTGACCCGGTGGCTCACCTGGAAGGCCATCTCAATGATCAGGGGTTGCCGGGACCTTCAGCAGAATAATTTATCTGGGGATCACAGCAACCACAGTTAAATAAAGAAATCAAATAAAACTCAAAAGTAAATAGAATAGCCAAATATACACGTGAGAATGGTGGGAGAAGGCCCGCAGCTCAAATGGCATCGACACCACCTGCAAGCAAACGTATAAGGCTCCAAAGCAATGACAGCATGCAAATATAAACCAGATTTAACGTCCATAATCGAACATCGAGGCCGTAAGCACCAAAACAGCTGCATGCATTGAATAGATAACGGAGAAAAGCTCAGACAAAAAGTGACCCAGAGCAAGACAAAAGCAGAGAAAAATACACAGCAGATCAATGACGCTAAGCAAAAACAGATCCACCACAGAGCTGCCAGAAGCAATCTCACGTCGAATAGACGTGTAGATCTGGAGAAATGGGAGCTCAAATTGAAGGAGAAGAGAGGGGAAGTAAGGGGAGATCTAACCATCTCCATCCTTGTCGAAGAGGCTGAAAGCCTCTTCAACTCGAAGATCTGATCGTGGGTCAGCTGATTTGGCAATGGTGTCGGCTAGATTTCCTTATCAGATGACCGAAATGAGCTGAGAGAGAAGGAGAGGGAGAAAGCAGAAATGAAAGGGCTGGTGAAGGCTGAAGAGAAAAGAAAAACGCAAGAGGAAGGATGAAATGCATGGCTAAAGGGAAAACAAACACGTAAGAGGACTGGAACATACACGTATAGAAAGAAGGTCGAGGTAGAAGATGGGAGCACCTGAACGCTGGAAGGAAAAAAGGATGTAAGATGTACTGCTGAAGACTCGAACCAGGATCTCAAGTGTGGAGCAAATGACAAAAGGCCACGGAGCCAGCACCACTTCAATCTTCCATCAATGGATAAATATAATATATATTTATACACACACACGACTTAAAGGTGGACAAGTGTCAACAGAAGCTTGAAGTGCATAAGCTTTCATATACAGAATAGATTGTGGGGCACTATGATGAGACATGTTTATTTTATTGAGCTTCCTGTTTATGTGAACTTTAATATCTCATCTTATAAACTTTATATTGTAGTTCTTTGTCTTATCAGTATTGTATTTTAGTTTCCCTTGATGTGAGTCTTGCATCTTGACCCCTCATCTCATAAATTTTGCACATTAACTTCCACTTATGACATTTTGTACATCGGTCCCTCATTTTATGCACTTCACATTTTAGTCCTTTTATCTTGTGAGTTTTACAATTTGGTCCTTCATCTTAGACACTTTGCACCTTAGTTCCTTACTTTGCCGATTTTACATTATAGTTCTTCATTGTAGAAAATTTGCACATTAGTCCTTCATCTTAGGAATACTGCACATCTGTGCTCTCATTTAGAAAGTTTGCATATCATCTTAGGGATTTTCTATACAAGTCCTCCATTTTAGTGATGTGGCACATTAGGCCTCCATTTTAAATACATTGCAAATTAGACCCCTGTTTTAGACATTTTTCATATTAGCCATTTATTTAAGACATTCCGCATATTAGTCCTCATTGTCAACACTTTGCATTTTAATCATTCACTTAGGATATTTTGCACATTAGTCCTTTATTTTATGCATTTTACATATTAGCCATTTGTTTAAGACATCTTTGCATTTTGTCTTTCACTTAGGATATATTGTAAATTAGACCTTCTTTCTTGACACTTTACATATTAGTCCTTCACTTGGGACCTTTTGCATTTTAGTCCTTTATTTTAGGAACTTTTGCATATCAGGTTTGCATTTTAGGAATTTCACATATTAGTATGCCACTCAAGGTATTTTATGCACTTATCGTCACTTTGGAATTTGCAAATTAGTCCACAACCTCATGAATTTTGTCAATAAGTCTCTTTTTCTTTTTGTTTGCACCACGCAAGGCCAGTCGAAGCACACCTCGAGACTAACCTGCAATCGGGGCGGGATCCCTAGGAAAATTCCCGTCAATCATTCCAACCTAGGATTCGATCTTGGGATGACCCATTTGGGAGTCTAGCAAGAGAACCATTAGATCAACTCCAAGTTGGTAGTCAATAAGTCTCTTGTCCTAGGGCCTTGTATACATTTCCATCAATTTGGGATTTTACAAATCAGTCCCTCAAGTTATAGGATTTTCAAATCAATCCTACAATTTTTAAACTTTTCATGATTGGCTCTTGCTTTGTGTTGTGTTGTGTTGTTTGTGGATGTGTTATTTGATATCCCCATTATAGACTAATATGTGATTTCATTGCATGATCATGATCTACATGGTATTTTGCGGACAAATAACGTATTTGAGTGCATAATTGTAAGGGGTGAGTAGTGAGAGAGGGGTGATAAATGTTTGTAATCAAAATATAGTGAAACTTTACTTTCTGCACTAAATTAGGATGAGTAGTGAAAGGGTACATAACTTTGATTATCGTTCTTCATATTGGACCCTCCATTTGAACTTCGATTAGGGTAACAATTGGACTGAATTAAAATGTACAAGCAATCAAACAATTTAGATTTAGAGATGGGTACCAATTCAATGCGTGTCAATTGGCTTCTGAGCCTTTCAAACAAGACTCCCAAACTCAAACTCTAGTTCAAAACCAACAAATAAGAACGTAGGTGGTTAGTATCATGTTCCTATGGGTAAATAATATGTTTATAATTAACCTTATGATTAGTCCTCAAATGATTAATGGCAATTGCTAATCCAAACACGATTAAAATCCCAAGTTAGACCCCGTGCATGCCTATAGCCCATATGGATTCTCAAGTCGTGAAATTTTATGGTCCAACAATAGCCTTGGTTTCTTAGCAGATCTTTTCCTTCGCTACTCTTATAACTAATGTCTCCATTGTTGCTACCTTTGTGTCATCCAACATACGATTTCTGATGACTGAGCTACTGTGGCTACTGCCAATTGTTTTTGACGCCATGGGAAGTAGGCCTGGCCACAGGAGCCGCCGGTTCCGCTCCCGTGGCCCCTTGGAACCGTCCCAGAACCTTCCCTTAGACGGTTCAGGGACGGTTCGGAATCGGACGGTTCCGGTTCCAAACTACGGTTCCGTCCTGTTCTGAAACGACTGGTTCCATATCTATTAAAATTAAATAAAAATTAATTTAATAATGAGTTCGTTATATAAATCGTAGTTAAATTCTTGATGTGTAAAATTTTTACAATTATTAATAGTCAACTCTACGAATGTCAAGATTTAAATAGTAATTTATACAACGAACTTATTTATATTTTATATCATATAATAATTATTTACTCTAGATTATATATATATATATATAAGCCTACAACTAGTGGGGGAATCTGAATTGAAAATTAAAAAAAAAAAAATTTCACCGGTTCCGATTTCTGGGACTACCGGAACCGGCCCTGAACCTTAGACCTCACGGTTCGAGGACTGTTCCTGGCTGGTTCCCGTTTTGACCGGTTCCGGGCCGGTTTTGACCGGGCCAGTTCCAGGCCAGCCCCGGGCCCAAACCGGCTCGTGGCCAGGACTAATGGGAAGGATGCTCCATCTTCGTTGTTCATCTTCCTTTGAATTCAACTTTTTCACACTGCAATTCTTCACAACCTTGCAATTTCACGCCCTTGAAAATCGTCTTGAGTTTGACTATCTATGAAAACATCAAAATGATAAGGTGTCAAACTCACCTGAAGATAGAGAGAACTCGAATTCTAAAGAGGGGGGAGTCGGAATCATCAAAAGTTGGGATGCCCGTGAGCGGTGAATTGGAGAATTTGTAAGACTATGATAGAAAGACTGACAGATATTGTAATATGATGAAATTAGTTATGAGAGGTTTGTTTAACAAATGGAATGATTGAGATGACGGATTTGCGCATGAGAAAGCACTTATATTTTATTATTATATAATTATAGAGGATAATTGTGTCTTTTTCCTCTTTAAAAACTGCCATCAATAGAAATTATTTGAAAATTAATTGCATATAAGTTATAATATCATAACTAATTGCATGAGCCCTAAAGTTATTTCACACGCTCCTAACCTAAATAATTTGTTTACCTTTCTAGCTATTTTCTCATCCCAATTTATTTTTTAATATAAAAATAATGTAAAAAATGATACAGATTTACTGTATTAGTAGTACTTTACGTTGCCCACAGTGTATTGCATGGGTTGATGTCTAGTATTATATATAGAGCTTACACATTACACTTGAGCAAACAAAGGTTTGAATAAACTTACAAGATAAATACTGTCCGATGTTGAAGTGGAAATGCTAGATCAGATGCAGCAAATTATCCTGCTGTATTAAGGAACAATTCATTAAATTAATCACAAAATGATAGGCCAGGGTGACCTTCGCGCACCACTAAGCGGAATAATGCGTCATCTCCATGGAGCAAGGTGGTATCCAAATTAGGCATGAGCTGAGAAATACGCAAGGAGGCCGATGAGGGGAGCATTAATGTAGGTGGTGGGCTCAGATTCCTGGAAGAAAGGCCTAGAGTCGGGGAAGGCATCCGTCACATTGGGACCGCCGACCACTGCCCCCACCAGAAGGTTTGGATTCGGGTTCGGGCTGAGGAAGTACTTGGACCCCGCCTTACACCCAATGTGGGCAGGGTGGGCCTGTACCGATGGCAGCGAGCTTGCCCTGTGGTGGATCCTCTGAGGGTAGTGTGAACCATACCCCACCATGTAGGACATTCTCAACGGATTATCCCCAAGAATATAGTCAACCTGCCGGGGCAGAGGACAACAGTGCATCCGTAGTCATTAAACGTAGGCGTATTCTGTCAGTAAATTTACAAGAATACCCGTGGCATGAGTTGTCAAGGACCATACCCGACACATGCATGGGTTATGCAGAATTCAAGAGACTTTATGTATCATGTCAACGTCTAGGGACCAATATTAAATTTTGCCCATCATAGACAACGGCTAAGGTTTGAGGGATTAAAAGACAACTCTAACAAGACAAAACAGTAGCCAACCGTTTAGACATATTTATCCTTTTCTTTCAGGGAAACGTTGGTGTACTAAATTTCTACGTGAAAAAAGAATGTTCAAGACATGGAAGGGAAGGAATTAACTAGAGTAAAAATTTATCATACTCGCTTGTGAAACGCAATGACGAGTAAGTTGGAGTGGCTAAAGTGTGCGCATTGTAAAAATATGCGTACCTGGCGCTTTGCTAATTGGCGGAGGAGGGCGGGGGTGGCAGGGACCCCGCCGCAGGAGACAACCTTGCTGGAGTGGCTGAGGTAATTGGAATATGCCAACAGCAGGAAAGACAGTGAGGTCACGTGCTGCATGTTGCTCCCTCCCGCCTTAAATATCAACCCACCTTTAATCATATTGAAATTTACTTTAATTCAATTTATTAATCTCCTCAACAGCCAAAATCTTAATTTTAAAATTTTTAAAAAGTTGCATGTGCAATACATATACAAAAGAAAATTTAAAAAAATCTTATCGGTACCATACCTTGAACCAGATACAGTCACGGCTCCGTAGCACGACCTGATTGTTGCGTCGCGACACCGTGACTATATCCGGGCTAAGGTATGGTACCAGTAAGGTTTGATAGAGGCCTTATATATAAATAGTATCGTTCTACAAAACTCAGCAACCTCACGCCTCTTACCGAAGGCTTACTCCTAAACTACTGCTGCAACGTTTGGAATAATCAAGACAAGAAATGCTCCTCAAAGTAGGAGTTTAATTTAGTAGTAGAGTTTGGGAACAGATGAAACAAAATATTAATTAATTGAGAACAAATCAATTATCAATAGGACAGATGAGATAGATCGACTACATGACCATCATTTTATCCTTCAGTACAGTTGAACTAGGTGAGACTTCTGTTTTTTTGGGCAAGGGTGGAACTAGATGCAGAGTTGAATGTGCTGTCTCTTAATCTATTTCTCTCTTTCTTTCTGTTCTGATAATTCGCCTGACTAAGATGAGCCGTCATTCCTTTGAGTAGCAGTTCAAGTCTTCAATTCAAGTCAAGACCTTCATGTCTGGAATATTTATATTTATGTATGCATGTATGATTGTATATATTTATATGTATGTATACATGTATTTGTATACCTGGAGAATATTGAACCTGAGTATGGGAAATTCCTGGAAGAACAGAACAGATAAAGTCATCCGCGTTGTTCTTGAATGACCTGAAATAGTCTGCTCTCCCCATTAACACTTCCTGCATGTAATAATAATATATATATAATTATAATATGTCATTGTGAAACTCAATTGATTCCTCCATGGCTAATTTCTTAGGTGATTAATGTAACAAATGAAATCGGCATAAATAAATCATTTCTGATCATAATATTCCCTTTCCCTGGGAGGAAAGGAACTGCCAATAAAGTTAGTTAGGATAATTCTGATGACAGAGATGGCCGCAGTAGCGCCCAGTATGGGAAGAAATGCATGCATCTTTCTCAATGGGTCACCACCGTAAACCAGGCTTTTTGCACATGGAAAGCAGCAGGGTGACCGAAGAGAAGCACTATTTAGTCGTATGGAAGTGGACGGACCCTTGGCATAATACATTATTAGGCTGTAATATACAAAATAAGATGAAAAATGAATGAAATCGAATGAACCCAACTAACTAACCCACATCCATGTACATGGGAGTTTCTCCAACTTACTCAATTTCATCAACCAACCAACCACAATAAATTTCTTGGTAAACTGAATTCATAGATGATGTTATAAATTTAACCAATAATTGTTTAACACGACTATTTTAGAGGATATAAAAAGTTGTCATGACACTTTTTTTTTTATAATTATCATGACACTTTTTGCTAATGTACCAAACAATTATTGGATAAATTTATAAATGATGTGATGAGTTCTGCCTATATAAGAATCTCCCATCACCCACTAACTATGATGAGCAGATAACAAGGTTGATTTGGTTGTTCACTCCCCGAAAATTTAGGCTTGATGCCCTCTTCTTTCAACTTTCACTGTACGGAATATATCCCAAAAGATGGAACATTTACATTGAAATGTGATGCACATGAAAGGTAGGTGAGACCTACAGAACAGGGAAGTTTTGAGCTAAAATCATAAGCAATAATTGTAATCACGTCAAGCTTCACCCTTTAACCTTGCATTCCTTTTTCAAAAACCTTTGAGAAGAATCCCAGTCTATTTATCTGAATATGGCTCTCTGTGGGCTCCATTCTCTACGGGTACAGGCTATAGATGAGCATGACCCACAAAGAAGGGCCACGGTTCTTTACTATTCAAATTCCTTTCCCCGTAACCTTGACTGTCTTCCACAATTAAAGGATGGAAAATTTCCCCGAAAATCTAGCTAATGGGTCCACTTTGCTACGCGATCCCTGTACCAAGTTTTTCCTAAATTATATTCTTAGGTGAATTAAGATTATAATATTAAATTATTTATGCTTGGATAATGGGCATCCGAGGCATATATAACAAAAATATTGTGTTAAGATTTTCTATAAATAATTTTTTTCCTAAATAAGAACTGTGTAAGTTTATAAATAAGATGACGATCTCATAGAATTTCTCCACCGCACCGGTCGTGACACCCTCAACCATGCACTGCACTTCTTTTCTGACGCACGGCATTTTCCAGATATATTTATGTTCTTGTTTTTTTTTTTTTGATAATTATTTATGTTCTTGTGCAATAGGAAAAGGGGAAAAAGTATGTTGCATTCTTCGATGTACATGGAAGAAAGTTGTTTTTTCTTCGGTGGATGGAACAAAGTCGTTTGGGAAATTGGGTTCCGTGCAGTACCCTCGATTGAAAATTTAAGCAACCCAAATTTTTCTTGGCTCCACTATATTCTCTGTTTCGTATAGCTTCACAGGCCAAACTTAATGAACTTTACCCTCTTTAAGAATTTTTTTCCAAAAATAAAAAAAGGAAAAAGGACCAATGGAGATTGGTCGAAGTGGAAAAGCTTAACTCTTATTGCCTTTTGTAATTTACAGGATAAAATGATAAGGTAGAGAATATTTATAATTATATATTTACACTACTTCGGCATTATGTAAAAGAATTGATTCTGACAAAGATCAGAAGGAATAATAATGTAAAACTGTATTTGACTTTACGTGCTACAAGGGAGAAGTATAGCCAAATCTAAGAGTCAAATGACCATATGATAGACAATATATTAAAGGATGTAAACTTTGTTTCAATATTTGATGATAATTTGTTATGTTTGAGGATTAAAAATTTGTTACACACGTTTTTTAGGACTTACTGATTTTGTACTGTATGATAATGAACGCTTTTTATATTAGAATCATAAAGACAACTAACCTTGGAAATGAGGACATTGATGCCGGCATGTTTGTTATCCCACCCAAACTCATTAATGGTGTCACCAGCATGCAACGCTACCTCGTTCCTCATTATGTACTCTCTATACTCCCGCCTCCTCGATGCCTTGTGCAACCACGCCGCACCCCACAACAGTTCATCCTGATATTGCATTGGAAAATCCATATATAGGTCTAAAAGTTGGACAATTTCTACACTGGCGATTAATTGGGCAAGTTCTCATTATTCATTAAAAAAAAATTAATTGAGCAAGTTTGTTATGGTCGTTAAAATGCAACGGTCGGGAGTTTGTGCGGATATGAGCAGAAAGGTACAAGTTCAGGCATCACTGTCTATTACACTGACCTGGAAGCCGTTAACGTCACAGTAGAAAGGGCAGACCGCTTTTCTAAGGCTGGAGCTGTACGCTCCCCTGTGCTTGTCAGCAAACTCAAAAACCTAAAATCAAAATAGACCTTGTAGGCACTTCTTTTCAATAAATATGTCTACAAATATAGATGGAAGGGAGAAAAAAGAGGCACATGGGTCCAAGATGAGAATTGTAGGACCTCTTGTTGCATGGTAAAAAATCTACAGCTGAATTAAATCCTCTTTATCTTATAAGTCCATCTTTATTTACATTAATTATACACGGTTCACCTATAGTAATTAATTGGGTTGTTAAAAACATCTTTTAATTAAAAAGTATTTTGATTTCAAATCTTATAAAAGGATAAAACTAATTATTAAGAAAGTATATTATCCTTTTAATAGGCCAATCCTATTCGAATATGAATTAGTCATAAATGATTCAAATTTTTAGGTATTAAGTAATGCAATAAATTATTAACCTTTCCCGTGTCTCAAACGGTCAACCTACCCTCCCTTTTCAGCACTGAACGGAACATTCATTGCAACCGCTGCGACTACAATTGCCCATATTCGGCAGACGTATTTACTGCCCCCATGTTTACTGGTATACTTTGCCGTTACCTGCGCCGGTGATCGACTTCCCATTTGTTCTTATCTAAGCCCTAGGGTACACAATTGCGTTCAAACCTTCCAGGCAAAAGTAAGTTTACATACTTCTTTTCTAGCATACTCAGCTTATCATTGATTGTATGTATGACAAGCAATTTCTAACATGATACGATACGGAGTTAGAAGGGTTTAGATTAATCCTATTTAGATACGAGCTCGTTTCGATGTGAACCTGTTTAATATATTTAACACATTTATATACAAAAAAATTTACTAGGAGTAACATATTAATATATTGCATATTTAATTATCATAAAAGTTATTTTATATGGTAAAACTAATTAATTTTGCTTATCATTATACTTGTCTATGAATATTATTATTTTAGTACTCATCTCATACATTATTAAAGTATAATTATATATAACCTAAACAACTACATTAATTAATGAATTATCCAAAAAAATAATTATTTAATGGGTTATTCCTTCTTAGACGTGATCCATTTAGCCATGAGCCCATCTAGACATGATAAATAAACTTGTCACGTTTAGTTAATTGGAATTTCTGATCGAAACTCGTATAGAACGATATATTTGAATACGACACGGCACACTTCTCTATCCAATGGTATCAAAAGGGCAAGGACTCGAACATCATATTTAGTGAATCTCAGTACTCGGTAGGAGCTAGTGAATTTGATTTTGGAAATGAA
This sequence comes from Lagerstroemia speciosa, assembly GCA_037672795.1. NCBI lineage: Eukaryota > Viridiplantae > Streptophyta > Magnoliopsida > Myrtales > Lythraceae > Lagerstroemia > Lagerstroemia speciosa. The sequence continues at coordinate 11,883,671 of CM075295.1, forward strand.
AAGTTTCATCGAATGGGCAAGAGACTTTCATAGGTTCCAGGACTGTGATGAATAGACGAATGTAAAAGCCATAAAAAATTAGGGGGATAGGAGACCAGAGAAAGAAGATACCTTTCGTGTTCTAATATTTCCCACACCTATAATATTATTCAATGCGAATTGAAAATAGATATATATTTTTTATTTAAAGAAGCGAATTAACATGAGCAAATTAAAAATTTATTGATATAGTTGGAGAACGTATTTACACCAAACCTAGTATAAAGCTTGAATTCAATTATTTTGTGGCTTAAGAAAATATATTGATATATATATATATATAAGAATTTTATAAAATGTTTTTAGGGGCCCAACCAATGAACAAGCAGAAAAAGAAAAAGCTTTGGTTTGCCAAATTCATGATGGCTCGTGCAGTGTGCTGAGCAGGAACTTTTTCAGAGAGGTTATCTCCATCACTGTACCTCATGCTGAAAATTTCCCAAACAGTGAAAAACAATGCACAGTCCAAATTATTTTCATTTATTAAATTCATTTAACCGTTTATGATTATTTATTAAATTAAACAAAATAATTTAATAGTTGATAATTATATTTATGACACACTTAGTTGGTCCAGCAAATAGATTATAGAATGAATTTGATCTATACCATATGCGGGTTTTGAACTCATCTCTTTACATTGGCTAATAAAAATATAGCCATTTTATCTTTTTTAAATTAACTAAATAAGTAATGATAGGTTCGATTTCCGTGAAAAGAATTTTGGAAATTTTTAATTTTTCACTTTCTGCTATTTTAGATTTATATATAGATCTCATTTATAATTATAAAAAATAAGTGGTCCAAATCTCTTTGCTGTTCCTCTGAATTTTTATCCTTGTAACTGGGGAAAAAAAATCTTCAATAAAATACGTGAGTTTATAGCATTTGATAGCTTAAGTCAGAAGGATGAGGTAGATTCAGTTGGGAAAGGGACGTACCGAGATGGCCCGTTGGAGCAGTAGCCTCGAGTAAGATGGGTCACGTGACCGGAAGACAATGGAGGCTGCGGCCAGAGCAGCTGCCGTCTCCCCAGCCACGTCGGAGCCAGGGTGGGCACGGTCGATCCTGTACACCGTCCTGAGCGTGTCCATGTCCTCTGGCCTCTCCCAGCAGTTATGGTCCGAGTAAGGGTCACCCACCTGCACGTACACGACCCCGTCCACTGCCGTCGCCTTCAGCAGGTAGTCCGTCCCCCACTTGACGGCCTTCACGGCATTCCTCAGCTCCGGACCCATTGATCGTCCGAAGTCCATAACGCTCCATGAAAGCAACGTCGTCGTAAATGCCATTGGGAACCCGAACTTCACGTTATCCCCGGCGTCATAATAACCTCCGGTCAGGTCCACCTACAATGCCAGCGTCATTTAACGCATAGAAAGAGAGCAGCATTGCTCTGTTAGTAAAGGAAAACTGAAAAGGCAGAAAACAACAGAGAACTGTCACCATTACGAATGGAAAAAAGGCATAGCACATATCAGATAAGGGTGATCAAGAGGTGGTCTTACTCCGGCGGCGGAGCCATCGTGCATGGCGGAGTCCCGGCGCCAGCGGACACGCTGGTCTAGGGGTAGCTTCCCCGAGCGCTGGCCCTCGAAGAAGAGGATGCTCTTATGCAGGGCAGCGAAGTAGTTGTGACCGGCGCAAGCTTGCCGGAGAGGGCAGAGGAGTGGGAAAAGTAGGAGGACGCGAAGGACCGGAAAAGTTACAGACAGACCGAATGCCCTTCGCGCCATTTTGTCTTGCCGGTGGAGAGCAGAGATTGCATAGCGAGCCGGGGTTCTTATAGCCAAATGTTCCCAAAAAACAAATAAAAAAAATTTTGTAAGGGTCGCTAGTGGACGAATGATAACGCGCCACGTGGTTTAAAGCAGTGTGGTCCCCTCACAGACAACGAGGCCTTGGGCAGTAACAGGCTTGACCGGGTCCTCTCGGGTTTTATGCTTAACTAGCCGGATCTTGCCGATATATGCAGTTTATTTTAAATTTCCCTAATAATTCACCTTAGGGATTCACCTTTTCTTGAAGGGATGGGGTGGAGGGAGAGTGTGAAATTTCCACCCGGCCCATAAGAGATTGGGCCCATATCCATCCCAAAAGCTCAAGCTGATAGGATGGTGGTACCCGCTCTCTTATAAATCGGGTTTCAATTATCTATTTGTCCGATGTGGGATTTATATCTCAACACCCGCCCTCACGTGGCAACGTGTTCACACTTGACACGTGCCCTTAAACACCCGCCCTCAACAACTGACCTCGAGCCGGGCATTTCACTTCCGGTCTCGGGTGAGGGGGGACAACTACCACAAGGCGGCCTTCTCTACCGTCCTCGGGCTAACAACTGGCCTCGAGCCGGGTATTTTTCTTCCGGTCTCGGGCTTACGGGTCACGAGCTCCACACTCGGACCTGGCGTGGTGTGAGCCCACACGGTTGGCTCTGATACCATGTGAAAATTTCCACCCGACCCATAAGAGATTGGGCCCATGTCCATCCCAAAAGCTCAAGCTGATAGGATGGTGGTACCCGCTCTCTTATAAATCGGGTTTCAATTATCTATTTGTCCGATGTGGGATTTATATCTCAACAGAGAGGTTGCTGGGGAGCTCAGGAGGATGTTTCGACAGCTGGAATTATGCGATTCACTTTTCCATGAAAAGGCATATTACGTAGGAACCTAGGAGTATCTATGTTCCAGAGAACTTATCTAAGTAAGATTCAATTCGGTCAATATGAACTATATTGAACCTATTTTATTTTCGTTAAATAAAAGCTTAAATTCAAGTATCATAAATGATGAAAATTTATCATATAAAAAATTTTACTATTACTGAATGGACACAACTCAAATTTATATTAGTTAAGATACATTGAAGTTTTAAACATCTAAGCATAAGAATGTAGAATTTCTAATATTTTCTAAGCACATAGATTATTAAATATTCATCAATGCATATATATGTGTGTGTGTTCAAACTTTGCAAGATTTTTCAAGGATTTTATGCAAATTGGTAAAACTACATAAAACAGTCCCCCATAATTATTTGCTCCTTGCCAGAGAGTCTCTACATAGCAATAAGTGAAAGATGCCTTCCACCTATTAAAAAAAAACTAATAAGTATAGCCGTTTATAGTATTTACTAGCAATCTAACTTGTGCTACGCATGGTGAGCACTATCAAACATTGATGTGAACAGTGAATTTGATGATTCATTTAAATTTAATAAAATAACCAAAGTATGTCTAGATAATTGAAGAAAATTTATAAAAGTTGTGATAAAATATTATATATGAATGGAGTTGCGAGGGAAAGCAAAAAATATTAACAAGAAATATTGCTAAGTTATGACAAAAATGCAAAGACTCCATTCTTCAACCACTATATTTGTAGTAAGGCAATTTATAGATATCTCCTCATGATCCTCTTTGCAAATATTAATAGTTAGATTGATTGGTAAATAGTTGTACATTGAACATTGACCTTCAAAAAGATGGAAAACATGAACATGTACAACATAAATCCTCTCTCAAATAGTGTTTCATTACTATGATAGAACTTTGCCTTTTCATAAATCCTATTTCCAACCAATTATTCCAGTGTTCATCAAATGTGAGAGATGCTTGATGCATAAGCTTTCAGAAAAACTCGTTCTATTTATTCAATCTCTGGACAAATCACTTGGGAGTCTTGATCCATGTCGTCTTCTTTTGATAACTTATCTGCGTAGAGAGCATTAATAAGAAAATTAGTCACCTCTGCAAACTAATAACTTGATGAACGCAAAGCAAGTTGAGTGGTTGGACTTTTCCATAAAAATAAATGCATGACAAAAGTTAAGAAAAAAAAAACATAATCACCAACCATCGTTACCTAAAGTTACTGCAATTTTCAATCCATAAAAAATTGCAAGTTTTAGATACAATCTTAAATGATCTTGCATCTTGATAATCTGATATAGTTTGGAGAAGTTACATCCCTATACTAAAAATTAGGGGTGGGCAGAAAACTGGTTCGGGGCCGAACCGGTTTTGAACCGAACCGAACCAAAGAACCAGTTCGGTTCGGTTCGGCACATCAGGTGAAGAACCGAACCAGTTTATGTTGAAAAACCGCATTGTTTTAAACCAATTCGATTAACCGGTTCGAACCGAATTGGTTTTAAAACGGTTAGGTTCGGTTCAAAACCAGCTCGAACCGAACTGAATTGGTTTTGAAACGGTTCAGTTCGGTTCAAAACCAATTCGAACCGGACTGAATTGCTTTTGAAACGGTTCAATTCGGTCCGAATAGATTTTGAACCGAATTGAATTAGTTTTTAAAGTAAAACCAGTTCGGTTCGAACCGGTTAACTACATGAATTACACTTAGAAATTAACCGAACCGTTTTTCGTCTAAAAAACTGCACCAAATTAGAACCGGTTCGAACCAGTTCGGTTCGAACCGGTTCAGTTGCCCACCCCTGCTAAAAATGGTCTTAACAATTATTATGTATAGAATAAGTAATTTCTTTGTATATCCTATTTAACGATATAGACTTCGTATCAAGAAGATAAAACAAAACCAATTTAGCCTCTCTGTCATCTTGTATGTTTGCACAATAATCTAGCAGTTGTTGACAACAGTTAAACAATGAAGAGAGAATTGACAAAGCCCTAAGAAAATAACACTTAGTATTGCCCCTGTTGGATGAGGTACTTGATCCTCCATAAGTCATTCTTTAGAGGCTAACAAAATTAATTCAAGGCAAGCAACTCTTTCAAAATAGCACATTTGACAGCTCATACATTATAAATTTGCTAACAAAATCAAGCAATTAATTTCAAGTAGTGATCAGTTTAAAATGTATTTAACAAAATTAATTCAAGGCAAGCAACTCTTTCAAAATAGCACATTTGACAGCTCATACATTATAAATTTGCTAACAAAATCAAGCAATTAATTTCAAGTAGTGATCAGTTTAAAATGTATTTTAATAATAGATAAACTCATTCTAAAGCTATCACATTTTGTCTCTAATACTAAGCAATCAAATTGCAAACTTGTTAACATGATGTGTTTGCAGCTTCATTTTTTGAAAAATTGAAAATTGTTGAGAAACAAACCTCCTCACTCTCACCTTCGCAATCCTCTTCTCTTCATCAACGACTTCATATTTTGACCTCTCAATTTGATCTTCATCAACAACTTATATTTTGACCTCTCAATTTGATCTTAATCAACATATTCATTCTATCATGAAATAGATACGCAATTACATTTCATTCCCATGTTAAGCAAAACATACTCACGAAAGAGCCTGAAAGTTGATGGAGGGTTCAACATACTAATCTCTTATTGTAAGGTAGTATCTTCTTGACGTACTTCTCTGTCCTCTTCTTTGTCATTGCTTTATAAGAAGTTTTCTCTTGCATATTGAAGAACATCAAATCATTATTGATGAACAAACATGACCAAGCTAGCCTACCTGAAAATCGCTCCGACTTGAGGTTAGCCCTAGGGGCTATAGGCACGCACGAGGTCTAGCTTGGGACTTTGATCATCTTCGGGTTTTTGGAGTCGCCACTAATTGTTTAAGGAATAATCTTAAGGTCGATCAGAAACCTATTATTTACCTAAGGGGGCATGATACTACCACCTAGGTTCTTATTTGTCAGTCTTGAACCAAAGCTTGGATTTGGGGTCTCATTACGTTCGAAAGGCTCGCAAGCCAATCAACACAGCTGATATCGATACCCATCCCTAAATCTAGTTGTTTGTTTATTTGCACATTTTAATTAACCAAGAATATATCCACTCGCATTGAACAGGGATATATCCACCGCATTGAACAGGTCCTCCACGTCAAAGCTCATCTATCAAATGAATAGGTAAATACTTCATGCTATTGAAAAATGTTGGTTTAAAGATTTGCTCAAGCTAGCAAGGAATTATTGGAATGTTATGTTCTAATTGTTGTGAGTCGCCATCTTTCAAGCTTGTTGAACATAAATCTCTAAAGAATTTACTTAATTCAACTAATAGTTTTCGTAGATGATCTGACAATTCTTTAATTTGTTCCATAAATGTGTGTCAATCATGGCTTTTCCAGGAGTATAACTTCCTATCAATTGCATCCACATGCCTTGTGAGATTTGATGAGTAGCCATTTGGCATACTCAGCTTACTGATGTACTAACCAATTGTTCAGTGTTGATTTGATGCGAGTGAACTTGGCCTTTGGTTTGCTAAAATGTACATTTTCTATGTCAATTAAGTTCAGTTCCAATCTTCTACAACATTCAACCAAATTCATTCTAACCTCGTATTATCTTTCTTCTTATTGTTTATGTCCACTGTTGTGTGAAATATATTATCAAAGGGGTTCTTCGCCATATGGATTGTATCTACATTGTGACAAATCATTTTGTGCTTTCAATATCATAATAACCAAAAAATACTTTGTTTCCTCTAATTATGCTTAACCCATATCCTTGAACCTTACAAAGAGCATGGTGGAGGAAATATATTAAATAGTCTCGGATCTCGATGGTCACAAATACAAAAGAATTACCAAACTTTACGAATCACAGTCACACTATGACTACAGAAAGTAATAGTATAAAATCAAACTATAGAATTATAAATGATGCGAACCTTGATAATAATATGATGAAATCCAATATCAAGTATGATAAGAATCCCACTAATACTTGCCAAAACCCAACAACAATATATGGAAACCCCAAAATCTGTAAAGTGCAAGTTACTAAGGGGAGCTTTAACTCTTTACTTAGTGAGATAAGAACCAAAGCTACAGATTAAAAAGGACTCCATAGCTCGAGGATCGAAGCAATAAGTTCAATTGTAGAATGGCACAAGCAAACTTGATAAATTCTACGAGTCTTCTCAAGAACTAAGAAGAGTAAATTTCTCACTCAAAGGAATGAAAAAAGAATATGTATTGAATAACAAGTCTGTCCGATTTGTTCAATCCCTAACCCAATCCCTTAAATAGGCCATGATTACAAGATATTCAAAGATTTTGTTAATAGATTACCCCCTAGATAATAGGTAACAAAATATAATTCTATCGTCCAACTTAAATATCTAAAGATATGAAAAAACAATATATTATTTGTCTTTGACAGAATCTTTTAAAACTTGAATCAAATTGACCTATGTTGATGGCACATGTGGACTTGCTTCAACATGCATCATTGAGCTCTCTTTAGTGCACATTTCCTGAATTAACCCTTTAAGATCTTCCTTGAACTTCTTGGCTTGTGCCCTCGTAATCGGTCCCTTAGGAACTCAAATCAAATCTTCTTCAATATGCTCTTGATTTGCATCATTCTCTCATCTTTTGAAGGATTTGTCCTCAAATAGTCATCTGTATTAACTGGAGATAAATCAGAAACATTAAACCTTGCACTAACACCATATTCACCTGGTAAGTGCAACTTGTAGGCATTATCACTTATTTGCTCTAGTACTTGAAAAGGTCCATCACCCCTTGAAAGTAGTTTCAATTGTCATTGTTTAGGAAACTATTCATTCCACATGTGCAACCACACCAAAATCTCCAGATTCAAATACCACTTGTTTTCTTCCTTACTAGCTTGTTTGGCATATTGCCCAGTTTTCCTTTCAATGTTCAGTCGTGCCTACTCATGGATTTACTTCACAAATTCAGTATTCTTTTTTCCATCTAAGTTAGCACTTTCACTCAAAGGTAAAAGAATTAAATCCAAAGGTGTCAGTTGATTAAAAATCATAAACAATCTCAAATGATGAAAACTTGGTTGTAGAATAAATACTCCTATTGTAAGCAAATTCTACATGTGGCAAATAATCTTCCCATGATTTCAAATTTTTTTGAATGATAGCACGCAATAAAGTAGGCAAAGTTCTATTCACTACTTCGATTTAACCATCAGTTTGTGGGTGACAATTTGTAGAATATAATAACTTGGTGCCTAACTTTCACCACAGTGTCTTCCAAAAGTAGCTAAAAAACTTTGCATCTCTATCAGAAATAGTACTCCTAGGCATGCCGTGCAACCTAACAATCTCTTTGAAAAACAAGTCAATTATATGAGATGCATCATCCATCTGATGGCATGCAATGAAATGTGCCATTTTAGAGAATCTATCAACAATCACTAAAATTGAGTCTCTCCCCCTATTAGACCTAGGCAATCCTAAAACAAAGTCCATGGAGATATCAACCCAATGCTCACTATATGTATATAATCCATGTCATTGTAACTTAGATGTAGCTTGTCTACATGTAATGCACTTTTCACAAATCCTTTCAACATTCAATTTCATAAGAGGTCAAAAGAAATGATCATGCAACACAACTAATGTCTTAGCTACTCCAAAATGTCCCATTAAACTGCCACCATGTGCTTCCCTAACTAGCAACTCACGCAAAGAAGAATGAGGAAAGCAAGGCTTATTTCTTGAAATAAAAATCCATCATGCAAGCAGTATTTCTCATAAGGGCCTTTTGTGCAGTCTTTGAACACATCACCAAAATTAGAATCAAGTGCATACAATTCCGTAATGCACTCAAATCCAAAGAATTTAACTATATTTTCCTTACCTTGCTTATATTTGATAGCATATAGAAATGTCTCAATAAACTCCACCCACTTGGCATGGCGTCTATTCAGCTTGTGTTGTCCCTTTAGATGCTTTAATGATTCATGGTTTGTGTGAATCATGAATTCCTTTGACCAAAGATAATGTTACCAAGTCCTTAATGTTAGAACCAATGCATACGTCCCTATCATATGTTGGATAGTTTGGGGTTGCTCCACTTAGCTTTTCACTGAAGCATGCAATTAGTCTTCCTTCCTACATCAAAACTCCTCCAACACCTATACTTGAAGTATCACACTCCATTTCAAAAGTTTTAGTGAAATTAGGTAAGGTAAATAAATGTGCATTTATTAACTTCTCCTTAATCACTTTAAATGTCCTTTCTTGTTATCCTCCCCACTTAAATGGAGCATTCTTGTTGATCACTTCAGTTAAAGCTGCGGCAAGACTACTAAAGTTATAAACAAAATGTTGATAAACACTAGCCAATCCATGGAAATTTCCTACCAGCCCTATAGTAATAAGAGTAGGCCAATCTCGGATTGCCTTCACTTTTTCATCATCAACTTGAATACCTTGTGAACTCACACCAAATCCAAGAAATACAAGCTTATTCATGCAAAAGATAGATTTCTTGAGACCAACAAATAACTTTTCTTTTCTTAAAACATCTAAAACAAGTTTTAAATGTTCAATATGGTTATCCCAGTTTTTGCTATGAATCAAAATGTCATCAAAGTAGATAGCCATAAATTGCCAATGCAAGCGCGCAAAACATGGTTCATAAGTCTCATGAAAGTACTAGGTGCATTAGTTAACCCGAAGGCATAACTAACCATTCATACAAATCATATTTTGTTTTTAATGCAGTTTTCCATTCATCACATTCTTTCATTCTAATTTGATGATATCCACTCTTAAGATCAATCTTAGTAAAAACATAAGAATCATGCAATTCATCAAGTATATCATCTAATCTAGGAATGGGATGACAATACTTTGCCATGATATTATTGATGGCACGACAGTCAATGCACATCCTCCACGTCCCATCCTTCTTAGGCACTAGCAACACCGAAACAGCACAAGGACTCATGCTTCTCTTACATACCCTTTTTTTAATAACTCACTTGCCATCGAAGCTCCTTTGTTTCCTTGGGATGGTTTGGGATTGATGCACTGGGTATGAAGTCAATTTGATGCCCAATTCCCCGAATCAGGGGTAAACTTGAAGGCAACTCCTCGGGAAAAACATCATCAAACTCTTGCAAAAGGGAAATAACATTGCTCGGCAGATAACCGACAAGATCATTAGTATTTAAAAGGACCTACTTATACATAAGTACTATAAGGGGTTGATTAGAAAACAATACTCTCTTGATCTCACTTTTCTTTGCAATGAAATTGAATTTTTCCTCTCTTGCTCTTCCTATGGCTGAAACTCTCTCTTCTTCCCTATCAACTTTTTTTTTGTTCTTTTCACTTTTCTTTTCTTCTCTCAGTCTTTCTTTTCTCAGAGCTTATTTTCTCTTAATTTCAGCCCTTGTCTTTACATTCTTTTCACTATATTTTTTCAACTTCATATGATAATCAATAACTTGTTTTGGAATTAATGACATAAGAGCAATGAGTTGTTTCTTCATTACAAAGGAGTACCTACTCATGAAACCATCATGTATAACCCTTCAATCATATTGCCATGACCTTTCCAATAGTATGTAGCATGCATGCATGCATGAGAACTACATCACAAAGCACTTCATCCACAAATTTCCCAATATAAAAAGTAACCAGAACTTGCTTTGTTACCTCAATGTCACCACTGTCATTCAACCATTGACATCATAAGGTCGTGGATGTTTCAAGGTGGGTTGTTGTTCGCAAAACAACGAGTATGGAACAAGTTCTCCCTTTAGTTGTTTTCTTCTCCATTAATTTGCACATTGAGAGCTTGTCTTGCCACCAATAATTCTCCTTTAGCATATTGCCCATCGTAGGGATGCTCTAAAGGTGGCATGCCTTGATAGTCTTCTTCATCTTCCAACTCTAACTCTCCTTGGGCATTTATCACCATCACCCCCTTTTTCGGACATTGGCTAGATATGTGGCCCTGCCTTGGCATTTAAAGTAATTAATATCATGATTCCGAGTGGTAGAGTAGTCAGCTTTACCTTAAGGATCGTGGCTGGTGTTTCCCGAATTAGGCCCAATTCTAGCCTTGAAAGTTGAGAGTGCTATTGGCTTATCTTCCTTCTTTGAGGAGCTTGGCTTCCAAAGATTAGATCCCGACTTGGGACCCAATCATGTGCCTCCACCTCTCTTGAGTTATTGTTCCACTCTGATGGCCATGGGCACCATCTCTTCCAACTACACATAATGATGCATCTCTACCCTATCATGGATCTTCCGGTTCAAGCCAAACAAAAATCTAGCCATAGTGGTTTGTCAATCTTCCTCCATATTCACTTGTATCATCGTAATCTCCGTATCATTGTCATAGTCTTCAACACTTTGACTCCCTTGTCTAAGAGCTTGCAACTTTTTATGCAACTCCCGATAATAGTAGCTTGGAGCGAACCGCTTCCTCATCACCATTTTCATCTCCTCCTATGTTTCAATCAATCATTCTCTATTTCATCTCCTGCTTAAAATAAACTGGTCCCGCCATGTCACAGCATAATCAAGAAATTCAATCACGGCAAGTTTCACCTTCTTTGCTTCAGAATATTTGTGGCAATCGAACATGAACTCCATCTTCTTCTCCCACTCAAGATATGCTTCCGGATCAAACCTGCCTTGAAAAGATGGAATCTTCATCTTGATACTCCCCAAATTGTTATCTTCTCGATTCCTAACTTCTCCATTCTGATGCCGAAACTTGCCCCGTCTCATGTGCAGTTGTTCTAACTCCTCATCATCCTCAGTATCTCCCAATGGAACACGTCGCCCATGCCGTCTATTATTGTTGCTTTGTCGCGGCTCACTCGATATTCTATCTTCAACCCGATCCAACCTATCTTGACTCGGCTCCAACTCCAGTAGTGTTATCTGCCTCATCTCCCCTAACAATGCTTCCATTTGAAGATTCGGGATGGCATGTTGCTGAACCTCTTTGAATGTATCTCTTTCTCTATGTTGAGCCATGTATAAATTTTGCAAGAAGGTTAGTATGAATATGGAAAAAGGACCTCACCTCACTCTCTCACGTGTTTCACTCGAAAGATGGTTCACTAAATTCACTCGTATTTCTCTCAAATATTCAGCTTTTACCCTCTAATATGTTCACGACTCTAGCCTTTTTCCATTCTTATCGCCTTCTTTAGTTCTTAATTAGACTCGAAAACCAAGCAAGAAACCTGTAGCAATTCAAGGATGAATCCGACTAAAACAAATCACAAAAATCCCTACAGTGAAGAGTCAAGAAAATAGATGAGTAGGAATCCAAAACATAAGAATGATGAAAAAGGAACAATTTTGAGTAAGAAAAATAAAGAAAGAAGACTACATGGATTTATGATTGACGAGAAAAAAATGCTACAACAGTATGATGTCTTTTTTTGCACATCTTGATTTCTTTCTGAATACTTCTGGGTTTCTTTCTTTCTTTTATTTTTTTACAGCTAATACTTTTTTTTTCTTTTTTTACACAAATTTCTCTTTTTTTTTTCATTTTTTAAATAAACTTAAGAACGAAATAAGAAAAGGAATGATAGATTTCAACAAGAACGGAGAAGAAAATAATGAAGAATGACAGATGAAATATGTCTTAGAACCAAAACTCTGATATCAACTGATGCAAATCTCCACAACATGATAAAACCTAATATCAAGTATGATAAGAACCTCACCAATACGTGACGAAATCCAACAACAATATATGAATTAGAATCCCAAGATCTGCAAAGTGCAGGTTTCGAAGTTGAGCTTTGACCCATTACCTAGTGAAATAAGAACCAAAGCTACATATTAAAAAGGATGAACACCCCGAGGATTGAAGCAATAAGTTGGGTTGAAGAACACCACAAGAAAATTTAATGAGTCCTACTAGTCTTTGCAAGAACTAAGAAGAGCGAATTTCTCACACAAAGGAGTGAAAAAATATGTATTGAATGACAAAAAGTCTGTCTAATCTGCTCAGTCCCCAACCAAATCCCTTAAATAGGCCAATATTACAAGATATTCAAAGATTTTGTTGATAGATTGCCCCCTAGATAATAGGTAACAAAATATTACTCTATAATCATACTTAAATATCTAAAAATATGAAAATAACAAGATGTTATTTGTTTTTGACATAATCTTCTAAAACTTAAATCAAATTAATGTATGTTGATGGCACATATGGACTTGCTTCAACATGCATCATTGAGTTCTCTTGAGTGCACATTTCCTTAATCAGTCTATTAAGATCTTCCTTAAACTTCTTGGCTCGTGCCCTCGTAAGTATCCCTTTGGAACTTGAACCGGATCTTCTGCAACATGCTCTTGATTTGCACCAATAAAAGTCATTGAATGTCGAGACCTGTGTATCCCACATGTCCTTAAGACTAATTCGTCGTCCTCTCTTCTATGCTAAGGAAGCTTTGATGTTAGTCTCTCAAGATACAATGACAGCCGAAGTTGAAGCAACACCGAACTTTGACTCCTTGACAAATCAAACAAATGTAAGCAACCACCGCAAAAAACGATGCAGAACAAATAAAAGAGAGGATGCTATTCGAATGCTATGCAGCTTAACATAACGTACGGTATGCTGATGCGCTTTCTATAGTGATTGTGGGAGCTGTAGACATAAATGACATTGAACCAAAAATTGAATACTTGAACTAGCCAAATTTAAATTCAACTAGCCAATAACTGGCACGAATTAGCAGTCAGGGAAATTAATCCAACCCATTAAGTGATAAATTTAATCTGGCCTTAATAACCCTTTAATGTCTAGCTTAAATGCTGATTTAACGGTCATAGTCGTGACTTGAATGCTGACTGCCACAATCAACGCCCTGACTTAAATGCTGACTGTCATAGCCAAAAAGAATCTACATGTCACCCAGTGCAAGAATGAAGGAGAAAATTCATAGGAAAAGGTAAAATTCGACCTTGGATAAGGCCACACAATTGGAAGGAACATTTAGCGCGCCCGCCACCTGCGTGGGCAAGCGAGGTGGGCAGGCATCGATGACTTTGCCAAGATATTTACTCAAACCAAGAGTACTATTTATAAACACTTACAACTTTCTTTTCCTCTTCCATGTGGGATAGAACTCTTCCTACTCTTCACATGGCTTTATGGGCTTGCATATGGGATCCATCTTGGATTCATTACTTTAGCCCTATATACCTTGTTTAAGCTCAAATCTTTTCCTTCACTTTATGGGACCCAATTTCTCATTCACATGTCATTTTTCTAATAGAATCCACATTCAATACTGTTAGAAGATTGCAAATATTATAGTAAAATTTGATGGGTGAGAGGTCAATCCTTGTATTCGTCGATAGAGGAAGTTGTTTGAGTTTTTCCAATAAAGCGAGCTGCTTCAAGAAACTACTGATAACAATCAAACTATTTGATCTTGCTACTAGGTATTAACCTAAACACTTTGGTGCTGGAAATGCAATATGGGCAAGTTAGCCTACCGAACATTCATTCATCTAGACAATATACCATAAATTGGGAAAAAATTTATTGCCCACATTAATGCAGATCTCATTCGAAATATTTCACTAGTTGACATGTCATATAATGGTTACCCCATTTCCTACATCAACTTTTCCTCCTCGATTAAAGGTTGAAGCTATATATTTATATTACCCATTGGATTTTATGGACCAATTATAATGCAAGTCAAGAACATATATGGAGCGATCATGCACGTTTCAGGTAACATATTGTATGGTATAACAATGACTGACCAAAATAAATAGGGGAATCCTAATATATTTAAAAGGAGAAAATCCATTTGCACATAGCCCCAGCCTCACATTATGAAGATCGGTTGCGAAATCTTTTTTTTTTGGGGGTCAAACTCCTTCCTTGTTGCAGCATGTTTGAGATGAGACATTTCGCCAACTGATTTGCTATTAAGATGGTGCCACATCATATAGAGCACTAAATGTATAGAGTCTCCTCAACCTAGAAATTAGAGGTAAATAGTGAAATCTCCTCAATTGGACTACCTTGCCATTACTCCTTCCTTGTATTTGCTGCATATACTGAGATTCACCATGTAACTTACAGTTATGAAGGAATCTGCATCATCTTTGAAGTACAACATGCAACTATTTGGATAACAATCAATATTAATGCTTGTGAGACTAAGTTTGACAAGAAGTCTTCTTGCATCATAATAATTCTTCATAACATTATGACTCAATGAAGCACACTCACACATCAACTACAATATTGGATCCACAGCATCATGGAGCATATTCTAGTTTGATTTGATACTCATCAATCTAACTGCAAAAGAAAGTGAGTAAGTTGTGCTCAAAGAAAGTTTGAGTTTGAGGGTATTGTTGGACTCAAAAAGCTTGCAAGTCAATTGAGATGCCATAAATTGGTACCCTCCCTGAATCTACAAATGTTTATTTGCTTGCAAATTTAAGTCACCTAATTGTTATCCTAATTGAGGTTCAAATAGTAGGTCCGAAATTAAGATCAATAATTGAGATCACACATCTAACATGCCACTACTCATTCTAGACTATGAGTAAGAAATAAAGGGTTCCACTATTATTACGATTATATATAGTTGGCATCTCCCTTACTACCCGCCCCGTACAATTGTGCACTCAAATAAATTGAAATCCCCAAATCCCACATAAACCATGCAACGAGAAACCTAATTGTCTAAGTACTAATATGCAAAGAAGGATTAATATTCAAAATGTCCGAAAATAAAGGACTAATGTGCAAATTTTCTAAACTGGAGAACTAATATACAAAATTCCTAAGATGTAGTACTGATATGCAAAATTCCTAAAATGGAAGGCTAATGTGCAAAGTCCTAAGTTGCAAGACTGATATGCAAAGTTCCTAAGATGTAGGAGTGATGCAAAATTCCTAAAATGGAGGACTAATG
The DNA here is from genome assembly GCA_037672795.1 of Lagerstroemia speciosa. NCBI lineage: Eukaryota > Viridiplantae > Streptophyta > Magnoliopsida > Myrtales > Lythraceae > Lagerstroemia > Lagerstroemia speciosa. The sequence goes on from CM075295.1 coordinate 11,899,377, forward strand.
TCCATAATGCCTAAGGAGATGAGTGAGATGATGAAGAACTAATGTGCCCAATTCCTAAAATAGAGGACTGATATGCAAAATAAGTGAGATGACAAACATATTTATAAGATTTATGAGATAAGGAATTAAAATACAAGACTCATGAAACTTATGAAACGGAACCCCAAATGCCTGACTCAATACCACAGTCTTTCACATTTGAACTCTTTCTCATATCTTAACTCGCCCACCACAATCCATAAAGAAAGCAATGCTAAAGGTCTCTATGACAAACATGACTCAGGTAACTCATTCCTATTCAATCCTACCAATCAAGTATATATATGAATAGTTCACCAATAATTTTTTATCAGAGTCAGAGCCAATCCATCTCAATATTTGACACTGATCAAATCAAGACTCGCTCCCTATCAAACTGAGTTTAATTAGAATCTTACTCTTCTAAGCTCAACTTAAGCTCCAACCAGATTCAACCTAGTTCATTCATGACTAAACCAAAACTCAAGCAAGTCACAAGTGCTTCAATTACCACTAAACCACATTCACCTCAACAAAGACATGAATAAGTCATGATTCAATGATATTCAATTAAAAACATTCCAGGTCAAATTTTAATCAAGTGAGCCTCATTCAAGATTGAAGACCACTCTTGTCAACTCTTCAACTCTCTAGGCTTCTTTCCTAGGCTCTATTGGACTCAAAAATCTCCTTCAAGTTCATTCAATCCCATGTCCAATTGAATTCTGAGCCTGACTGGCCCCCTAACTTGACTTTCTTTTTTGGGATAACTAAGCTCGCTTGATTCATCCTCCAAGCTCGATTGGGTCCAATGAGTTCATTTAGCTCAACCCAGGACTTTGTCATATTCCTTATGCTTAATCTTGACTCAAACTTGCTCAACACAACCCCAAACTCCCCTAACTCGGTTAAATACATTGAGGTCTCTTGTCGCAACAGTCCTTAAACATTTCCCTTAAATTTTCAAGGTTTCCATTGATTCCTAGCGGTTGACACATCGAACAACCTTCTCATGACCCAGAAATACAATAACACTCCTTATTATAGCAAGCTAAGACTATTTATCAGCCCCACAGCCAAATACAATAGCAATGAACATGCTACATCTCTCCAACAGCTCAATTCATCAAGCAACAACATGTTATAGCCTTCTAGCAATTTAATAAGGCAATAATAGCATGTTTCAACCCTCTGTATGGCAAACTTCAGCACATTGCAGTAGTAAAGTAATAGCAAATGGCCCATTATCACTTTTGAATAACATAGCACAGGAAGCAAAAAACCTATTCCAACCCTTTAGCAACTCAATACCGTAATCTACAGTACGATATAGGTCTCAATTAACGATGTAATCATCCTTAACAGCAGCAAATTCATATTAAAGAGAACCCAAATAGTATAAAACAAACAACTATGAACAGTTAACAACATATTAGCAGCAGTAAAACATCGATTCAAATCATTAAAATCAATGAAATCTTCGATTCAAGGTACAAACAGGCTAGGATAGTAGTAAATCAACCAACCTTAGCAGCACAAATTAGACAACGAAACGTTACAGCTTAATGAAAGTGGTGAGCATCCATTACTGTTGATATGATAATCTGTATAATTTATTTGTCCATTCCCGACCTAGAATCGTATGTTTTAGGCCACTTCCCATATATTTAGAGGTTAATTACATATCTTTTCTGTATTGGGATTGAATTGTTATAAATGATAGTTTTCAGAGCTTTACATATGGATTAGATGCTGCTGGGAGTCATTTGATGTGCAGGGAAGGAAAGAACATGTGCAGAAAGATGATGAAGACATAGCTTGTTCGGTGCAGCAACTTTCAGAGGAAATTTCTCATATTCCATAAATGAAAATTTTGGAAAATAATATTAGCGGAAAGTTTGTCGAGTCTGGAATCCACTGCATCAAACGAATCATGAATCGGAGCTCAAATGAGGAAGTTATGGTCGAAAGACGAAAACTGCACGCAGAATAGGGGACGGACCGCTGTCATAGACCACGGTCTACTGAGAGGATTTCAGTGAAGAAGACTTAGACCACGGTCTACTGAGGCAAATTGCTGGGACCCACTACCTTCTATCCTACACTGATTAGACCAAGAATTGAGGAAGTATACTTGTTCCATATATAGTGGTGAACCCCCTATAAGTGAGGGGAGATAGATAGAAGGGGAAGAGGAGAAGAAGAGCAACAATCAAAGAATATGAAGAAGGGATCACAACAATAATTCGTAAAGTCAGGATCGGGAGATTCAACTTCTCCAACCAGAGTTCTTTCTATCTCTTTTCTTTTGATTTTCACAATGTTGTCTTCTCTTCCAACTCTTGTATTTTTTTCTAGTATGTTGAACTAAATCCCTAGATTCTTGGGGGGTCAATGGAACCTTTTCAATGTTTTAAGTAAGATTCTTCTTTCCTACGTATGATTCTATCGAGGTACGCCTCCTTGGTGTTATTTATGCAATTTCGTACTTCATGCTTTCTTTTGGTCTGATCACTCACGAGATCGAACTTGAGACAGAGAGGACTCTCGGGAGAGGGAATCAATATCATGCTAGAGATTGTATAATCTAGATTAGCTTATGTCGGAAGGTGAGATTATCCGTGCAAGCGCATCGGAAGATGGTGAGCACCCTGGATAGCCATTTAGGGTTGGTTTAATTTGGCCTTTTAACATTAATCGCCTAGGAATAGAGTGGATTAGTGTCTTCCGCTTCGGTACATTCGTATGACATCGGAAGGTGCGTACAATGGTAGTGGAGAAACCCTAGAACCCTATATTAATAACATGACAGAATTAATTATGTGGAAGAGGGATTCTTATTTACGACTAGAATTGGGGAAGTTGTGAGCCTTAGGAGTTCTTTATCAACTAATTTTTTGTCTATTTACTTCCTTCATTTTAAGTACCTGCATGCTTCTCAACTTATTCGATTGACTTGGCTTCGAATTAGTTGTGCCAATTTTAGTGATTAGTAGAATAGTTCTCGTGGGAACGATACTCTACTCACTCTATATTGCTTATCTGCGATACGTATACTTGCGTGCATTACCACAATCACTCACAACAATTACAACAAGGAAAACATTCCAAACAGCGATAAAATCAATAAATAAAGCTTGTTACCAGCCCATATTAAACAATGATGAAGTCGGTACATATCACAACTTTACCGCACAAAACAACATCCATTACAACTTGCTACTAGCACATATCACATCCAAACAATGATAAGCCATCTATTACAACTTGTTACCAGCACAAATCTCAACCAAACAGTGATGGAGTGATCCATTATAGTTTATTTAAGTTGATTTCAAGAATTAAACAATGAAGAATTAATATTCAACTATACGAGCCAACCCTGCAGCCGGCATTTCAACCATCGACAATAAATAGCATCAGACCTCAAACAATAACAAGCAAAGGGCGGCCATAGGCGACCTTAAAGAGCCACAACAAAGTCATAAAATGGAGTAGGATAATCTAAGGAAGAATTTCCTGACTTACTAGTGCTTGAAATCGGATTGAAGGGAGCCTAAACAGATGTTGGAACTGCAACAAGGAACTTGATTGGAGTTTGCTCCACATTGTAGCAATGACCCCAATGTGTCAGGCTCTGTTACCACAACCCTAGGAGACTCGGGCTAGGGAAGGTCACTCAATGATGTTTGGGTTTGGATCATGGGTTGGGAAAGGGCAGTGGCGGTTCAAGGAGGCTTTGTGGTTAGGAGTGTTAGAAGAGATGGTCGTGGAGGGCTCTGAGAGATGGCCGAAGAACAAGGGATGAATGACCTCAGAGCTGGGACCGGGGAAGGATTGAGGTGGCTGACTAGCTATTGGGGTTGGCGATTGAAGGTGGTCGTGGCAGCAATTGAAGCAACCTTGGGTTCGGTCATGAGGTTGGTTTAGTGGCACGGATGGGTCCCGAACTCGCCAGTGGTCTCTATGGAAGAAGCGAGGGATAGGGCTCGGAGAAGGAGATGTTCAGGTGTGCTTGGGCCGACCTGAAGGAGCGAGTCTCAGTGGGGCTCGGGAAGGCTCATACCGAGGGGGCAGGATCGTAGGATGAGAGAGAAAAATAACTTCCCGGTGCTTGGGTGAAGATTCTGTTGAAGGAAACTGAGGAGAGCTTGGATTCGGGATGGACGAGAGTTCTGCGGTGGTCGGAGTTGGTTGTTGTTCATCCTCTTACTTGTTGAGGGGAAGATCCCCTTGGCTGCAGATGCTACTCCTAGTCCCTCTGTACAACGTTGCTTCCTCCATCCAAGCTGCAGCTACTCGGCACGTTGAAGATCGACCCTTTTTGGGCCCCAATGTACGAAAATACTGTGCGAAAAAATTTCTTCAAAAATGGTTGCTCGTAAAATATTTTTGTGTATGCCATTAAGAATTGAATATGCGATCTCAATTTTGTGAAAAAATTGCATTTTCAACATACAATCTCTTTAATAAATATAAATTATTTATATTTGTTAAGAAATCGCATATTTAAGATGCAATTTTATGTAAAAATAATTTTTTTTTTTGCATTCAACCTTCCTTTTTCTATTAACTAAATTTATATTTGCATCTTGAAGATGCAATCTTTTTAATAAATATTAAAAAAAGTATGTGATGTGAGCCTCGCCAACGAAGTGATAAAACCCAATATGACCTCACCAACCTGTGATGAAACACGTATGGGAATAAGGTTTCTAGGAACGTGTTATTGTCAAGTTTGAAAGGTGAAACCGCAGCCCATTCAACATCTCCTAACTTCCATTATTGAATATACTGTTTCTATTAGTATTTATAGTTAAGATATATTTCTTGAAAACACTTGTCCTCTTAATATTTCGCTGACATATATTTCGTGAAACACTTGTATTATTGATACTCAGTTGAAATATATAGCCTTCATTATTGTCATCTTCTAAAATATCATAGACAATGTTAACTAATTTTATAAATATTTGTATATACACTAAAAACTTCTCGTGGCAATAATTTCCATAATTTGCATACAAATTTGATTGTACAATTTAAAAAAAATTGTGAATTTTAGATAAAATAGAAATTTTTAGAAAGATCATAATACGTTTTTAAATGCTTATCTCTACAAATTTGGGCAAGCAAAACATGTTATTTTAGTGGTTGAGATATATAATATTTATATAACTTGGGATCAAAATCTAGCAATGTAATTTTTTGGTAAAAATGAGTAAAATATTATAATTTTTAGTTCATGGATGAAATTTTGCCACGTGACTATTACATTAAAATTTTGCAATGATCACTTTAATATCTTTGACAATCAGACTATTTTGATAGTAAAATTGTGAATATTAGACTAATTTGATAGCAAATTTAATTTGAGAACTAATTTGGTAACTGAGTGTAAATGTAAGGACCATTTTGATGAAATTTTGTCACATAGATAACAGCGTTAGAATTCTCTTTGATAGTATTGATGACCGGATTAATTTGATGGTAAAATTACGAATATTGGATCAATTTGGTGGCAAATTTAATTTGAGGAATGACTTGATGGCCTCATACAAATTCGAGGACCATTTTGACAGTTTATACATCAATCTATTTAGCATGTTGACACTAACAAATTAATTTTTTGTGCTAATTCCTAGTATTTAGACACTGCACTTAATTGTTTCTTGATCTTCAATGAGTCAAGAATCAAATAACACCAATCTTGCTTAATTTGGACCTTTCAATAAATAGTTATAATTTTTGAACTAAAACAGACAAAATTTGGATGAATGTAATAGATTTGTCCTATTTCATTTAAAAAATCATATCTTCATCACCGTATCAAATCTTGGTGACTATGATGTACTGAATCATAGCTAATTCAATGCTCTTAAGAATGACTCTGAATTTGCCTATGTTGACTCTAATTAGACCATCGATTTCCATCCTAAAATTATATAAAATCACGTGTTGGCACATGCTCACTCAATTTTTTGAAATGAAGCTCTAGGCACTTTCCATGTCAAAATGAGGCGTCTACAATAGGTATGTGCTCATCAAAGACTACATAAGGAGAAATAATGATGCGATCCGCTCTTGGATCCAAGCATCTATATGCTTGATAATGACATGAATTGCCGAGGAAGAAAATACAAGCTCGAGAACGAACATCTAGCTTATGAGTAGTGAAAGGCCAAAGATAAGGAAAGTATAAGCACCCAAATACTCGCAACATTTAATAGTTTGGAAGCTTTCAAGAGACTATTTGATATGAAGACTGAAAGTTAAGGCACTGTACTAGAAGTTGATTGATAAGAAAGCCTGCTATTTCAAAGGCATAGTCTTCGAATTTTGTCGGCAAGGATGCATGATGAACTAGTAAGTCCCATATGAACAATGTGCTTATGTTTACGATTAGTGGAGTCATTCTATTAAGGAGCATGAGGGCATGATATACAATGGAAAAATCCCCGTATTTTGCATCTCATTTTGAAAGTCATGAGACATGAATTCTTTTACACTATCTAATTGTAAGAATTTAATTTTTGTGCCGAATAGATTTCCAACTTCACATCAAAAAGCTCGAAAGGTTCGTAAAACATCAGTACCACTTTCCATCAGATGAAACATGAAAATTTATTATAATCATCAAAGGATGAATATAGAAAATTTTACCCAAGTGGATTGGATGGGAGCAGGAACCCATATATTAGTAGTCATAAGTTGAAGAAATGTGATGCTTTTATTCAAGGTAACAGAAAAGAGCTGCTAACAGTCTTTCCTTTATGACAAGAACAGCATATATGATTGAAGTGATTCTTATTTAAGAAAATAAGATAGCCCAAGGTATGAAAGACAATAGAAAATATAGGATGGCCAAGACTTTGGTGCCACAATTTACATGAAGAGGAAGTGGTAAGAAGGATTTGAGGTGAGGAGGTGCATAGTTTCCCAGCAAAAGGCAATAGAGTCCATTCTTAACTAGTCCTTGGAATACTTGCGGGCCTGTTTAAAGATCCTTAACGATAAAAAGTTTTGCGAAGTTCAATGAAGCAATAATTGTCTTATTGCCTTTGACAAATTTAGTGCTAGAAATTAAATTTTTTAAATTTGTGGGGTACAAAGAATATCATTCAAGAGTAAAAAATGGGTGGATAGATTTAATTTTGTAGAACCAGAGGTAATCATGGGCAAATCTGTACCATCACTTATGTACAATTATCGGTATTAGATTGGTCTTCTCTGGCACTGAGATTTGATAAGTTTGAGGTGACATGATGGGTCACTCCAGAATGTACTAGTCTAGATTGCGAGTGACTAGAGGGGACCCTTCAGTAAAATTAGCATATGCACTTTTAGCAAAACTAATTTGATAGAATTGAGTGGAGTGTCCAGGATGATCGCCCAATTGACAAATAAGCTTATCTGTTTAGTTGGGCTTATTTAACTATCTGAGTTTTTTTTTTATGGATAAAGTATTTCATTCATAATTAAATAATCCATAGGGGTCTCCGCGTATGTTACAAAAGGCGGTTTCCTTCCTTACCTATCCTAGGGTTCGAGAGGTCTGTGCCTCTGATTGTTCCTGAATACATGCAAGACGATGAGCAAGGTAACTCAATTCTCTAGGGATCCAGTCACATATCCAGGAATGAAAATTGCCAAGGAGGGCACGGGCTTCATCTATTTGGCATCAGATCTCCCAAGGTACGTCTATGGTCCTTTGGAGCGCTTTGATTAGAGTCTGTGCATCAGAGTAAATCTTGATTCTCCTCCAGCCATTGGCTATGTCGTGGTTGATGCCTGTCAAAAAAGCAAGGGCTTCAGCTTGGAGTGGGTTGCCTATCATTGCCTCCTGGTGCCAGCTACTTAGAAGTTCCTTGTGGTTGTTAAGGGTGACTCCACCTAATCCAGCTCTGTTGTTGGCCCATGCAGCGTCTACGAATATGTAGACAATCTGCTCTCCTTCACTAGATGTCTGTTGCTGCAGCTCGTTGCTGGAAGGTCGAGGAGGTTCTTGGGGCTTGGTAGCTTCTTGATAGGGTTGTTGTATTAGCTCCCCTGAGCAGGTAAGTATTCCCTCTTCTGGTCCTCCTCTTTGCTCCATGTAGAGTCTTTTTAACCTGGTTAAAAACAAAGTTAGATCCTGTTGCTTTTGACCATGCAAATAGGAGTTTCTGAGGTCCCACAAGTAGTAGAGTAACAGAGCTCCATATAGCGTGAAATCCTTGGAGCTGATTACTCCGTGTGTAAAGTCTCTTGGTGGGTCAATTAGAAATTCCAGATAAGCTATAGGTGAGCTTACTAGGTTAGGGATAACCCAGAGATTCCATGGCGATTCTCTCCAAGCCAACCTATAGAAGAAACACGGGCTAAACATATGTTCGAAGGAGTCGGGTCCTGCTTGGCACATTGGGCATGTGTTTTCCTCTGGGGTGACCCAGGTAGACACTTACTCCCTATTCTCCACAAATGGAGTTTGCATCTTTCATGTAGCTTTGATCTCCAAAGTTTCTTCCAGAAACTCCTATTAGAATAATCGAATCTATTATGTTGATCAAGTAATTAGAAGGATTTGACTAAATGCTCCCCTGAGGTGTTTGCTGTCCAAATTTGCTTGTCCTCCATCTACTGCCATGGTAGGAAGATAGAAGCAATTTCCTTGATCACCCTGTAGCCAACGGTTGGCCTAATAGAGCAAAATTCCACCTCTGAGGGTTTAGGAGGATGAGGCCACTGACCTTCCTGTTTTTGATTTGTTCATCATCATTAAGTGGGGTTGGGGGGGGGGGGGGTTTGGGAGGGCTAAGGAATGCAGGGACCCACCTATCCTTCCACACAATGATACTATTCCCATTTCCTATAGAATAGCAAACTCCTCTTTTAAGAGTTTCTTTGCAGGTCTGCCCTTCCATATTATTGATTTGTCTGATCTGTGCCTAGGGCTGTGGTGTAGGAAACTGCCATATTTGTGTTTTAGTAACTGGTGAGTAGGACTTCTGGAGTCTCTAGATAGAGCCCAAGCAGTTTTAGATAGTAATGCTTTGTTTTGTTCCTCAAACCTTCGAAATCCAAGGCCACCGCACTCTTTAGGGGCACATAAACTATCCCACCTTTGGAGGCATAAAAGTGTTTCTTGTCCAGAGATTTCCCCCACCAAAACCTACAATTAATCTGCTCTATTTTCTGGCAAATAGATGAAGGTAGCTTGAACAGGGACATTGTATAGTTAGTAATGCTATTTAATGTAGATCTGATCAAAGTGGCTTGAACAAAGTGGCAAATAGATGAAGGTAGCTTGAACAGGGACACTATCTGAGTTCATTTCTTCCACTAAGGGACTGAGATGTCCAATGCTAGCCACATGCTCCAAAAGGACTAGTGGCTCCATATGCTATAGAAGGGCAAGAATTTCCTATGAAATAGGTTGAGCCTAAAGCTCAATTGTCAACATATGATTCCTTAGATTGCTTCTTAGCCCATGCTACAGACTTGTAGCATCCTCTATTTGCTGTATAGAGGAAATGGAATTAGGGTTTTGAAAATTTCTCCCTATTGAGGCAGGACATGCTACTCTCGTTGTAGTGAATAGAGGCCAGTGGTCCAAAGATGACTGTGAGAGGTGGAGAGAGCTCAATGGCAGAGACAAAGGTTCTCTGTGCTTCATTGTTGAGCATCAAGGCACTAAGCTCGTCAATGGTCATCTTCACAAGCAAAGGGGATAGCGTGAGAATGAGGGGCTACCAATGGTCGGCACTCAGATTGCTCATATATCTAGTCAGCATACTAACCATGTAGGCAATATTTATTTTAGTACAATTCATTAGATATATTAAGCTACAAATAACTCTTGAATATTCCACCTATGAACCTCCCCCTCTATTTCTTGATAGATGGATACTTCTATCTAAAGTTGTTCTAGTGACATCGGAATCTTTCTTGTTAAATTTCTCAATAATTTTGTCAACATAATGCGATTGACTTAAGATAAGTGCTTCCAATATTCTCGTGATTTTAATTCCTAAAATCACATCAGCAACACCCATATCTTTCACGTCAAATCTCGAATTCAACAAATTTTTAGTAATTTTGATGATTTTCTCATCACTACCAACAATAAGTATGTCATATGCGTATAGATATAAAATGATATAATTATTTTTTGTCTCTTTTTATGTATATACACTTGTCACATTCATTGATTTTGAAACCATTGGTAATCATAATTTTATCCAATTTCTCGTGCTATTATTTTGGCACTTGCTTTAAGTCATAAAATGATTTTACCAATTTACAAACTTTCTTTTCCTTTCCTGGAACCACAAGCCCCTCAAATTGTTTCATATAGATTTTTCATCTAACCTCCATTTAAGAAAGCCGTTTTCACATCAATTTGATGTACCTCTAAACTAGATAATGCTGCAATTATAAGTATCTTCCTAATGTAACTTATTCTCGTCATATAAGTATCAAAATAATCAAAGAATTCCTTTTGCTTGTATTCTTTGACAACTAGCCTAGCCTTGTATTTGTTTATAGAATCATCTTCTCTCATCTTTCCTTTAAAGATCTATTTAGATCCTAAAGACTTACAACTGGGAGGAAGATCAACTAACTTCCATGTATGATTCTGCAAAATAGAATTAATTTCACTGTTAATTGTCTCCTTCCAAAAATGTCCTTCTGAAAAGTTACAGCTCCTTCATAGGTCTGTGGTTTCTTTTCCAACAAATATGTTATAAAATTATTTCCAAATGATTTGTCTACTCTTGCTCTTTTGCTTTGGCTCAAATTTATGATCCAATTCATAATTTTTATCGTTCATAGTTTGAGCGATTTTTTTTTTACAAACTAGATCCTTAGTTAGATCTATACATAAATATATCTTCAAAAACGATGCATTCCTTGATTTCGTTATCGTATTCTTGTGTGTATCGTAAATCTTTGATTCATACACAAAGAATTGATATGCATTACTATTATGTGCATAGCCAATAAAGACACAGTCCACTGTTTTAGGACCTATCTTTATTTTTTTCAATGCTGGAATTGCTACTTTAGCAAGACAACCCACACTTGTAAGTGTTTGTAGGATGATCTCCTATTGTGCCACGATTCATATGGTATTTTTTCCTCTTTCTTTCGAAACGCCTTATTTAAAAGGATAATTGCTAGTTAAAATAGCTTCCCCCATATGTTTTGGGGTAACCCTGAACTAAGAAGCATCATGTTCATCATTTCTTTTAGTATGCAATTTTTCCATTCCGCAACATCGTTTCACTAAGATGAGTACAACACAATTACTTCATAAACTATTCCGTATTGTGCATAGGAGTCAACAATTGGTATTTCATATTCACCGCCTCTATGACTTGTCAATCTTTTTATTTTCTTATTGAGTTGATTCTTAACTTCTTTCTTATATATAATAAATTTGCCTAAGGATTTATCTTTCCCTTCAAGCTAATACACATAGCAGCATTTCGTGATATCGTTGATAATGGTAATAAAATGCTTTTATTACCGCATACCTTTAGCACCACTTTGCCTTTGCCTTTGTCATCATACAAGGCCTAGTTCCCCATGTATAGCTTCCCTCCACTAACCGGTTGAAAAGTTGTGAAGAGTTCTCTGTTGGACCAGATCTGCCTGGTAGCCCCCATGTCAATCCACCACTCCTTTAGATTTGACCCTACGAGGTTCACCTCTAACATTACAACTGAAAGTTTGATGTTAAAAACATTCTAAGCATCAACCACATTAGCCTCGGGCTCTTTTACTTTGGAAGCCGGTACTCAGCAGATCAGTGGCCCTTCTTGTGACAATTGAAGCATTTCTCCCAGAAATTTGGCTTGGAAATGCCTCCCTTAGGCCCATCCTTTGCCTTGGTATTCTTGGGTTTTGAGTTTTGCTTGTACTCCAGCACATTGGCTTTGGCAGCACCTAAAAGAATGTTCTTCTCAAGCCCTCTATTGTCTTCTTCAATGCAAATCCTAACAATGAGGTCCCTTGTGCTTGTGCCTCAGTTAGTTCTTGAAGTCCTTTCACCTTGGTGACAGAATCTCAATTATTGTAGCCACCTAAAAGGTTTCACTAAGAATCATACCTTTTGCATGAATCTCATGTAAGATTATCTAAATCTCTTACACTTGACTAATCACTATTTTGGAATCCACCATTTTATAGTGGAGGAACCATCCGATGATAAACGTCTTTGTACTAGCATCCTCTATCTTATACTTGCGGTCAAGTGAATCCCATAGTGCTTCACTATCTTCCGTGTACAATACACATTGTACAGTGAATCGTGTAGCCCGTTTAGAATGTAGTTTTTGCATAAGAAATCGGAGTGATTTCAGGCGTCAACAGCTTAATCAGCCTGGACATCTAATTATCCCCCAGGAAGCTTTGGAACTTCCTCAATCAAGAACCTAGCAAGGTTCAAGGGTCATGCAGAAGAGCATCTTTTGCTGCCACCTTTTGACGTCCAACCAATTGAACTTCTCAGATTTCTCACTGTGCTTCATAGGAACCACAGTAGGCACAGAGCCTATGCCTCCTAGAGGTGTAGTAATGGTAGAGCCCAAGCCATTAGCCACAGATGTGGCAATGTCATTCACAGCTACAATAACTAGGGTAGAATTAGAAGCCATCTACGATCACAAGATAAACATATTTAGTCTTAAGATTTTTGGTGGAAATATCATAAATAATCTTGGATCTCGATGATCATAGATACAAAAGATCTACAAAAATTTCACGACTCACAGTTGCGCTACGACTACAAAAAGTGACAGTATGAAATCAAACTAGAGAATTATGAACGTTACTAAATGTCGAGGCCGGTGGATCCCACAGTATCCTTAAGACTAATTTGTCCTCCTCTCTTCTATGCTAAGGAAGCTTGGATGCCATTCTCCCAAGATACAATGACAATTGTAGTTGAAGCAGCATCGAACTTGGACTCCTTGGCGAATCTAACAAATGCTGGCAACTATCATGAAAATAATGTAGAACAGGAAGAGAGAATATTATGTGAAATGTTGTGCTTGTAGATGTTTCTATGCTTCTAAAGCATTAGCCTATGGCTCTATTTATAATGCAGGTGGGAGCTACAGGCATAAATGAAATTGAACCAAGAATTTAACGCTTGAATTGACAAAGTTATTTTCTAAATTGGCCAATAAATGGCTTGAATAGGTATGATCCATTAAGTGGAAGATTTAATGCCCTCAATGACCCTTTAATGTCTAGCTCAAGCCTAACTTAAATACTGATTATTGTAGCCAAAAAAGAATATATGCATCACCTAGTGTAGAAATGAAGGAGCAAATTCATAGGAAAAGGTAAAATTCGGCCTTGTGCGAGGTGCCATTGTTGAAATGAACATTTGGCACACCCGCCCCCCGCTCACATGCAAGCTTAACTAAATCGGCCTTTGATAGCACCCTCTGCATAGGTGCGCAAGGTCGGCAGGCATCGTATAATTTTGCCAAGATGTTTACTCCATATAATAGTACTATTCTCTTATAAACACTTCCGACTTCCTTTCCCACTTCCATATGAGATAAAACTCTTCTCATTCTCCACATGGGCTTTATGGGCTCGCATATGGATTCCAACTTGGATTCATTTAATTTGGCCCCATATAACTTGTTTATACCCAGATCTTTTCCTTCATTTTATGGGACCCAATTTTCCATTCACATGTCATTTTTCCAACGAGATCTAGTCAGGGAAGTTTCGTGTTCTGAGGGGGAAAGCTTCAGGGGCCGGGGCTCTTCTTTTGCGGAGGAAGAGGATGTATAGTTCCCCTAGGCACTATTCACTCAAAAAAATTTAAAATTTTTAAGTTTTCCATAAAAATAAAAAATATATATAGTCAAGGGTAATTTTGTCTTTAAATACCTTTTTGTCTTTAAATATCCTAATCCATATCACTTTATTCCATCCAATCAAATAATATCTTTTTTATTTCTTATTTAATTATATTTTCCGCACTATTCCTTATTCTTATCTATTCTATTTCAGTGAACCAAACGCACCATAAAAGTCACCAGAATTGTCATCCAGTGGAACAAACATTCCATCAATTTTTAAAAATCCATTCCAACGATTCTCATGTTCAACAGGCATTTCTTCACTTATATTTTTATGTGAAAAGACTTAATTACCGAATTTTTCCTTCACTTTTCATCAAAATTACATAAGTACCCAAACCTAAAATTCTTAAAGCCATCCTTGTTGAAGTGTTTGTTTCACGGTTGCTTTGGGCATAAACTCCACATGTAAAATTTTGCATACAGTAGCCATTTATCTACTTGAACACTTAATTTTGAAGGTTTCAACCTATATAGACTGTCGCGAACGTTTAGAGTAATTTCTGATTAACAGTGCTCCAACCGCAACTACTTATCACCAAGAAATTCAACAGATTCATTTCTTTATTTTTTTTTCAAAAATGATAATTTAAGCATTTTCACCTTTTTTATTTTTAATATTTTAATATTTTATTTTTTTAGTGCAGAAACATCTCATTTATCGTAAATTATATTGAGAGATAAATGCTATAATTGGTCAAAAACTTTTTTACCTTTGATTCCATTATTTCGATGTTAAAAATGATACTCAACTAAAGAATTGCAATCACCAATCCATTACATCATAGTCATTCCATTCCTTCTCATTCCCTTCTATCCTTCAAAACATAACAAAAAATTGTTCCTTTGCTATATCAAGCAGTTTGTCTAGCATGAAGTGCATATCCCAATGGGTTTGGTAAGCACTACAAAACAATGTATCATAATGTTGTTAAGAAATTGCTTAGCACAAGATATCTATCGATTTCACCAAATATTTTTTGTCATGTTTAAGTTCTCGTAGAAAAGAAAACAAGAAGTCACGGTTTCTTTGTCTTTTGAAGAATCATAGGCAAAATTAAGGGTTGTCGTGCTTATGTTCTTGCCAGAAAAGGCAAAATGAGGAGGCGGTGTTCTCTTGTCGCAAGTCACAGGTGAAATTAAAGGCTGCGGTGTTGGTAGGTGTCACGCTAAAGGTTTTAAGAAAGTTAGGGTCAAAGGGTGGAATAATGGTATCACCTATTTTCCCAGAAGAGAATAATGATATCATGTGTCTCAGTGGCATATTAAAGAGTGACACGTGTTGCATTCAGTAGAAGGTCTATTCCTACAAAAAAGAAACTCTTAGGTGATCCTACCTTGTATATGACATGGAAACTATTAATCAAGTTATAACAAATGAGTGAATTAATTATAATCATTGGAGTTGTTACCATAATTATTACTATAAAATGACATGTGCTACGAATGATAAATATCGTCGAATACGAATGGTAAAAATAAAAATATTATTATGCATGAATTAAACGCACAAATTATTTGATGAAGTACAATTTTGGGAAAAAAGCACTAATGGTACAAAAATTTGGCTAATGTTACACCATGGTACAAAATCTTTAAAGCATTACAAAATCATACAAAATCTTTGAAAAGTTGACACCGATAGTACAGACCGTTAAGTAATTGCTAATGCCATTAGTAATTGTCTGACTGCTGACCTGGTACTTACGTTGCTGCTGACTCAAAAAATTGAAATATATCAATAATAACTTAGGAAAAAAGGCACAAATGGTACAAAAAATTTGACTAATGTTACAATGTGATACAATATCTTCAAAATATTGTAGAATGGTACAAAATATTTAAAATTGTATTGTTATTGTTATTTTATTTCATTGAAAATTTCACAGTTTTCAGTGACACTATCAATAATATCATTATCACTGTCATCAATATGATATTTAGGATCATAGTTATAAGAATCATCATTGGAGTGACCATCATCAGCAACTTGTTATTTTTGATGATTTGCATAATGCATATGTAAGTAAAATAAAGAATTCAATCCAAGAAAAAATTGTCTAAAAATTGACTTTAGAACTTTTATGTATTAATGACAAAAAGAGTACTCGATACTTAATTCATCTCAACGGATAAGTTGCATATAACAATTTTGAACTTAAGTATTGGGAGGACGTTAAAGCAAGTAACATCTCTCCCTCATTTGCGACTATGTAGTATCTACGAATAATTACCATAGTAGTCTTAGTTTCCCTACTTTTTAAGGCATATTGAGATGAAGAAGACTATTGCAAATTCGATTGATGATAATCACGATACATGAGAGTGTGGGAGGCAAAAAGGGAGATGGATGTGCTGAAAATTTTATTTACCAAAAAATATAAGAATAATAAAAATATGAAAATTTATACTATATTATAACATTTTACAAAACTTATACAATATTTAGTCATACTTTTTGCACTTTTTGTGCAATTTTCTCAAGGTTTTTATTGCCATACTATTCAATTTTTTAAGTCAGCGTCTATGTATGAGTCACGTCAACAATTATTAACAATTTTAATAAATAATTAAGGGTTTGTACTACCAATATAAACTTTTCTAAGATTTTGTACCATTGTATAATGTTTTAAATATTTTATACCATATTATAATATTAGTCAAACTTTTTGTACCATTGATGCTTTTTTCCCTACAATTTTTGATATCTTACATGCTTATATTACATTATCCAATGTAATTTTTATCTTTTCCTCCATCGGCCTATTGATTAAGCTATATAAGTCACCGTTTATCCCCTTCAAACTGATCAAATAATCATTGAATGCATTTTTTACATTCCAATAGAATAGGTCGTGCTCATTCCTCCAGCATTGGCTTTGTTTCCATCATCCACTCAACTTGATTTTTCGCTCATTGATATTCTTCTTTATATTCCTTCAGAACTAAGAGCAGGAGTTACAAGGGAATAACCACCTCAAAGAAGAAGTAAAATGGACAAACCAGTGGTTGATTCTAGAATAAAGGAAATAGGATAGTACTTGGATCTCTTGATAGAGTAAATCAGATGGAAGGACAATTTTGGCCACACAAGAGAGAGACCAAAATTTTGGGAAAAGTACTAATGGTATAAAAAAATTGGTTAATATTACAATATGATACAAAATTTATAAAACGCTATAGAGTGATATAAAACCTTTGAAAAGTTGTCACCGATAGTATAGACCAATAAGTAACTGCTAACGCTGTTAATAATTGTTGATGTGGCACATACATGATTGCTAACATGACACTTACGTGACTGCTGACTCAGAAAATTGCGATATATCAATAATAACTTAGGAAAACAACACAAATTTTACAAAAAATTTGGCTAATATTATACTATGATATAATATCTTTAAAATGTTATAGAATTATATAAAATATTCAAAATTATATTGTTATTTTATTTTATTGGAAATTTCACAATTTCCAATAGTACGTTATCACTATTACCATTATCACTATCATCGATATGACATTTAAGATCGTAACTATAAGAACCATCATTAGATTGATCATCATAAGCAACTTGTTATTTTTATGATTTGCATAATGCATATATCAGTAAAATAAAGAATTCCATCCAAGAAAAAGTACCTAAAAATCGAGATTAGAACTTTTAAGTATTAATGACACAAACAGCACTCGATACTTAATTCATGTCAACGAACAGGCTATATATGACCATTTTTAACTTAAGTATTAGGAGGACATTAAGGCAAGTAAGGGAGATGATGTGCTCAAGATTTTATTTACCAAAAAATACAAGAATATTAAAAACATGAAAATTTTGTACTATATTATAATATTTTACACAAATTGGACCATATTGTAACTTAGTCATACTTTTTACACTATTGGTGCAATTTCCCAAGATTTTTATTGTCATACTATTCAATTTTCCAAGTCAACGTCCATATAGGAACCACATCAGTAATTGTTAACAGTGTTAATAAATAATTAGCGATTTGTACTGCCAGTGTTAACTTTTCAAAAATTTTATACTATTTTGTAACGTTTTAAATATTTTGTACCATATTATAATATTAGTCAAACTTTTTGTACAATTGATGCTTTTTTCCCACTAAAATTACAATGAATTTGTTTATATATATATATATATATATATGAGTATAACACATGCTATGCACAAGTTTTATTATTTATTAAAATTGATTAAAAGTGAATATGTTATAAATAATTAAATAAAATTTTAATTGAAGCTAATTTGAGAATTTATAATTTTTTGGAAAATTAAGTACGAAAAATAAGTAATAAATTTGAAAAAAAATGAGAATCAATTGAATAAACGAGCTACAATGAAAAAGTTGAGTTACAATAAAAAGGGTATAACGAATGTCTGATAGAATGATTGAACTAGTAAATTTACCATCACATCATTAATTTTTCTTAATCTAATAGTTATTAAAAATTGAATTTTATATATTCATGGATAATTTAGGAAATATAAAAAGACATAAAAAAAAAGAGGACTTGCTCCCATATATAATATACCAGAGGCTTACCCGTGCTACACACAGTATGCTATCTAAATAAAAGTTATTGAAAGCATCTATTTATGCACGATTGAACAAAATGATTATTTGTCATTTTTCAAGAAAAATAATGTATACTTAACTTTTTAATTAGATAGTTATCAAAATGTATTGCATAAATAAAATTGGTTGTAATTAGAATGTATATTCACTGATAAAAAAGTGAGAATGAAATTTGACAGTTAAAAATAAATATATTGGAACGAAAAGAAGAACATGGAGGAAGAAGAGGATAGGAGTTTTAAGTGCAAGAGAAAATGATGGAAAGTGGGTAGTTGTATATACCAAATTTATGATCGTCCCCTCATTTCATTCTGATCTAAAGGCTAGCAATATTTCATTTTATATGCTAGGACATTTTTGAAAATGAAAGAGTGACATCAAAAGGGTGTCTCTTCCCTTAAAGTAATATATATAATATAATATAATATAATATATATAATCTAATATATAATGTACTAGAGGCTTACCTGTGAGATGCACAGTATTTGTTATCTCAATAAAAATGATTAGAAATATATATTCATGATGGAATAGAGTAACTATTTGTAATTAAATATTCAAGTAAAAAATATATACTTAATTTTTAAGTTAGATAGTTATAATAGTGGGTCATAAAAAGAAAACTAATAATAAATATATTAAAAAGAAAAAAAAGAATGTGGAAACAAAGGAGATGGACTTTCAAGTAGGAGAGAAAAAAGTGGGAAGTTGGTAGTTATCATGTTAAATTTATGATCATGCCCTCATTTCATTCCAATTTAAGGTCTAGCAATATTTCAATTTATATGTACAAGGGTATGTTTGGAAAGGAAAGAGTAATACCAAAAGGTAGCATCTTCCCTTAAAGCAATAAAATAATAGATATATATAATGGATGTAATATATAATATATATGTATAATAGATAATAGATATTAGATAATAGATAGGTTAATTAATTTGTACTTTTTAATCACGTTATTATGAGGCAAAATTATTTAAGATTTTCTTATTGTTACCTGTTGCCATACCATGCTGATGACAAGAAATTTTGAAACCCGCTGATTATTCTTACATATCAATGTCAGAAATTTGTTGTTTTGATCGAGCTTAGCGCGAAAAAAATATTTGTATATAATTTCAAAAGAAATTCGGTTGATAATTCCGTCAATATTTATAAAATATATGCACTTTTATTCACTTGATCTACAAATCCAAGTTTGCCCCAAGAGCATTTAAATGATTGCAAAGTTGAAATTCTCAAGGTGATAGCATAATGCTAGTTCACCTCAGTCCCTCTCTATCCATTTCATCTCCTATTGTACCGAATTGTTGAAAGTTAAATCTCATATTGACTGGGTTGAAAAAGAAACTTTGGCTTATAAGAGAACTGAGTGTCACAACCTATATATTAGAGTTAATAGCCTAAATCCAATGACATGTGATGTAATTTAAGATATCTTTATTCATGAAATGTATTGAGGCATATATATATATATAATCATATGCTACTTAATTTATTATTTATGATAAAACCCACAAATTAAGGTATTAATTTTCATGAGATCATGCTAGTGAGATCTAAAATTTAGTAAACCTCAATTTAAAATATTTGTAGTCATAGGATCACTAAATAAGGAATCAAAGACACGGTGATACGATGAAACCTAATAGCAAGTATAATATGAGCCACACTAATTTGTGACGAAACTTGTATATGACTAAAGTCTCCAAAAACATGTCTTCACTAATTTCAGTTGGTAGAACCGCAATTCGCTACCTATAGAAAGGTAAAAACCTTGATAGAGTGAAAATAACACAATCAACTATGGAAGTGTTGACTAATAAATCGAGAATGAATGCTACGAAAAACTCCGATAAGTTTGCATGGTTATTTAAATAAAAACTCTTAATTTATTGATCCATAATTTGAATATCCTACCTAAATTCATCCAGGACCAAACATCAACCTTTAAATAGGCCAAATTATAATATCTGCATGCATATAACCTTCCTAAATGACACTAGATAGTAAACTAATAATAAATTAAATCTAAGAGGTACCCTAAGGAAAATATGAAATTTAATCCTATCTTTATAATAATATAAAAAGTGGAGGTAATATCTCTATTTAGGAAAAGTAATATATTCTAGATAACTCAAATATATTAGAATATATCTTATAATAAATCTTTTAATTCTTGTGATCTTCTTTTTTTTTTTCCTTTTCGAATCTTTGACTTACATTCTTAATTTATTTTAATTTTTCTTTTCCTTTTTGATACCCTTGACTTTCATTCTTGATATATTTGCAATCAATTACAGCAATTATATCTATATTCATGCTCTTGAAGTTTCTCATATGAGCTCTTATCACTGAATTAAGACAAATATCAATTGCATTGTTGAAGTTCATGCATTGTATCACGTGATCATCCGTTAGAGATAATCATAGAAATTTTTTATTCCACAGCAATTATACCTAACAAACTTAGATTTTAAATAAAAATAATAACAAAATGTAACAAACGACGGTTGGTTAATGATCTAAGTCCGGATGACCGGAGATTTTGGGATTGCCTTTTCTCTTTCTTCCTTTTTGCGAGAAAAAGGTAAAAGAAACCAATTCTTTTGGTCAGGGAATTATAAAGTGGAACTAGGGATGGTAAAATAGACCCCAACTCGCCAACCCGCTAAGATTTGGGGCTGGTTTTACCCAACCCTTGTGCGGGTCAGGGCAAGCTTGGGTCCAACTACTGGCCCACCCTATCCCGCCCAGCAATTATTTATATATTATTTATATAATGTCATTATATATTTTAAAATTAATTTACTTGATTTATAAATACTTATATATAATAAATTGAATAATATTTTTTATTTTATTAAAATTATATAAATTCTTAATTTTTTAAATTTATTTTATTACATTATCATAAATATGTAAATTTATTTCATATTTTGAATTATATTTTACATAACATTAATCAATTTTTCTCATGCGTGACCCAACCAGACCAGACTCATGCTAGGCGGGTCGAGGTATCCAAATATCCGGCCCGCCCGGCCCCATTGCCATGTCTAAGTGAAATTGAAGAAAAAATAATTTATCTTCCAGTGCGATCATGTTGACAAAGTTTTTTGACCTTTTACAATGAGTCATGTGTGGGTACCATGAACTGCGTATACGTGTGTATCTAATCAGATAATCAACTCTAGGAGGCTCGTGATTAAAGTATTTGTAGGACATCGTCAATCCGAGGATACAACATAAAGATATAATCGGAGTTTTTGTAGGTATATTTCTAAACACCCTCTTTCATTCTAATTCCGAATTACCTCAAAATAATTATTAAACTACAAATAAAATTTTAAAAATTGTGTTTCCGTTGTCCTAGAGTTTCCAACACTATCAACTTAGACTTTTAGGTGGAGACGGACTTAAAAAACTCTCACAAGCTCATGTGAAAATCTATATCTACATATCTATATCTATATACTTTTATATACTATAATCTAAAATAGAGTTATAATTCCTAAAAGCTGCCAAGTGACAGCCTCAATAGCCTCCATGTGGCAACTTTTTAGGCCTTTTATTTTCTTTTTAATCTTTATTATAAATAGTAAAATAGAGGGGTTGCTCTATGTTTGTCGCATCATCCGTATGTTAAATGTTTCTCTTTTGTCTCTCTTTCCTCCTCCAATTTTTGGTTGATTGCTTAAGTTATGTAAATCAAAACAAATTTTTTTATTTAGTTAAATCATTTCATATCTAACTAAAATCTCTTAACTTATGTTTATCGTCATTAGTTTTTATTTAATTATCTAATGATTTGATTTTATATCATAGAAATTAATTCATGTAAATAAAAATCAATTTTCCTATTTAATTAAAATATTTTCATTATATCTAACATTATTATCTTTATTTAATTTTCATGATTTTCTTGACTATTTAGCTATTTTTTAATTTTCACCCACTTTGCATTTCTATTTGCCATGTTTGCTCTTCACATTTCCAATCTTTCTTTTATTTTGACCGATCATAATCAAATGAATACTTGTTGCTGTCAATATTTATCTATTTGTTATTCTTTTCTCATAGAACACCCAACTATTATTCTTATATACAAGCAATTCCTATTTGAACATAATTTTCCATAAAAGAACAATTATCAAATAATTTAATTCAGAATTATTTCACATTAGTAAATGTTCGTTAACTCGGTAGCGAAGTGCGGGATGTTACACTAGTTTTACGTAATATTGAGTGGGTCGATTCTGAACCCACACAATGCAAGCCCGAGTGTGGAACCTGTAGCCTATTAAGCTCGAGACAGGAAGAAAATTCCCGGCTCATGGTTATTTTAACGAATATGGAAGAAAAGTTCGGCTCATATATTAATATGAAAACAAAAGAGAAAGCCCGCCTTGTGATAATTTGTCCTTGAGATAGGAAGGAAAAAAAAAAAGCTTGTGGAATTTTTAAACAGATTGTGGTACATGCTTTACAAAAATGAATCGAAAACTAGATGATGTTTTGCGTCTCATTTCCCATCTGAAAATGAGCGAAATTGGGGGTTATTTTTGTCGAACTTTCCTCAAAATCCCGGCTACGTTCTTCCAGTCTCCTTTTTCACGCAGTATTCCTTACCATCTTCGTCCAGAAAAAAAACAACTAGGCTCGTGATTGGAGTATTTGATAGGAGTATTTGCGGTCACCGTAAATCCGAGGATACAATAAAATGACCAAATCATGAGTCTTTCTAGGTATATTTCTAAATACTCTCTTTATAATTCTAATTCTGAATTATCTCAAAATGATCGCTGGACTAGGAATAAAATTTTAAAAATTGTGTTTCCATTGCGCTAGAATTCCCAACACTATTAACTTAGATTTTTAGATGGAAACGGATTTAAGACTCTTATAAGCTCAGATAGAAATTTTACATAGTATTAGAGTAGGTTGATTCTGAACCCACACAATGTCAAACCTGAGTGTCAAATTTATAGCCTATTAAGCCCGAGACCGGAAGAAAATTCCTAGCTCGTGGTTATTTTAACGAGTACAGAAAAAGAGTTCAACTCATATATTAGCCCGAAGACGAAAGAAAAACCCCACCTCATGGTAGTTTGTCCCTGACGCCCGAGATCGGAAGGAAAAAAAAAAGCTTTTGCAATTTTTAAACAGATTATGGTACATGCATAACAAAAATGAATCGAAAACTAGATGATGTTTTACGTCTCATTTCCCATCTGAAAATGATCGAAATTGGGACGTTAATTTTGTCGAACTTTCCTCAAAACCGCAGCTACCTTCTTCCAGTCTCCTTTTTCGCGCAGTATTCCTTACCATCTTCGTCCAGAAAAAACAACTATGCATTTGTGTTTCTTGAGTTTGGAGCCTGAGGCGTTTCTCTTGATGGAGTAACTCACTATCCATCTCGATAATACCACATTTTTGTTTGTAAATGAACAAAAGAAGTTTAACATGATGTTTCATGCAAATATTTCATGATGTATACAAATTTTTACAATATGTGTTATTGATATAGATACATAGATCACTGCATGGTAAAATTATTTAATGTAAAAGTAATTTTATTATATATTAATTATATTTAACAAAATATAGATAAAATAGTGAGGTGAAAATTTTTCTAACACCAATAAAATGGTGAGTTTTATAACTAGCAGCACTTTATAATACTTTTCAAAACTAACACTGTTATATATATTCATTTTTTATAATTCCCAAAACACCTCCCTCATTTCCTCTCAATCCCTACCCCCTCTTCTTTCCGGTGAACTGCAGTCTCGTCACCCGATGCCCGCCCCATTGAAGCTTGACGCCGACGCCCCAGCACCCATCCCCGGCACCGGATGCACTATCGCCGTCGCCCTTCCCCCGGCACCCGACGCACCGGCGCCCGACTTGCTCGTCACCGATGGCTGTGAGTAGATGGCTAGATCTGTTGATTGAAAGCACCGGACTTGCTCGTCTCAGGCGGGTTTGAGGCGATGCCAAGATCTGCCATTTGACGCCCCCGAGCTTCTCATCACCAGCCGACGCATGGGAGATTCTGGTCGCTGGCAGCTGTGAGGAGGAGTGGCTACGGAGGAGAGGGGAGTGGGGAGTGGGTGGGAGGGGCAAAATTGACTTTTAGCATAAAATGGTGCTATTTTTTCAAATTGTTACAAACTGGTGCTAGTTTTGAAAAGTTGTAGAGGAGTGGTGTTAGTTTTCTCTATTAACACTAAAATAATTACATATTTTATTGTAATATTTATGTTGATAAAATTAACTATTGGAAAAAAGTTGCTTTTGATTCTCAAACTTTTGGGTGATATTCACGTTACCTAAATCTTTTTTGAGTTTATTTTTGTCCTAAGTCTTTTAAATTTTATTCAATTTTAGTATTTTAAATTAAATTTAGTATCGAAATAATTACATGACCTTTTTAGTAATAAAAATATATTTTTACTAGAAATCATTTTTATAATTATAAAAAATGGTGAATCTCTCGATATAAGAAGGGATGAGTTAGTGGTGACTTGACTCTAAACTATCCTTAGAAAGGTTACTAACAATTTCTGGTACTGTTGATGATCTCAAGGGCAGTGGTAGCAGGTTTCGAGCCTATTTTACTAAGATTTTTATTTTTTAGGTTTAAATTTAAAATGTATTTTTTAAGGTTCAAAAAATTCAAATTACCTTTTTATAATATACTAAAGATACTGTAAAAATATTGAAGCTGAACAACATATGAAGGGGTGAGGACTGAAATTGACCTAAAAAAGTTTAATTGAAGTATGAATATGATCCAGAAGGTTGATGACCAAAATCAACATTTTCCTTTGACTATTAAGTGTTCACTATAATTATATAAAACTATAAGTGTATTGATAGTCGTCTCACCTAAATCTCATGAAAAACAAACTAATTTTTCAAATTACATAATATTAGTGTGAAAACCTGCACTCCGAGGTAGTCCAAGTCACAGTTCCAGCAGTTTTGGTTCGAAACCAGTGGTTTCGGCTCCAGGGACCCTGGAACAGACCCTGAACCTTCCTTTGGACGATTCAAAATCGGGCAGTTCCGGTTCCGAACCAATGGTTCTATCCGGAACTGATTGGTTGGAATTTTGTTAAAAAAATTAATTTATATAATTAAAAATTGAACTTAAAAGTTAAATGTAGAAAAAAAATTAAATTAATTGGCTTGAATTTAATTTTCTTACAAAAAATTAAGTTGCCTACATATCCTCTTGGGGTTTTGAGAAATCAAAGTCTACATAGTTTTCTTACCTGTATTTGGAATAATTGTTTGCCCCATTACTTTTAATCACTTGAGCTTGCCATTTTTTAATAATAAATAATAGATAGTCAAAATATATAAAGACCATGAAGTCACAGAAGAATTAGATAATAAATTTAGCTATGTAAAAATTTAAAATTAATATGAAATATAAATAAAAGATAACCAGATTAGTAACACAAGAAAATACTAAATAACATGAAATAGAAAATAATACCAAATGTGAGTAAAAATATATAAAGATCCTGGGTGAATAGTTATTGTATGTAAACCAAGAGTTGCTGAAAAAATTTAGCATAATGCCACAATCATAGAGAATTGAGAGAGTAGCTCAATGAAACCCAGGAGTTGAGTTTGAGTTTGAAGAGAAGGGAGATGGAGTGGAGAGAATTGAGTTGTGTGAAAATATGGTGAGAATAATACGTATTTATAGTATAAAAATATGATTTATTTTTTCTAATTTAAAAAAATTACGGAACTGACCGTTTTGCAGGGTTGGGGGGCTATCAGTCTGACTTTGTGGCAAGGAGCTGTCTTGTCCCTACCTGTCCCTGATAAGCGACAAGTTTAAATTTTCAATTTTTTTTTTTACTTTCTCACTGGTTCCAGGCCAGTTTAGGTTCCAGTTCTGAACCGGCTGTTTTGGTTTTTGAGGTAGGTAGAACCAGCTCTAAGCCTTAGGCCTCATGGTTCGAGGCCGGTTCCGGTTTTGACTGGACCGGTTTCTGGCCCAAACCGACTTGTGGCCAGGGCTACTCCAAGGGAGGCAAATAGCCAACAACGTCATTGTTTTCGTAGGAAGAGCTAGGTTCAAGGGAAGAGCTAAATTCAAGTAAGTAACGGTTGGATGCAATGATAATAGTTTTGCATATCTTGTTAAGTTTAGATAATAGATCATTTACGGAGCTGATATATAAGTTCATTGTATGGATAAAGGCAAATCCTCTGCCAAATAAAATAAAAGCATTCCCATTCGAGTGAATAGTAGTAAAACTTCAATTGCGAAATACAGCTAGTACAGTTATATGTATATACATGCATATATAAGACCGATGGTATACTACTGCTACCAGTTTCCACATCAATAATTTACATATATAATTCCTTATCTCATAAAAATTAACATTCTTCGTATTGCATGATCCTATTCCTTCCTCTTCCTGAGTTCAGAATATATGTAGTTTCAACCATTTCAGAGGTTTCTTGCAGTCAAACATAGAGAATTAGCACCAACTTCACCAGTAGATTTCAAAATATTAATCAAGAAGTTTTCGGAAGGTCCAAATCACCTTGGGAAGCAATCGTGGAATCATGTTTCTTCATTCCAAGATTAAGGAAATTCCCAGGGTGTTTGGTTCAAATATTATTAGAATACAGAGGAAAGTTTGAATATTAATTCGAACATTTTATTTGAATATGACTTCAGATGTACTAGCAACATCGCGATGATATTGCAAGTAAAATCTAGTAATTAATTTAAAATAAATTGTTTGAATTGCGTCAATTCTTTCCTGATTTGAATTCTGATTTGTGTGACTAATTTAGATTCACCACTAATTGGCAATGAGATCGTAACATCAACTCTTTGATATTACCGGGAACATCTTCTTAGGGTAAATTCCCAAAATACCATTGACTCTTAAAATGCGTGACTGATTAATGTCTAGCATAGTATGTCATAACCACCCAATTAGTGAGAAATTTGTCAAACCCTATTAGTCTAAAGTATATGAATACAACTCAGTTTCAATTCTTGATTGGTAAGATAAAAACTAGAAATTCATTTTAATTTAAGTCAAAGTAACTTTGCCAAGGATTTTCATAATCAAGAACAAACTTGTATCTATTGGGTCTTATTCTTGTTTACTTTGAGGTAATGGATCCCATGTTGAATGATCACACATCATTCAACCAAATGATGCAATCACACCAACGTTGTGATGAGTCCCCATATCAAGTATGATATGAACCTCACCAACTTATGATGAAACTTGTATGCGACTACAGTCTTCGAAAACGTGTCATTGTTGCTCTAGAATGGTAGAATCGTGACCCATTACTATGGACAAGTAAGAACATTGGTATAGTAAAGAAGTCACAATCAATTATGGAAGGAACGATTGACAAGTCAGTATGACCGTAACACCACACCGATAAGTTTGAATAGTTCTTCAAAGAACTAAAGAAAATGAAGACTCTCCCTTGATTGATCCATTATATGAATGAATGACCGTACAACGTAATCCTCTTAGATGTTTATAGATTATTAATGACATTATAAATGTGGTAACTATAACCTAATAAATATCCTAAAGATAAGAATAATCCCAGAAATCATAATACCTTTCAAATATAATAAAAATATACTCTCCTTATTTATGCAATCAACACATATAAGTCAACTAGACCTGGACTCGCACTACGCATGGATAAAATAAAAATAAACAGATGTAAAATGTTCGGATGAATTTGTATAATTACAACGTTTATTTATAACTTATCAAAATTTAATTCATTTAAATTCATTAACTTACAGTAGTAAATAAAATATTCTCAATTTTCATCAGTATATTATGGTAATTGTACTTTTTCATTTTTATAATTTCAAATTATTCATTCAAAAAATATGACAAATTTTTGCTACTAAAATTGTAGATATGGAGTGATATTAAGTGAGATAAGGGAATTTGAGTAATAATGAAAGATCTTTACTGTTACGATCGTGGATATGAGGTAAGAGGAAAATGACTAACATTATTGACTTGCCCTTAATATAAAATCATATACATGTCATAAATTTTAATATGTAAATTAGATTGAGGGCAAATGTAGAAAGTGAAAAAGACACCAACTCTGGAAAGCGTTTGCATATAATATTATAGATATAACTCCCCATCTTATTGCTCTTCTTACCCCTTTGTCTTGTAGCATATCCTGACTTTCATTATTGATGTCCTTTTATTCTATATGTAGTAACTATATACACATATACAATCTAGAAACTTCTCTCTTGAGTTCTTGTTATCGAACTATGAAAAACGTTAATTACAATCTTCAATTCATCCTTGTGATTTATCATTCTCCTCCTCTGGATAAGGAATTGTTCTCAAATCCTAATGATTGAGAGCCCAAGTTAATCCATCTTAACATGGAAGTAGCCTTAAATATCTTATTTGCCTATGTAATCTCTTCTTTCTCATGGTTCAATTTTTCTTTTCCATTTTTTGGCGCCCATTTTCTTCTTATTTTCTCCTTTTTTTACTTTTTTTTCCATAGTTTCTCTTTTTCTTTTGCTGCTTTTTAAAAAAAAAAATAGAAAGACTCAACAACTGATCATGAACTAGAAAGATTCAACTAGACAAAAACTTATAACATAGACACAAGAAAAAAAAGGCTAATTATAAGACTCCAGACACGAATGGCAGTAGTGTTATTTTCCTATTCTATGAAGACAATGAAACAAGACTGTCAAAGAGAAACAAAGAATGACAAAATTAAATAAGGATATACTCAAGAATATATAGAACCTAACTTAGAACGATGGCCTTGATCCCAAATAACCTGAACCATGTCAATGATGTGATGAAACCCTATACCAAGTGTGATGTGTACCTCACTAACTTGTGACGAAACCCATATACAACTAAGGTTTCCATGAATGGGTCCTTGTCTCAAATGGTAGAACAACTACTCATTACTTATAGACGGATAAGAACATTGATATAGTGAAGATGCTATAATCTTTTTGAATATTTATAGACTACTAATGATAATATAAAAGTGATAACTATACCATAATAAACATCCCAAAGATATGGTAAATATAATCTAAATATATCTTAGATTAATAATAATACTAGGAAATCAGAATATCTTTCAAATGTAACTAAAATATACTCTCCTTATTTATGCAATCAACACGCATAAGTAAATATAAGTTTCCATCTTATTGCTCTTTTTGCCTCTTCCACTTGTAGCCTAACTTGACTTCCATTCTTAATGTTATTGTACTCTATATGCAGCAACTATATACATATAGATGCTCTTGAAACTTCTCTCTTGAACTTTTGTCATCAAACCATGAAGAACATTAGCAGCTTTCCTTAACCCCATCCTTAGGATTGCATCAAGGATTATAATGACACCATTTTATAAATTGAATTCAAATTATAATTTGTAAATTGTTGTTCAACATTCTTAATATTGTAATCACACCATTTTAAGTGATTATTTCAATTGCATAAGTGAAAATTTTTGTTACATCTTCTTAAAATTGTAATCACATTATTTTAAAAACTCTATACCCATTGTACTTCTATAAATCATCATTTCACATTCTTAAGATTGTAATACAATCATTTTCTGCTATTATTCCAATTGTACATGTCTAAAGCTTTGTTACACATTATTAGAATTATAATTGCATCATTTTATATATTCCAATTGTATAGTTGTAAATCGCCTTTCCACATTCTTAATATTCTAATCTCATTTACATCTTTTTATTATTATTCTACTTGTGAAAAATTTTGTTATATATTTTTAGAATTGTAATCCTGTCATTTAACAAGTTGTATACCAATTGTACAATTACAAATTCATAGTTCTATATTCTTAGGACAATAATCCCATCATTTTATGCACTTATTCTAATTGTATAGTGAAAAAGTTCATTATACGTTCTTAGAATTGTAATCACATTATTTTACAAGTTATATTGCTATTGTCAATTTTTAAATTATCGTTCCACTTTCTTAAAAATATAATCCCATCATTTTACATGTCTATTATAATAATACATGTGAAAAACTTCATTACTCTTTTTTAAAATTGTATTTGCATCATTTGAAAAATTGTTTTCCAATTTTACACTTGTAAATCATCGTTTAATATTCTTAATATTGTAATCTCGTCATTTTACTTGTTTATTCTAATTGTACATGTAAAAAGCTTTGCTACTCTTTAGGATTTTGGTCATATCGCTGTAGAGGTGGTATTCTCGATGTACACTTCTAAACCATTGTTCCACATTCTTAAGAGTGTAATTACATTTATTTTACATGTTTATTCCAATTGTTCATATGAAAAATTTGTTACATCTTCTTAGGATGTGGTTGCATCATTTTACGAATTGTATTATCATTTTATACTCTTAAATCATCCTTGCACATTATTAAGATTTTTATCTTGTCAATTTACGTGTCTATTCAAATTGTACATGTAAAAAAACTTCGTTGCACCATTTAAAGAATGTAATTGCATCATTTTACAAGTTGTATCCAATTGCACACTTGTAAATCATCGTACCACATTTTTAAGAATGTAATCACATCAATTTGTGTTTATTCCAATTGTAAATGAGAAAAATGCCATTGCACCTTCTTAGGAGTGTAATCACATCTTTTTACGAGTTGTATTCCTATTATACACTTGCAAAATTTTGTTATACCTTCTTATGATTGTGGTTGTATTGTTTTAAAAGTTGTATTGTTATTGTACACTTTTAAATATTTGTTCTACATTCTTAAGATTGTAAGTCATTCATTTTGAGTGTTTATTCCATTTGGGCAAGTGAAATACTTCATTACACCTTAGGACTTTTCACAAGTTATATTCTAATTATACACTTCTAAATTGTCATTTCACATTCTTAAGATTGTAATCCTGATATTTTACATCTTTATTCCAATTGTACAAGTGAAAAACTTGTTACGTCTTCTTAGGATTATTGTTACATTATTTTACAAGAGCATTGTACGCTTATAAATTGTCATTTGACAATCTTAAGATTGTAATCCGATTATTTTACATGTTTATTCCAATTGTACTTATGAAAACTTCATTATAATTTCTTAGGATTGTAATCACATCATTTTACAAGTTGTATTCGTCTAGTACATAGGTAAATTGTTGTTCCACATTCTTATAATTGTAATTCTGTCATTTTATTTGTTTATTCTAGTTGCGCATGTTTCCATTGTAATACCAACTTTGGATTGTAATAACATAATTTTAAGAATTTATTCCAATTGTACTCTTGTAAATCACTATTCCACATTCTTAAAATTATAATCCGACTATTCTATGTGTTCATTATAATGCTGCCTGTAAAAAAATTTCGTTGCACCTTTTTAGGATTGTAATTACATCATTTTATAAGTTGTATTCCAATTGTACACTTGCAAATCATGTTCCACATTCTTAAGAATGTAATCATGTTATTTTACACATTTATGCCAATTGTAATTAGGAAAAACTTTGTCACACTTTCCTAAAATCGTAATCGCATCATTTTTACAAATTCTGCTCCCATAATACACTTGTAAATCGTTGTTCCTCTTTTTCTAGATTACAATCTCATTATTTTTTAGATTTATTCCACTTGTACATTTAGACACCTCATTTTAGATCGAAAAGACTCAACATTCTATCCCCAAGAAAACGGTTAAGATCATTCGAGGCGTGCATTGTCAAATGTTCGAGGTGAATTTTTATAGCTCAAATGGAGTCAAAACGAAGTGATTTTAGATTAATCACAAAGAAGATTGAATTAGCTTTCATTTGATATATTTCGAGCACCAAGGATGCTCACGAAATAAGAAATAAAAAATCTTGAGCAAGAATCACCGTATCAGTAACTGAATAGGAATCAAAAGTTGGGTTAGTGAATTTAACAGAGTTTAGGCTGGGCAAATTTGAGTTCAGTTTCAATTTGACTGGTCTTGGACCCCAAAGTTCACCTTGGATAGGAAGATACAATTTTATGAATGGAAATTGCCCAATCTGTGAATAATAACTGGGCTGTAGTAGGTTTCGAAAGAAAAATCATATCTAATTATTGAAATATTTAATTTGAGCAAGACTTGCATCATTTAAACTTTAACTAACAAACAATCCAGGAAAAATAGCATAAAATATTTAAAAGCCTGGAATCATACGAGGAAAATTTATCACAGAGTCCCAATGTAAAAGCGGGCTGTACTGGCTATCGAGTTTAAAAATTTGTTTCTTACTAATCTTAAGATATTATTGCAAAATTCTTTTTTTTAAGAGTTTCTAACGTAATAAATATTTATCATAATTTTTTAAAGAGTAAATAAAAATTTATTCTCAGCTGCAGAAGAGGAAAAAACAGACAGTTCTAGAACATATATGGATAGATATCACTGTGGCCATGAAGATTAAACAAAAATGGATAGAAAATATTGGTGCAGCCTCTTTGATTCAATAATTAGAGGATGTATGGATGATTTTGTCGAACATGGAAATTTCCGACCTGAGTAGCCCTGAGGACTATAAGTGTGCATGAGACCTAATCTGAGACTAATCATGTGTGATTTAGAGTGACCACTAATTGTTTAAGGATTGGTCCTAAGGTCGATTAGAAATATATTATTTCCTAGAGGAGCATGATACTAACCACCTACATTTTTATTTATTAGTCTTGAATCAAAGTTTGAGTTCAGAGATCTTATTACGTTTGAAAGGCTAGCAAGCCAACTGACATGCCCGAGATCGATACCCATCTCTAATATCCAGGTTGTCTATTTGTTTGCATATTTTAATTGGTTCAATTATTACCATATTCGAGGTTCAAATCGATAGTCCAGAATAAAAATCAATAATCAAAGTACATGCCTTAACATGCCAATACACAACCTAGTTTGTGTAGAAAGTAAAATTTCACTATACTGATTGCATGGACTCATCACCTCTCTCTCACAGTATCCATCCCACTACAATTATGGGCATTACCGTATGATAGCTTTAAACCAAAGTACAAAGCTAAGGGATGAGAAACAACACGCATCAAATAGCCATGGAGAGACAGCAATGAATGACAACTTTAAGCACAAAATTAGGAGTCCGAAAAGAACATAAGACAAGCACCAAATAACCATGATAATGCAGTGGCGAGTGACAGCCTCAAACTAGAGATTAAGAACCTAAAAATGGGCACAAAACAAACATCAAAGAACCATGATGACGTAGCAGGGAGGGACAGCATTAAAACCCATCAAAATGTCACCGAAATCTAGAGAAAATGCCAGATGAAAATCAGCTGCAATACCAGATATTAAAGGGCCTATCACGATCAACAGAATCCAGAACCAGATAGAAGAGAAAAAGATGATGAACAGAATTCATCTCATGTAGAGAAAGCTGAAAAATGAAGTCTCAGCTCCTCACGACTTATTGCTCTGTATTTATAGTGTTTTGTACAGAAGTCCTCAGCTCAGCTTGTAACCGAATAACAGAGAGTGAGAAAGGAAGAGTAACTAAAAGTAACTACTTTAGTTAACAGTAACTCTTTCTTTATATTTGTTGATACTCCCCCTCAAGATGGAGAGTATAGATTCTGGACTCCCATCTTGCCAATGAGCTGATGAAACTGTGAAGGATGTAATGGCTTTGTCAAAAAATCTGCTAGTTGATTTTTACTTGAAACATGCATAGTCTTGATGATTCCATCTTGAATCTTTTCTCGCACAAAATGGCAATCCAATTCAATATGCTTCGTTCTCTCATGATAGACTTGATTTGCAGCAATATGTAGTGCAGCTTCGTTGTCACAGTAGAGAAGCGTAGGTTCCTTGAGCACTATCCCCAGATCTCTTAGTAGTCCCAGTATCCAGACTATTTCACAAGTAACATTAGCCATTGACCTGTATTCAGCTTCTGCTGAGGATCGGGAGACAACACTTTGCTTCTTTGACTTCCATGAAACCAAAGATGATCCAATAAACACACAAAAACCACTGACAGATCGTCGAGTATCAGGACATGCCCCCCAGTCTGCATCTGCGAAGGCTTTCAGCTGTAAAGAAGACTTGGCTGAGAACAACAATCCTTGACCAGGAGCTCTCTTGATGTATTGCAGCACTCTGTGAGCTGCTTTCATGTGTGTATCTCTTGGTGCCGAAACATGCTGACTTAGTCTTCCCACTGAATAGCTGAGATCAGGTCTCGTTATGGTCAAATACAGAAGCCTCCCAATCAGCCTTCTGTAGGCTCCTGGATCTTCGAGTAAATTCCCATCAGATTTGCTTAGTTTCATATTAGGCTCCATTGGTGTCGATACAGGTCTGCTGCCTAAACAACCAGCATCAGCAAGTAATTCCAGAGCATACTTCCTTTGCGAAACTGAGATTCCAGATGAAGATCTTGCAATTTCCAATCCCAGAAAATACTTAACTGGACCCAAGTCTCGCATTTTGAATTTCCTATTGAGTGATTCCTTCAAGTTGTGCACAGCTTCTTCACTATTGCTGGCAATTAGGATGTCATCGACATAGATAAGGAGAGCCAAAAATGTTGTAGAGGAACACTTTGTAAACAATGAATGATCAGATTGACTCTGTGTGAATCCTTCTTGCAAGAGTGCATCCGAGAATTTACTGAACCATTGACGTGAAGCTTGTCTTAACCCATAAAGAGATTTATGCAATCTACATACTGCAATGATGCTGTCCCACACTTGTTTTAGGCTTGGGCTGATATCCTGGTGGATAGCCATGTAATTTGTAGCAACGATCCACTACATGTCCTGTCAAACCACAGTGAGTGCATATAGGTCTATCCCTCCGGCCTTTGAAACCAGAAATTGCTGCAGATGCTGCTTTCTGTGTTGAAATGGTGCCATCAACAGAGAATGCCATATGATCTGTTGCTGAAGAGGATCCAGTCCCTATCATGCGTCGTCGTTCTTCCTGGACAACTAGATTGAATACTTTTGACATTGAAGGAAATGGATCTATTAGGAGGATTTGAGCTCGAATACTACCAAAGGAGTCATTTAGTCCCATTAAAAACTGCATGACATGATTTGCTTGTTGATGATCGAGCCAGCTTCTCATGCCTCCACAATCACAGTTAGGAATTGGTTGATAATGCTTGAGCTCATCCCACAGAATTTTCAGTTTTGTGAAGTAAGAATTAACATCTAACGATCCTTGACATAAGGCACTCAACTGTTGTTTTAACTGAAAAATTCGAGGAGCATTGCTCTGTCGAAATCGTGCTTGCAAATCAGTCCACACCTCTTGCGCTGTCTCAAAGTACAGTAAGCTATCTGCTATTTCTCTAGATACAACATTCAATAACCAGGAGATTACCATACTATTGCAGCGAGACCATATGCTGGCTTGTGGATCATCAATTGGAGGTTGTTCAAGAGTTCCATTCACGAACCCTAGCTTGTTCTTGGCATTAAGAGCCATGGTCATCGATCTGGACCAAGTATTATAGTTTGATCCTATGAGAGTGTGTGATACAAGTATCAAACCTGGATGATCTCCACTATAAAGGAAGAAAGGACTGTGAATGCTGTCGTTTGATGAAGCAGAGTCATTCTCAGTGGTGTTGATAGGTTGAAATCTGTTGGGATTCTGACTTTGATTGTTGCTCTGATTGTTGTTTTGATTGTTGTTTTGTGAATTCTTCCCTCGAGCCATGGAGATTGCCGCCAATGTAGAAGGAGAAAGATGAAATGAAAACAGAGCACTTAGCAGCGAAGGTAATTTCGAAGCTCTGATACCATATCACGATCGACAGAATCCAGAACCAGGTAGAAGAGAAAAAGATGATGAACAGAATTCATCTCATGTAGAGAAAGCTGAAAAATGAAGTCTCAGCTCCTCACGACTTATTGCTCTGTATTTATAGTGTTTTGTACAGAAGTCCTCAGCTCAGCTTGTAACCGAATAATAGAGAGTGAGAAAGGAAGAGTAACTAAAAGTAACTACTTTAGTTAACAGTAACTCTTTCTTTATATTTGTTGATACGGCCCCATTTTCCACAAGATTATGCCTTAAAATCAAGAGAAACACAATGCAATGACCAGCAACAAGGTGAAGGCACCTATTATAAACTAGAATGACACTAAAATCAAGCGGAAAAAGTGGGTAAAGACCGACTGCAATAACAAAGGGTGAAGGCACTTATTCTAGTCTAGAATGACACTCGTATGAAAGGAAGATGTTGAGGAAGGAGCTGTTGTATTATTAGGATATGCATAGCCCCTTTCTCAATGACACTTGAATGAAAGAGAAATCTCGAGATAGGAGCCATTGCACCATATGGATGTGCACAGCGCCATTCTCGGCAAGAACTACACTCGAATTGAAGAGAAATGTCAAGGTAGGAGGCACTGCACTATCGAGATGTGCATAACCCTCTTCTCGATGAAAATGACACTTGAACGAGAGGAAAATGTTGAGATATGAGCCGCTACACTATCGGGATGTGTATAGTCCCTTTCTTGATGAAAATGATACTTGAATTAAAGAGAAATCTTCAGATAGGAGCTTTTGTACTATCGGGATGTGCTCTATACCCTTCTTGATGAAAATGATACTTGAATCAAAGAAAAATATCAAGATAGTAGCTTTTGCAATATCAGGGCTTGCACAGTCCTTTTCTCGATGAAAATGACATGGAACTCATCAGAAAACTTGCAGCAAAGATCCGTTGCGATGACCCCAAAAAAAAAAACTCAAACTCTAATCTCCTTAAAAATGGCATTGAAAATAGGGAAAATTGTCTAGCAAATAACTGCTACAACTATGTATATGGGTGCAGTGTCAATTTTATCAAAAATATCATGAAAATAAAAGAGAGATATAACATAGTGTAACAACATAGATTTGTAGACTAAGGCTCTATTCTCCTCGAAACCGATATCGAAAATGGGAGAAATCATTGAGAAATGACTAGCAACAACTTTAGAAATTAATCAGCTCAATTTCCTATCAAAGATGTCATGCAAATCGACCGAAAATATGCAGGATAGAGTTGCTGCAATAACAGATAAAAGATAGCTATATTTCCCTCGAAAAATGCATTTAAAACAAGGAAAACATCGAGCAAAGAGTAGCTGCCACTACAGCCATTTAATAGCCCTATTTTCCATTGAAATGTCACTGTAAACAAGAGCAAACACCGTGAAAAAGCTGCCACTTAATCAGACACTCAATCATCTCCATTCCTTTGACAATGCCCCCCGTGGAACTTACAAATCCACAACCAACATTCAATTGGACACTAATCAGCAAGCCATTGTGACAAAAGACAAAGATTCAAACAAAAAGCCAAAGTCATGAATCAAGTGAAATCATCAGACAAATCAACACCAATAGACTAGTGACACCTAGGGGCATTTCGGCAATCATATTCAACGCCCAAGGCAACATAAACCAGTACCTAGAACTAAGCTAGATACACTAATCAGTACCCTGATCTTCAGCCAAAAACGCACAAGGAAACAACAAGCAACTAGCAATGCATTTGGTGACTAATAACAGATCATCAAGAACAGATGAATTTGACTTACCCACTTACCAAATGGAGAACGGGTCAAGAGGAGGGCTCGATTAGAATAGCGAAGCAGGGACACTGCAGCTATGGTTAGGTGGCAGCATCACTCAAGGCGGT
Organism: Lagerstroemia speciosa; assembly: GCA_037672795.1. NCBI lineage: Eukaryota > Viridiplantae > Streptophyta > Magnoliopsida > Myrtales > Lythraceae > Lagerstroemia > Lagerstroemia speciosa. The sequence goes on from CM075295.1 coordinate 11,937,595, forward strand.
GCTACGAGGGCAATTTGGTGATGTGGTTTTGAAACCATGGAAAGACAAAGGAGGACTTGGGCTCGTAGTTGCGCAGTGCGATTTGGATGCATTTCAGGTTGGTGATCGTAGGATCGAGGGCTGGACTCAGGCAAGGAAGAGAGAACTCTGGTCGAAGAAGATGAGCGGAGGAGGTTCAGTAGGGAGAGAGGGCTTAGTCGGGGCAGGCCCTTTTTCGAAACAAGGGAGGTTCGAGGTTGATTCGCTATGATTATTGATGGACGAAGAGGAGCAAGATAGGTGATGGATGGCTTTGGTGGTGGGCTTAGATGGCTTGGTCGCTCATGGTGGTGGAGGAGGCGGCAGTGGCATTCGAACAGCCTAATGCCGACGATATTGGAGAGGGGACAAGTGTTGTGATGGTCTAGGCTCCCGATGAAGGCCCCTCTCTTCTATAGCAATTTATTGAAATATAAGATTTTATTGGTAGGAGAAATTCAAAAAAAGGCCCATTAACTATATCTCATATAATATTTAAAGTAAATTTGGTTTCTACCAGCCCTTTCAGCTCCCTAGAGCATAAAAATCATTCTTTCTGAGCTAGCTTATTCTCAAACCCCTTGACATTGTATTCTATTTTTTTGGGTTAATTGCCTAGAAAGGCCTAAACTTAAGTGAAATTGCCACTTTTGGCACGAACTTTTTGACGTGACCTAGAAAAGCATAAACTTTAAGCCATTTTACTCGTTTGGCACATCCTATGAAAAATAACATTTTTGTCCGACATGGCACGATAAGTTGCTTACTTGGCAAACAGTTACTGGCATGGGCATGCCACATGGATGAGGGGATGCCTAATTAGTTGAAATGTCATTTTTGCCCCTCAATTGTTGTTTCACAGTTCAAAAATTGAAGGGCATGGTCATTATTTCATTTTCCCAATAAATCACCAATTTAGAAGTTCAATCAGCGATTAGGGCTTTTAATTCTATATTCTTTTCCTCTCTTCTTCTCCAATCTCTCTTTTCCAAAGTCCTGAGCGATGAAAGCTAGGTTTTTGAATTTTATTCTTATTTGGTCAACTTATAATCAGCATTACAAGTGTTATTGGTGGTCCCAAAAGAAGTGTTTTGACTGGTAGGTGTCATCCTTTACGGTGACAGAAAGGGTGAACTGTGGTCCCCCATTACGGAACTGTGGTCCCCCTTGGTTTGCTCGCATAACAAGGTACGTAATCCTTGTTTATTAATGATTTCATTATTTAATTAGGATTTTTAATTAGTTTATTATTGTTAGATTAATCTAATAGAATAGTTGTTTGCATAGGTTAGAAGGGATACGTACTTTGAGCTGCTTGTACATCATGGTGGGAGAATAGTTTTTGAACCTACAGTTGCATATCGGGGGGCGAACTATTGTCTTTCAGAGCAGGATGTCGATTGTATGTCATTGATTGAGTGAACTGATTTGATATCCTCTTTAGGAGTTAGTAAAACAGCTAAAATTTGGTATAAAATTCCGAAGCAGAGTTTGATGATTGGTTTAGTTGAGATTAAAGGGGATGCTAAAGTTATAGCCATGGCTGAGTTGGGAGTGAAACATGGTTGTGTCAGTGATTATGTTAAGTAATTGATGATTAGGTTGGAGAAGAAGTTGCTAGAAATAATGGTACTGAAGGTTCTTTTGATGAAGAAAACTCATCTGAAGAGGAAGAGTCTTATGAGTTGGATTCTATTGAGACTGATGAAGATGATGAAGAATATAATGCATCATTGAGTAATGTGAGATCTTACTAGTTGGGAAATAGATCAGGAGGTGAGCAACATGAAGAAGAAATGCAGCTTCAAACAAATGAGGATGTGTTGGGAGAACATATTTCAAGTGGTTATGGTTCATCAAGTGATGAAGTGGTAACATCACATACCACTGATGATGATGATGAAGATGAAGAAGAGAGGAGAGAGGAAGGAAAGGGGTAAGGGTAAAGTGTTGAACAGTTTTGGCTCAACAAAATGTTGAGTCATCAGACCAGTTCAAGGAAGCTATGCAACATTATGCCATTAAAAATGGCAAGGCTATTAGGTGGACTAGAAGTAGCCAAAAGAAAATGGAAGCTAGATGTGCCAAGAATTGTCATGGAGAATATATGGTAGTTTGACACAAAGGAAGATTACATTTGTAGTCAAGAGCTTTGACAACATCCGAATGGCTAGCAAAGCACTATCTGGAAAGGTTTAGGGAGAATCCTGATTGGAGTATTGAGGAAATGATTAGAAATATTGATAAAAAATTTGCCATATAAGTCAATAAAACAATTGCTTACAGAACTAGGTCAAATGCAAGAAAAATGTTAACATGGTCACTAAAGGAGCACTACAACTTGCTGCCATCATATATGACAGAGCTGAGGAGGGTGAATGAGGAGAGTTTTTTTGATCTTCAGGTTGAGAGAAATAGACCTAGACCAGAAGCCATATTAAAGAGAATATATGTGGGTTTTGAAGCTTTAAGATAGGGGTTCTTGACTAGTTGTAGGTCAGTGATAAGTCTTGATGGATATTTTTTGAAGACCTATCTTGGAAGCCAATTATTAAGTGCAATAGGTAGGGATGGGAACAACCAGATGTTTCCTATTTCATGGGCTATAGTACAAGGAGAAAATGAGCATTCTTGGAGGTTGTTTCCCCTTAGGTTGACTGATGACTTGGGGATAGTTGATGGGTACAGATGGAGTATCATAAGCGACCAACATGAGGTAATTTACTTAATTATTTTTTGTCAACTTTTAAGTATAAATCCATGATGTTTATATGTTTTTGCTATATTTCAAGGTCTTCAAAATGCTGTGAGAGCCTTTATGCAAACTAGAAGAAGTATTATCCAGGTCTTAAACTAAAGAACTTATTTTGTAGGGCATTCAAAAGCACAACATAAGTTGATTTTATGGAGTGCATGAATCAAATGAAGGTAATATCTGTCAAGGCCCATGATGATTTCATGGCCATAGGGGTTGAGAAATTTTGTAGGTTCAAGATCAATATTTTTGTTAAATGTGAAGTGGTTGATAACAGTATCTCAAAATGCTTCAATTACTATATTTTAAATGCAAGGACTAAGCATTTAATTGATATGTTTGAGGAGACAAGAAGGGCAATAATAAAAAGAATGGTTGAGAAGTTGGATAAAATATAGCATTCTAACTATATTTTGTGCCCATAAGTGAGAGATAGGTTAGAGCAGTGCAAGGTGACTAGTGAATTTTGTATTGTAACTCATGCTAGCTATTTGAAGTTTGAGGTTGTGCATAGGAACAATACTTTCATTGTTCAGCTAGGTCTTCGAACATGTTCATGCAGGATGTGGGATTTGACAGGCATCCCATGCCCACATGCCGTTTCCTGCATTCATTAGATGGGGAGGAACTTAGAGGACTATGTTGTTTATTTCTTGAAGAGACCATCATACCTGAGTGCATATCACCACCTTATGCAGCGTTTGAATGGGAAGAGGATGTTGGCAAAAGTAGAATTTGAACCTATTTTGCCTTCAGTTATGAGAAGGCAAGCTAGTAGACCCAAAAAGAAAAGAAAAAGAGACATTTATGAGAGAGAAGAAACTGCTAATGAGAAACAATGTCAAGATCGACAAGAAAATCGAGCAAAAACCAACTGCAATGCCAAATGTTCAGCAACCCCATTCTCCATCAAAATGACATGGAAATCAAGTAGAAATGATGAGCAAATGCTTGCTACAACAACTAATGATAAAGAGCTTGATTCTTATTGGAGAAAGCATGAAAATCCCAAGAAGTTATTGAGCAAATAGCTGCTGTGACTACAGCCACTAAATAGCCCATTTCCCTGTGAAAATGTCATGAAAATCAATGGAAAAATGCAGAGCAAGGATTTGCAGCAATGACTGATAATAAACAGCTCAATCCTCATCAGAAATGGCATCGAAAACGAAGGAAAAAAATCAAGCAAAGAGCAGCAATGAAATCAGTTAAGTAAGGGCTCTATTCTCACCGAAAACAACATCAAAATTGAGAGAAATCACAGAGCTTAAAACAGCTTCAACTTCAGGCACTTTACAGCCCCTTTTCATTGACAAAACCCATCCAAATCAAGAGAAAACTTCAAGTACAAGGCAGCTGCAATAGTGGATACTGAACAGCCCCATTTTCTATCAAAAATGCCCTAGAAACAAAAGAAAACTCCCAGCAAAATGGCTGCTGCAATGACCAGCAAATTAGGGCTCTAATCTCCTAAAATATGACATCTTAAGTGGGAGAAATCATCGAGCGAAGAGCTGCTGTAACCATATATAATATGCAGTCCCATTTCCCTTGAAAAAGCCATGAAAATCTAGGGACCGTAACCAGCAAAGAGTTGCTGCAAAATCTGGTAAACATAGGCTCCATTCCCTTTGGAAATGCATTGAAACGGCAGCAGCAATGAAGCTTTAATCAGCCCAGTTCTATGCCAAAAAAAGCCATTGAAAATGGGGGAAAACACAGAGTAAGGGGCTGCTGCAATGACTGCTAATAAGAAGCTCTATGCCCCTCGAAAGTTCATCGAAACCAAGGGAAATCATCTAACAACAATCAGTTGCAATACTAGATGTTAAATAGACCTCTTTCCCATCAAAATTGTCATTAAAACCAAGGAAAACAATGAGCAAGAAGCTGCTGCAACAATAGGTAACAAATAGCTCTATTCTCATTGAAGAACGGGATCGGAATCAGGAGAAATCCTTGAGCAATGACCAGCTGCAGCCTTGAGCACTAAACAGCACTTTTTCCCATCGACATTGTCGTTAAAACGAAGGGAAAGCAGTGAGCAAGGAGCTGCTGCAACAATAGGCAATAGATAGTTTTATTCTCATTGAAAACAAGATTGAAATCATCAGAAATCCTCAAACAATTACCAGCTGCAACCTTCAGAACTAAACGGCACTTTTTCCCATTGAAATTGTCATTAAAACCAAGGGAAAATAGTGAGCAAGGAGCTGCTGCAACAATAGGCAACATATAGCTCTATTCTCATTGAAAACAAGATTGAAATAATGAGAAATCCTCGAATAGTGACCAGCTGCGGTACCAGACATTAAACTGCCCATTCTCCACAAAAAAACGACATTGAAATTCTTAGGAGAATCAAGCAAGGAGCAGCAGTGATTCAGGAGACCAAGACTCGTGATCAAATAGTAGAGAGTTGCAACTACATCAACTTTACAATAATGAAACAGTGATCATAGCAATTATAGCACATTAACAGCAGCTAATATTAACTCAGCAACACCTAATAGCTCCAAAACCACAATAAAACAGCAACTAAGAGCAATTATAACACTCAAGCCACACTTACCAGCAACTTTACAATAGCAAAACAATGACTTGCAGCAACCATAGCGTTGCGATAAAATAGATAACCAAAAAGGCACGCAAGTATACGTATCGCTCAAGTAATAAAGTGATGAATATCAATATCGTTCCCATGAGGATCTAAGTCAATCAAAACTAAGCAATAAAGTAAGCAATAAAGCCAAGTTAGGCAATTCAAAATTGGATAGGAATTCAATAAAAACAAGAAAGTAAATTGAAAGCAATTAGAAGAAATTAATCAGTTTTAATGAACCTAGGGCTCATAAATTCCCTCAATTCTACTTCTAAATCCAATCCAGACCTCTATATGCAATTGACTATAGTGTTACTATCCTAGGGTTTTGTGTCTCCTTGCCTACCTCTCGATTTAACAAGAACGTGTTTCTAGGACGATACTAATCACTCTATCTCTAGGCAATTAATATTAAGAAACCCATTGAGTTCGAACCCTAATTTGGATACCTAGGATGATCGGCTAATCTCTCGATGCGTCTCACAAATAATCTCGACCCTTGGCATGAATTATCCTAAGTCATACTATCTCCGGCGTGATTACGACTTCGTCGCTCGAGTTCATCGAATCTCCTATTAGATATAATTGGTGGCCAGTCAATCAGAAAGCATTAAGGACGAGAATAATATAAATAACACGGAGGTAGTCAATCACATATAAGAGAAGGGGAAGAACTCAGAAAATAGAAAAGAGTTTCATTGCTCACCATAGGAAATAGGGAATTAGTTCATGATAGAATTAAAAGAAAACACCAAGAAAATATTCGAATACACCATGACTAAGAAAAGGAAAGGGGAAGGAAAGAAAAACTCTGGAATGATTCGAAGCCGATCTCTCGATCCTCAAAGTCGTCTTGAAGCACGTTGATCCTCTTCCTTCCTTGAAGCCGTGAGTGATTTGATTTCTTCTTAGCAGCAATGCGAATGTGTAAGAACTGATATGAAAGAGCGTCTTCTCCCCCCGTATGCTGCTAGGTTAAGACTTTATAAGGATAGAGAATAAAATATTCTATCTTGCCTAAAAATATTCTCCAAATATCTCTATCCTAAAAATATATTCTGACAAGATATTGTGTTTCCCTCAGAGTAAATCAAGTGAAAATATACTCCTTTGTGTCCTATTATCTCAGAATATCTTCGTCAAGATCTTGAGAAAACACAATATTTCGCAAATATTGCAAAATCTTCTCTGCCAGCGATGGGTCGCAACCCATGATTCTATTCAGTTTTCTACTTCAGGGAGTAGCAACCCCTCCCTTGTTTCCTCTGTTTTCCAGCTACTGTCCAGCTTGGTTCTATGAGTCGGGGCCTACCTTCTTGGCCCGGTTGGTTCTTCATTAAATACCTAAATTAAAAAAAAAAATTGGAAGTACCAACATTCTTGGAAGAAAATTTGAATTAAGTAATTATAAATTGATTTCACTCAATTAAGGGAAAAACAACCAATCATGTGTTAAAATCTCATAAAACTCGAACAACTTACTTGAATCTAGGCCAAAAAAAATGTTCAAATAAACATATTCATATAATTAACAGACCCCCAAACCTAGATTCTTGCTCATCCTCGAGTAAGACAATTAAATTCCTAGCAAGCACACAAAACATAAAAACAAATTTCTCCACTCAATCAAAAAAAAATTTAGCCCCTTAGAGTTATCAGGAATGGCTCTTCATCTTCCACTCAACCTTCAATTTGATTGCTCCATACTTGTGATGCCAAAATTTTCTAAAAATCCGTCTTCACCCCATGTTGTGTTAGCGCAAACACTCTTACAAAAGTTCAAGCACCCAATTTGAAACTTAGTTGGTCAAGCACACAATCAAGAGACTTGAACACTCATAAAGACATTGCCTTTTTGCATTTCCGCTCGTTTCTTTCTCACTCATTTTCTTTCTTTGGTGGTGCACAACTCTGGGTGTCATGTCCGTAGCTAGGCCCATGTAGCGAGGAATCAATCAATGGCTCCCGTCTCAGTTGGTCCAAGGCATTAGGTTTCAAGATACCCCTACGGATCTATCCTCAAGTTTCAACTAATGGACTATTTTTTCCATCACGAGCACATTCGGGCCTTATTGCATATGCTTTTGCACTAAATGCCGCTCAAGCCCGTACAGTGGTGCTCAGAGCCTTGGCACATCTTTTAATTAACCTCACATATGCAATTCTATAGAATTTTTCTTTGCTAGCTCCCACATAATATTTCTTTTTTTTTTCTTCTTTGGGAGGATATCAAAGTTTATGTTCTTGCCTACTCTCATGTGAACCATACAACCAAGCAACATCAAGGGCAATTTTAAGCTATCCCTAAAGTAAGAGTGTCGTGGAAATAATGGGGTTCAGACATTATCAAATTTTTTTCAAAACACATCCTAAAGCACATTGCAATCTCAAATATGACCAAGTTTCAAAATTTTAAGCCACTAATTATCATCACCGAACAAGGGCCAACCAATTCCTCATGAGTGGATTAATTCATTGGTGCGATTCCCCCACCAACATGCCTAAGATGGAATGTGTAATCTAAAAAAAAATATCTAACACCCTAAATGCATGCAACCTACTTTATCTGAATGATGAACAAACAAGCAAGTAAACCAGCAAACACGAAACAAAATTGCTACCACCTTTTTAACTAAAGCAATCTCACCCCCAAACCTAAACTATACATTGTCCTCAATGTAAAGTAAAGAAAAGATTGAAGAAATAGGGAAGTTGCCTGGTTTGTTGGTAGTGATGAGATGATGCATTAGTCCACTCCTTACTCGCTCTTGTCCTCCTCTTCTATTGTAATTTAAATTGTTTAGAGTCATGAGCTTGGGCTGTGGGGTCGTGACTTTGAAAGCCCTGCACCTTTCTGGGTAGGGAGTTGTGACTTGAGGCCGCGACCCAATGGGCTGTGCTAGTTGTCTGAACTGGGGGTCGTGACTCATTGGCGATTGCAAATCTGCTCGTGATTTTCCTGGGATCTTTTTTTTTTCTTTTTTTTCCAACTATACCTGAAAATAATAACATGCATATAAGTCTAAATTACCAAAATTAAAATAAAGGAATTGAAAATTAAAAGTAGAAAAACTCTTTACTTGGGTTGCCTCCCAAGAAGCGCTGTGTTTTAAGTCCTCGGCTCGACTCTTTGTCACACTATTCTCCTTGTCCCTGAGCTGAGGACCCTTCCAATTGATAGGGTTCCTTTCATATGCCTTCAAATGTTGTCGCTTCACCTTGAACTCCTCTCTTGTCTTTTGATTCATCAATTTGACCGTCCCACAAGGGAAGACTTGTACCACTTGGAATGGGCCCGACCAACGTTTCCTTCCTCATAAGAACTTTAGCAAGGAATTATAATAAAGAACCAGTTGACTGAGTTGAAATTCTTTTACCGTGATCCTTTCATCATGCTTCGTTCGTCTCTTGAGGGAGCTCTTAGTTACTTGTTTTATATTATGAGGTTTTCCTTCCAAAAGTTTAGTGAACTTCTCTGGTACTTTTGAAATTGTGTCCCTTCGCTTCATGTCTTCATGGTGCCTTGCATCATGTGGTTGTCCACTATCTTGAACTTCTTTATGTATATTCTTGGTTTGGGTCTCTTGGAACTCATGATTGGTGAACCTATCAACAACATGAATAGAGAAGCATTCATGAGGTTGAGACTCTATAGAATGGAATACTTTCAAAGTCACCTTTTGCTTGTCAACCCTTATTGTGAGCTTGCCTTTTTCCACATCAATTAGTGCACGACCTGTAGTAAGAAAAGGTCTACCAAGTATAATTGGGATCTCTTGATCCTCATCAACATCAAGCACCACAAAATGAACTGGAAATATAAACTTATGCACTTTAACTAAAACATCTTCGATTATACCACGTGGATAAGCCAAGATCTATCAGCTAGTTGAAGTGTAGTTGTCGTCGGCTTCACTTCTCCTAATCCTAGCTTACTATAAACAGAATATGGCATGAGATTAGCACTTGCACCAAGATCACATAGAGCCTTACCTTCGAATTTATTACCAATGGAGAAAGGTATTGTAAAACTACCCGGGTCCTTCAATTTTAGGGGTATCTTACATTGCAAAATTGCACTGCACTCCTCAGTAAGAGCTACGATCTCATAGTCTCCAAGCTTCCTCTTCTTAGATAGGATCTCCTTCATAAACTTTACATAGCTTGGCATCTGTTCAAGAGCTTCGGCAAACGGTATATTAATATGCAATTTACGGAACACATCTAAAAACTTACGGAATTGATGCTCATTGTTTGCCCTTTGTGCTCTCTGTGGATAAGGAAGAGGTGGATATGTCCTTTCCTTCTTTTCTAGCTTTTTTTGGGTCTTCTCAGTATGTTTTGGGTTGTTCTTGTAGCTCTGGTCGTCATCTGTGTCTCGAATTTTGACTCTGTCTTCAAGGGTCGCAACCTGGGGTCGCCACTTCGGGTCACGACTCTTTCGTTGCTGCTTTGTCCCCTGCTTTTGGTTCGTGTTGTAACATGATTGCTTTCACTTGTTCAATACACTTACCTCGAGGGTTGATTTCTGTATTGCTCGGTAGTGCTCCCAAAGGTCGAGAATTGATTGCTTGAGCCAATTGACCAATTTGAGTCTCCATTTGCAAGGTAACAATTTGATTAGAATTCAATTGCACAGCCACGTGTGTGTCTTGAGAAGATAGCATAAATTTAATGAAAGTTTCTTCTAATCTCATGAGGCGATCTGAAGTTGAAGGTTCTTGTTTCTGAGTTTATTGGAACCCCAGTGGTGGATTGGACTGGTTGTTGTTGTTGGCATAGGACAAGTTTGGATGATTTCTCCAACCCGGATTGTATGTGTTGGGGTAGGGATTGATCCTCGGGTTGCCTCTAGTGTAGTTGGCCGACTTTTGTGTATCTTGCACCGGTTCCATGTAAGCTAGTCCTTCGGTGGCTCCATAAGTTGGCCCCACTCCTTGGTTCTTCCATGCTGTCACTTCTTTGAATAGGGTATCCATCTTAGTTGAGAGGGCTGTCACGGCATCTACTGAATGTATTTCGGCGGTTCCATGTCCCATTGCTCTCTCGGACGGCCATTGATATCCATTACGTGCCATCTCTTCAAGCAATTCATAGGCTTCCTCAGGGTATTTATTCATGATTGAACTACCTGCAACAGCATCAAGAGAAGAACGACAATTTTCTAATAAACCATTATAAAAGATTTGTACCAATATCTAGATCTCAATGCTGTGGTGGGGCACGCTCGTTGTAACTCCTTGAAATGCTCCCAAGCTTCGTAGAAAGACTCCATGGGCTGTTGTTTGAATGTCATGATGTCGTTCTTTAGCTTCATTGTTTTGGACGGTGGGAAGTATTGAGCCAAGAACTTCTCGGTTATTGCCTCCCATGTGTAGAGTGTGCTTGGTGGAAGTGATAGCAGCCATGCCTCAGCCTTGTCCCTCAATGAAAAGGAGAAAAGGGACATCCGGCTATACTCAGTCGACACCCCATTGAAGCGGAAATTGTCACTTATCTCAAGGAACTTTGCTAGATGCACATGAGGATCTTCACTCGGTGCTCCTCCAAAAGAACAAGAAGTTTGAAGCATTTGGATTACCGACGGTTTGATCTCAAAGGTGTGAGCTTGAGCCGGTGGTTTGACGATGCTTGATTGATTTAGAAATTGAGGTTGTGCATACACCTTGATGGTCTTCCAACGCTGGTTCTGTGGCATTGATTCACCTCCTTGACCGGGCTCCATGGCTTGTCTCCTTTGGGCTGCTCTTTGCTCTCTACGTCTCCTATGAAAAGTTCGCTCGGGTTATGGATCGTGCAATAGTGGAGCCGAGTTGTCGCTGCGAAGCATACAACTTTGGAGGGTACCTCGTAGAAAGAAATAAAGATAATTAGAAAAGTGTACCTAGTCGAGGAAAATTGCTTAGTATTAAGGTTAGAAATAATTGAAAACTTGATCCCTGGTAACGGCGCCAAAAACTCATTGCGATAAAAATAGATAACCAAAAAGGCACGCAAGTATACGTATTGCTCAAGGAATAAAGTGATGAATATCAAGATCGTTCCCACTAGGATCTTAGTCAATCAAAACTAAGCAATAAAGTAAGCAATAAAGCCAAGTTAGGCAATTCAAAATTGGATAGGAATTCAATAAAAACAAGAAAGTAAATTGAAAGCAATTAGAAGAAATTAATCAGTTTTAATGAACCTAGGGCTCACAACTTCCTTCAGTTCTACTTCTAAATCCAATCCCAACCTCTATATGCAATTGAATACAGTGTTACTATCCTAGGGTTTTGTATCTCCTTGCCTACCTCTCGATTTAACAAGAACGTGTTTCTAGAACGATACTAATCACTCTATCTCTAGGCAATTAATATTAAGAAACCCATTGAGTTCGAACCCTAATTTGGATACCTAGGGTGATCGGCTAATCTCTCGATGCTTCTCACAAATAATCCCGACCCTCGACGTGAATTATCCTAAGTCATACTATCTCTGGCGTGATTACGACTTCGTCTCTCGAGTTCATCGAATCTCCTATTCGATATAATTGGTGGCCAGTCAATCAAAAAGCATTGAGGATAAGAATAATATAAATAACACGGAGGTAGTCAATCACATATAAGAGAAGGGGAAGAACTCAGAAAATAGAAAAGAGTTTCATTACTCACCCTAGGAAATAGGGAATTAGTTCATGATACAATTAAAAGAAAACACCAAGAAAATATTCGAATACACCATGACAAAGAAAAGGAAAGGGGAAGGAAAGAAAAACTCTGGAATGATTCGAAGCCGATCTCTCGATCCTCAAAATCGTCTTGAAGCACGTTGATCCTCTTCCTTCCTTGAAGCCGTGAGTGATTTGATTTCTTCTTAGCAGCAATGCAAATGTGTAAGAACTGATATGAAAGACCGTCTTCTCCCCCCGTATGCTGCTAGGTTGAGACTTTATAAGGATAGAGAATAAAATATTCTATCTTGCCTAAAAATATTCTCCAAATATCTCTATCCTAAAAATATATTCTGACAAGATATTGTGTTTCCCTCAGAGTAAGTCAAGTGAAAATATACTCCTTTGTGTCCTATTATCTTAGAATATCTTCTTCGAGATCTTTAGGAAACCCAATATTTCGCAAATATTGTGAAATCTTCTCTGCCGGCGAGGGTCATGGCCCATGATTCTGTTCAGCTTTCTGCTTCAGGGAGTCGCGACCCCTCCCTTGTTTCCTTGTTTTCCAACTTCTGTCCAGCTTGGTTCTATGAGTTGGGGCCCACCTTCTTGGCCCTGTTGGTTCTTCATTAAATACCTACATCAAAAAAATTTTGGAAGTACCAACATTCTTGGAAGAAAATTTGAATTAATTAATTATAAACTGATTTCACTCAACTAAGGAAAAAACAATCAATTATGTGTTAAAATCTCATAAAACTCGAACAACTTACTTGAATCTAGGCCAAAAAAAATGTTCAAATAAGCATATTCATATAATTAACACATAGTACCAAAATAGTCACTAACACCTAATTTACAGCAAACAGCGACCTGGACAAAACCTAACAGTGACAACAACTAAAGGACAGCAACGTAGCTTATCGTAAAGCTTGGGAGTTCTGATTTGGTGACTGTGACGTTGAAGGAATGGTTCAGGGAAGTGAGGAGTGGTTCACACATTCCACCGAACACCTAAAGAGTGATTTTGATCGATCGATGGAAGGACCGATCCAGCATTCTCTCGGGATTCCGAATGGGTCTCTATGGTTTAGAAAGGCCGAGGCAACTGGTACGAAACAACTGATAAAGAGACTTAGAAGAGATCGGAGAAGGAAATGAGAGAGAGAGAGAGAGAGAGAGAGAGAATTTGTAGAGAGAGGGAGATATTTGATTGAATTTGGCATGCCGTTACAGACTCCTCCGTTACGACTTAAACAAGCCAATAGAATGAAATATCCCTTATTACAAACTTGTCCTCCTATTATCTATACTTAACTAGTTGGCTAAAACTTCAATATAATTCTAGTTGAGTCCCTAAACATTTAAATGACTTCACTTTGTCCTCTGCTCATAACATCACCCTCCCCTCGACAGAAACCTTGTCCTCAAGGTGTTGATTTGGAAACTTGAGCTGTAGATCATGCAGGAACTCCCAAGAATCATCTTCTAGAAAACTTGATGACCAATGAATTAAGACTTGAGTAGCAGCAAGCCATCCTCTTTGAACCATTCGTCTTCCAAGGATGGCCACAGGTTGTAATGGATTTCCAGGACAGAATTCTCCAGGTAGAGTAGCTGCTTGTAGTGATGGACCATTAGCCTTCTTGAGTAACGAAACATGAAATACATCATGAATCTTAACTTGAATTGGTAGCTGCAGCTTATACGCCACCTCTCCTACTCATTGTACGATCTAAAAGGGCGCAAAGTATTTTGTAGAAAGCTTCTGCACTGCTCTGGTCTGCACAGACTGTTGATGATAAGGCTGGAGTTTGAGATATACCCAGTCACTGACCTGAAATACCCTTTCTGTGTGATGTTTGTCAGCTTACTGCTTCATTCGAAGTTGACTGCGTGTGAGGTGGTGCTGTAGCCAAGAAATTACATGCTCCTGTGAGCTCAATTTGAGTGTCGAGCTCTGCCACAGAAGTATCTCCTGGGAAATAAGGAACATGTAAGGGTGGAGTTGTACCATTCAGAGCTTCGTAAGGAGTAGTGTTAATGGCAAAATGGTAAGTTGTGTTGTGCCACCATTCAGCTAGTGACAGCCAGCGATTCCATTGCTGAGGAAATTCTCCCACCATACATCTCAAATAGCACTCAAGGCAACGATTGAGCACCTCAGTCTGCCCATCAGTCTGAGGATGATAAGCTGAAGAATGTTTTAAAGAAACCCCTTATAACTTGAATAATTGCTGCCAAAAAGAGCTCATAAAAATTGGATCGCGATCATTGACAATACTTGAAGGAAAACCATGTAGTTTGTAGACATTATCAAGGTACAGTCGAGCAACTTGAACTGCTATATAAGGATGACACAACCCTACGAAATGGGCATATTTAGTTAACCTGTCCACGATTACCATGATAGCATTTTTGTCCTCAGACTTAGGCAACCCATTAATAAAATCCATTGAGAGATCAGTGAAGACTCCAGATGGCATCGGCAGGGGTTGAAGTAATCCTAGGCTAGCCACAGTTTTAGTTTTGTTTTGTTGACACACTTCACAACACCTCACGAATTCTCACACTTGTCTTCGTAAGCCTTTCCAATTGAAGAGACTGGTTAGACAATGGGTGGTGGAGGCGACACTAGAATGGCCTCCTACAGCACTAGAATAGTATAGTCGTATTAACTCTTCTTGGAGTTGCAGGTCCTGTACAACTACCAGCTTTCCCTTCCTCCTTAACTGCCCATTCACCCAAGAATACTTAGTAGTTTTGGCTATTCCTTGCTGTAGCTCTTGCAACAGTTGAGCAAGCTTAAGTTCCTTCGACCAAGTAGCCACCACACTGCTATAAAGATCAGTAGAGAATGCAGAAACTGCCATCATTTGCAGCTCAGGTAAGGTGAGATGAGATAAAGCATCTGTTGCCATATTCTCTTTTCCTTTTTTGTAGCTGATATCGAAATCATATCCCAACAACTACGAGAGACAACTATATTGGAGTGGTGTGTTAAGCTTTTGCTCCAACAAATACTTAAGACTTTGATGATTAGTCTTGATTGTAAAGTGTCGATTAATCAATTAGTGATGCCACCTCTTGATGGCATGAAGGATTGCAAACAGTTCTCTTTCATAGACTGAGAGTTTTTGGTGTCTTGGTGCTAGAGTTTTACTGAGGAAAGCTACAAGATGTCCCTTCTGCATCAGTACTGCTCCTGTTCCACTTCCTGAGGCATCAGTTTCCACAATGAACTCTTGGTTGGGGTCAGGAATAGCCAAGACGGGAGCAATGATCATCGCTTCCTTCAGTTGCTGAAAGGATTCCTCAACCTCTAGACTCCATTTAAATCCTTCCTTCTTCAGCAAATCATGCAATGGCCTGCAAATCTAGCCATAATTGCGAACAAACCTTCTATAATACCCTATCAATCCTAAAAAGCTACGAAATTGCTTAACATTGACAGGTACTGGCCACTCCTTAACTGCTTGTATTTTCAAAGGATCAGTAGAAACTCCTTCTTTAGTCACCACATGACCAAGATATTCCACTTGTGTTGCTCCAAAAGAACACTCACTTCTCTTTGCATAGAGTTTATTTGCCCTCAAAGTCTGCAATACTACTCGAAGGTGTTTCAAATGCAATTGAAATGATGGGCTATAGACCAAGATGTCGTCAAAGAATACTAGAACAAACTTGCATAAGTATTCCTTAAAAACTTGGTTCATGAGACTCTGAAATGTGGAAGGAGTCACTAGGAACTCGTAGTGCCCTTCATGAGTTCTGAAGGTTGTCTTGTGGATATCCTAGTCAACCATCCTAATCTGATGGTATCCTGACCTCAAGTCAAGCTTTGAGAACACAGCAGAGCCATGAAGCTCATCCAACAGCTCCTCAATCAATGGAATTGGGAATTTGTCCTTCAGTGTGGCACTATTTAGTGCCCTATAGTCGATGCACATCCTCCATGTATGATTCTTTTTCTTGACCAGAATGACAGGTGAAGCATGCGAACTTTTGCTGTCTAATATAATGCCAGTTTGTAACATCTCCTTAACCATCTGTTCAATGATATCCTTCTGAACAGCTGGGTGTCGATAGGGTCGACAGTTGATGGGTGTAGTACCTTCCTTTAGGACTATTTGGTGGTCATGACCCCTCTTGGGTGGTAGTGCTCTTGGTTCCTCGAACACATCTCTATATTCGAGTAATAATGAGTTCAGTCTCCTATCTTGTGCTTGGGCACTATTCTTGGAAACACCAATATAGCTTATACCTTCCGGTCGACAGAGTTGCATAGTAGCCACTTGGTTTTGATTAGATAGTACTTTCTGCAGATCCTCTCATAAATAACTTGCAACCCTTGCTTTGGAATTCCCTTAAGAGTACATTCCTCCGCTTGATAGTGGAACTTCATTCTTAAGTCATTGGAATTCCAGGTAATGTCTCCCAGTTGCTGCAGCAATTGAACACCCAACACCATGTCATAGGTGTCTAGCTCAATCAGTAACACATCAGTGACATAAGTTCGTCCTTGCATTTTCCAGCTAAAGTTGTAGCACTAAGCTTCATAGTTTAGCTCACTCCCATTGGCTGTGGTCACCTTTACTGGTGTAACAGGAAGTATCACACATTCCAAGTTCTTTCCTGTATCCATGTTCAGAAAATTATGTGTACTACCCGTGTCTACAAGAATATGGAGCTCTCTTCTTCCCACCCAACCCTTAACTCTCATCATTTGGTAGTTTTGAGCTCATGTGAGAGCATGTATGGAGATTTCAGGGCTAAGCTCTTCAGTTTCAGTTACCTCTTCTGACTCATCTAGCTCCATTCCTTCAAATTCAAGCTTGTAAACCTGCTTCCTTGGGCACTTGTGGCTTGGTACACACTTTTCCCCACACCAATAACATATTCCCTTGGCCCTCTTCTCCTCGTACTCCTTACTAGTCCACGATTTCATAGTTTAGAAGGGCCTGGTTTCATAGTATTAAGAGGCCTCGCATTTGCTGGCAAAGATAGGATTCCCTTCGAGCTGGCCACAATCCCAATTGGTGTCACCCCTGCAGCAAGGTGTCATGTGTAATTCATTATAGTACTTCCTGAAGTAAGGAATGGTGTTTTGACATTTCCAGGAATCATTCTTCGATGCATAGTTACACTAACTGTTGGATTGTAATAAGATGTGTATGCTGCTTCCTGCATTCGAGCTAAGGCATATGCAGTGTGTAGTTTGGAAGGTTGCAGCATCCTCACAGCATGTTGAATCTCTCCCTTAAGACCCCCAGGGAAAATACTAACAGCATAGTTTTGTGTAATCGAGACTCGATTTACTAAGACATCAAATTGATCGATGTATTCCTTCATTGATCCCCACTGTACCAAGTTGGTTAAGTCGGCCATGTGATCTTCATAGGCCTGTTCATTAAACCTGGCATTCATCGCTTGGATGTAATCATCCCAGGTCATCGGTCCATCCTCCTCTGTTCTATCTTTCATAAATGCCATGTGCCATAACAGAGCCCTGCCTTCCAAATGAATGGCTACCAAGCGTCGCTTATACTCGTCAGTTATTCCCTCAAACTCAAAGAATCTTTCACAACGATACAACCAGTTTAGAAAGTCTTCTCCATTAAATCAAGGAAATTCGACCTTGCCTATTCGACCAAATGGCATAGGAGCTGCCTCAACACGAACAGGGGGTCGAACATTCTCACCTTGAGCTTGTGCTGTCTGGTTCAATCGTGATAGTTTACTGACTACCTGAGCAAGCTCGATGCCCTGGTCCCCAATCATCTTTCGCAGCTCATCCATAGCTTGCTCTGAGTGTTCAAGCTTCTGCAATGTCAGCTCTCAGAGCTCGCTTATAGCTTGATCAATTCTACGGATCTCTTGAGCTCGTATTTCCATCATTTGGCCAAGAATTGTTTAGCTTTGATACCAATTTGATACGAAACAATTGATAAAGAGACTCAGAAGAGATTGGAGAAGGAAATTAGAGAGAGAATTTGTAGAGAGAGATATTTGATTGAATTTGGCATGCCATTACAGACTCCTTCACGACTTAAACAAGCCAACAAAATGAAATATCCCTTATTACAAACTTGTGCTCCTATTATCTATACTTAACTAGTTGGGTAAAACTTCAATATAATTCTGGTTAAGTCCCTCAACATTTAAATGACTTCACTTTGGTCCTCTGCTCATAACATCAACTCTGTGCCTGTTCCGTGAGCTCCGGTCGAGTGGCGGGTCCTGATAGTGTCCCAGCTTAGGGTGGGGCAGCAGTGGCTTTGGTGGTGGTGATCAGGTACTGGTGAAGTCGAAGGCAGCAATGTCGGTTTTGCAATGGCGTGGCCGTGGTGGGAGCCCGGGACATGCCCGAGGTCGCCGGGAGCCCAACGAGCAAAGAGGTTCGGGGAAGAGATGGTGAAGAGGGAGCCGTGGGAATGGGGAAGTGGTGATGATTAGATGCTGACGGA
The DNA here is from genome assembly GCA_037672795.1 of Lagerstroemia speciosa. Taxonomy (NCBI): domain Eukaryota; kingdom Viridiplantae; phylum Streptophyta; class Magnoliopsida; order Myrtales; family Lythraceae; genus Lagerstroemia; species Lagerstroemia speciosa. The sequence continues at coordinate 11,956,089 of CM075295.1, forward strand.
GTCTCTAGTTAGCTAGGCTTCGGAACTCCCATGGCCTTTGATGGAAGAAGCTCGAGCCAGGGATGGTCTCTGCCTCTCTCTGGTGCTGTGCGCTTCGGTCTTAAAGGAAGCGGGGAAGTGGAGCAGGAGACCGACCTGTGGAAGACATGGTCGGTGGTGGAGCAATGGGGGCGCTGTCGGGGCAGTGTAACGGGTTAGGCTCCAGGTGCCGACGCCGTGCGGAGCCTTCCTCGAGCGTTCTGGAGCGCACCTTCAAGAAAGCTACCATCCCTTTTCCCTTCACTTCATTTCATTTTTATTGTTCTTTATTTATTTTATTTTTTCTTCTCTTATATCTATTTTATTTTTTACTGGTTTACTCTTATATCTGACAAAGACATTTCCTCTTTCATTCATTTTTTTTGGGATAAAAATGCAAACGGATGAAAATAAAGTAGAAAAATGTGAAATGGATCAATTTAAAATTGGGTGGCACTCCAGATTGAATTTCAAGATCTAAGATGCACTAAACCAAAGACGATTCAATGTCCCTCGTGATGAGATCAAACCTGGTCTAATTTCACTACATTTGAGAAATTAAATTTGACTTGATCCTCATAATTTTCTATTTACATGAGCTTGTCCATTTCATCAAAATTAAAGTCCGAGCTCTTTCCAAATCAAAATAAGGTGTCTACAACGATGTGGATCGTTCACAATCAAGTCTAAATCCAAATAAGATACAAGTAGAGGATTTAATTACAATCAAATCGAACCAAGATCAACTGAGGCTTGATTTTTTTTTGTTTTTTTAATAACTGAGGTATCAGAGTAACTTCCGGGTCCAACTAGTGGTGGTTGCGACACCTCCTCCTCAGGGCACACATAATAGCCTGCAAACCACATGTGTCGGGCAATTCAAGTGAACCTAACAAGCTCAAGAGGGCTGAAAGCCCCCACCAACGGAGAAGCACCCATCCTGGGGCTTGAACCCCAGAGCTCTAGGTGAACTCCCCAATTCCCTACTAGTGGGGCTGTTGCCCGTTGGCACTAAGGGTTGAATAATACATGTCTCAATCACCACCAAATATCACTCATCCAAAACCCAAGTTCAATCCCAACAACTATGCAACCCAAGACCATGGAGAGAGAATGTGATCTCAGAAACATGCATAAAACAACAAATAATATGATCAACCCACAAACGATCACCATGATTAAATGAGACACCATTAAGGCATATTTTAATCCAATTAAGCAAGATGAAGTTCATGTCCCTTCCTTTCGGTCTCTAGGTTTAGCCTCTGAGCCTTGGAAGCTCTCTAAACTTGATTAGGCTCAACTACTAGCTCATAAACTAGTCATGTGGATGCCTAAGTTCAGCCACTAAGTTTTGGACTGCTCCTAAAATTTTGCTAGATTTAGCTTCTAACTCAAGAGCTATCATTTTCATTATCCACATTTAGCCACTAAGTTTGGGAAACTCTTAGCCTCACTTTCAACTGTTCTATCGGCTACTACTAACAACACATTTGACTCCATATCTATTCAGTAAGCCTAGTAGTTGCACAAAGTAACTTTTGTACAACATCAACCATCAACCAAGACAATATTCTCAACCCAAAACGTGAATGAAATCAAAATACAATCGAGACAACACTTGGACAACTTCGACTCATCAACCTCCCTCTTAAGCTCTCCTGGGCTCATCGATCACCCTCGAAACTTATTTGGGTTCATCTATACTTCCCTAATCTCACCTCCATTCTCTATACCCAAACCAAATTCATCTATGTTTAACTTTAACCTCCTGTGCTCCATTAATTCGTTGAAGTTCAATTTTAACTATCATCTATGCTTAAATCAAACTCCTCTAAGCTCAATTGAGACTCCCTAGAATTCAACTAGAATCTCTATGTTCACCTTAAGAACACTAAGCTCACTAGATCTCCCCTCTAACTTTCCTCTTGGAGGCCTGCAACTACCCCCTCTAACTACCCTGTTGAGACGCACTCAAGAGCAGTTTCATTTTTGTGTAAGTACACGAATGATGGGTTTAACTTAACTAAGATTTTGCAATTTGTTGTGCACACACAAGGTTATAGTTATCTTGGAGGCAAAATTAAATGGAAGGTACATGAGATGTAATTGGTTAAAAGTTACCCACCTGTGGACTTATTCAAGGTTTGTTGTGTTACGTGCAAGACCTCGGTAGGATAAACAGGATTCCATTTTACCCACAAGGAGACCTTCCAACAGGTTTCCCATCTTCCTCTTGGAGGGCAATGGAATTCGCTAAATTTAGTAAGAGACGTGATTTAATCAAAAGACCTTGAAATAATGCATCATATTTCATGAATATTTGCTTATACATGTTGTTCTTATATTGTAGATATTATTTGTATCATGTCTACACCATTGTTGCTTCAAAGCATACTAGAAGCTAACAAACTCACTGGGTCAAATTATCTGGATTGGCTAAGGAATTTGAGTATCATGCTCACACAAGAGAAAATTCCTATATCCTCGATTCTTCCAATCCTACTTCCCTTGCACAAGATGGTGCACAGACAGAGAAAACTACTTATTAGAAGTGGCAAGAAGATAGCACTCAAGTACAATGCATCATGCTAGCATCCATGAGCAATGAGCTCCAAAAACAACATGAAAAGTTGGATGCCAAGTCCATTCTGGCTCATCTCAAGGAGTTGTATGGTGAACATAATAGAACTGTTAGATATAAGATATCTAAGCAGCTCTTCTAGGCCAAAATATTAGAAGGTGCTCCTATTGAGGCCCATGTCCTCAAATTAATATATTGGATAGATAAATTAGAGAGTTTAAGCTTCCTAATGGATGGAGAGTTCAGTCATGACTTAATTCTCGAATATCTGCATGAATCTTTTTCATAGTTCATTATAAACTTTCACATTAACAATATGGATATATCATTGCTTGAGCTCCTTAATAAACTGAAGACTGCTAAGACCCACATTGTGAAAGATAAGGATAAGATTTTGGTAGTGAAAGATGCCTCTAAGAAGAAGACAAAGAAAACCCCTAAGAAGGGGAAATCTTTTAATAAATCTATGAAACCCAAAAAGTAGTAGAGAAAAAGTGGAAAGAGAAAGTCTCCAAAAAGGGCACCTACTTCTATTATGGGAAGGATGGCCATTGGAAAAGGAACTACAAGCAATACCTTGCAGAGAGCTAAAGCAGAACAAGGCTTATGAAGCCATTCTGCAGTGTATTCGTAATTGAAGTAAACATGTCATTTATAATTTCTACTTCATGGCCATTAGATTAGATGTTGTCACGAACCAAAATTTCATCATCATTTTTCCCAATAATTAGGTATATTTCATATCAGAAAATAATCTTGTTAAATATGGCTTATAAATGCAAAAAGGAAACTTTTAAAATTAATTCAAATTAATAGTGCAAAACTATACAACATACTAATTAGGTCACAATAGACATTACATAACTGCATAGATATCCAAATTGAATCACTTTTAGATATAATATCTATCTACCAAGACCTTCATTCAATCCCCGCTATTAAAAGCTACATTTGTTCACTGCATAACTAGCTTGACCTCAAGTTGAAGTTGAAAAATAATATGCAAAAGATGTGAAGTGCTTCTCCGTGAGCATTAAATTCAAATATAAAATGAACATTAATTATATATCTGCAGAAATTTTTAATTCATATAATTGTATTTTCATTTCTCTTAATTTAAAGTAAATAATTCATCAATTAGATTATGACATATTTAACTTATCTTTTTCATTCGTAGGGAATTTATCAAACTTGTTGAATTTCATAACAAATATAATTACCAATCCATAAAGCAATTGCAAATTACCAAATAAAACCATGAATGCATGTTCTATAAGATGACTATCCAATGATCTAATGAAGTCGTGAATGTATGCACGTTACCAACTAGCTAGTGGACCCTTTCGGGTGATCATATAATATTGTTAGTTGATCAGTAGTTCATTCATCCCTTTCAGAGCATCCCTTACGGTAAACATTTCGTATCATCATGTCCCTTATGGGAACACTTCATATCATCATTCATATAATATATACCAATTTATCAGTGACCATTCATCATTTCCGAGACATCCCTAACGGGAAACATATCGTATCATCATTTATCCCCTGCGAGATCTGGATATACATGCTATGCATGCCTTATTCTCTTAGGCGCATATCATGTGATGTTGCATGTACATGTCAATTGGCTCATCCATATAAGATAAATAGATACATTCTTTACAGTAATTACAACATAGATGAATCAAACAATCATAACTAAATCATACACTTATCTTGCCAAATATCATATAATACATTTCTCACTATTTTTATATCCATACTTATATCATTTCATAGATGAATAGGATTGTCACACTAAATCAAAACACATATAAATAAGCAATAACAATTATATCATACATTCAACCATTTATCATAAATTTAAATAATTTATACTTACTTTCATAAATTTAAATATACTTTCTTTTGTAAATTTAAATAATTTCACAAATAAATAAATTACTCACTGTAAATTCTCAAAAACAAGTTACTGAGTTGATCGTTAAATTTTGACCTCCTTTAGTGCCTAATAAATTTTAGTTATAGTAAAAGAAATCCAGTCACTCACACATACAATAATGTAAAATCATCCAAACACATTTGTTCACTCGGGATTTACCTATCCTAACTCTACTAGATATACTTTAGAGACTACTACTCTGGCAACCACATTGTTAAAATAATTATATACTAGCTTAGAAGTTTAAACTAATCATGCATTAAGAATAAAACTCACTTGTCAATCCGTAGCAAGAGAAACAGAGAGAGATTTTTGAGAAAAATAAAATAATAATGAGAAAAACATAGAACGATCAAACAAATCCCGCCACAAAAATAAAGGGCTTCTTCAAGTAGTTGATGTTGGATTTTTAATCCGACTAATATGGTCCAACAATATATCGTTGACCGAGTATTTATATTATCCCAATAGTTAGCCCGATTAAGTGATCTAATTGGGTTTATTGATGGGCCTTAATGATATCTAGTAAAAGTGTGGGGACTAGTGTGTAGATATATATCAAAAGTGAATTTCTAATTCTATGATGAGCAGAATTAGAAATTACTAAATCATGAGGCACTAATGTGCAATTGAGGGGTTATGGTACCTGGATCACACGTTATAAAACTGTCTCCCCTGATATCCCATTAGACGCGTGTGAGAACAAAGAGATCCCATATCCTCTGAGCGGTGCCGTGCAGATCCAAAAGATCCAAACCCGAAATATCATGCAGACTCAGAATCTGACTCCATGACTACCGCTTTGGATCCAGGTACGCTTCCGCTTTACGTTTTAAGCATGATCTCTTAATGGTTTCAGCATGTATGTTCTTGGGTTTTATTTGGTTACAAAATCCTTCAATTGGTATTAGAGCCGTACATGTTGGATCGTTAAGGATTGCACTTAGAATTTGGTTTCATTTTGTCGTGAAATTCAATTAAGTTTCGATCCTGCATTCTGCCGTGAAATAATGCAGATTTCGAAGTTCATCTCTTTTGAAGGCTTTAACTTTGCCAATCAATTGCCGCATACAAGATTCGGATTCAATTAAAAAAAAAAACTTATAATTGGCACTGCAAAAGTACCGTGAAATTGTTGCTTGATTGATGATTCTTTTATTGTTATTATTATTATTTTCACATGAAATCATTCTGTAGATTCAACTTATTTGCCATCTTTTTGGTTTGGTTCAATTTAATATATCTTTATTATCGAAAGATGAAGTTTTTATTTTCTGGGATTACGGATTCAGCAAAAAAAAAAAAAATTCCTCACCTTATAGATCCCCGCCACAATCAGGATTGCAAGTCGTGGTGAGTATTCCAGTGCTGTTTTTTCATTAGCACTCATAGGATAACTTGCCATTAGGATTATCTCGTTCGATGGCGGTATGCCTCCACGAGGGCAATCAAGTCTGTGCCATCTCCTGTAGGGCCGTTGGCCACGTTCATGGGAACAAGATATGCAATTTCGTTTCCGAGATGTAGTTGTTAGTGGCAAAGGGGTGGGGTAAACGGTTACGATCTTTGAATTTCAGGAATTATGAAGAAGATGAATAGTTAGTAATTAAGGCAATAAAGAATTTAAAGAAATAAATAAATAAGGTAAAAGTCATCCGTTGGTTTTGGATGGCATTTTTTTTAATGGGTGGGACCCACTGTGAGTGAGGCCCATGTCACTATGCATATATAAACCAATTAAAAATAATAATAATAAATAAATAAATAAATAAAAGAGGATTTTTTTGGGATGCGAATTTCATTTGCATACGTTGAGATTGGTCATGCATGGGGCCCGTATAATTCTTTTAAGCCAAATACAGACTGGGTCCACATAAAGATATATAATATATAATATATATAATTATAATGCATGCTGCGCATGTTTTTTGGGGAATTTAATTCCATCCTTTAAGTCCATTTTAAGTTTGAGATTATTCAATTTAGTTTATTTTAGACCTAATTCAAAAATTTGATTCCTTCAATAGAATAATGGCTTGTATATGTCTAATATTCTAAGATGGATTGATCGAAGCAGCATCTCACCAAAGTGAGTTATCTTGTGTACATTGATCTAATTTTGGGATATATAAGATGTTTGCGTGTGTGGAATTTCATGCGGGCAGTGATCGGCCCAAAGGAAGGTCACTGTTTGGCCGAGTTTCATATATGCCTGCAATAATACATACGTGACGATCCTTAGATTTCCATGCGAATGTGAGTCAGCCCAAAGGAAGGCTCATTGTTTGGCCAGATTGATTGTCAGTGTTTGATTACTGCACCGAGAGTACCACTTACAAGTTGACTTTTCATCCAAAGATAAAACATCAATGTTGTGCTGGGTATCTCGTAATGGGATGTGCTGTTATTTTATTCATTTAGTTACTTAAATATGTGAGCTAATTAAATTCCCATTTTTTGTTGTTTATACTTTGATTCAGTTAACAGTGCTACCACAATTTCTACTACAATTAATTCCACCCTGTGCTTATGAGCATAAATTTTAAAGTCTGGAAAGAGAACATTATTCTCGGTTGCATGGATTTGGATTTGGCCCTCCGAATAGAACAACCACCCGCTCTTATGGCTGATAGTTCCATTGAGGCAAAGGGGGATTTTGAGTGGTGGGAACGTTCTAACAGGATGAGCCTAATGATCATAAAGCGTGCAATTCTAGAGACCTTCAAGGGCGCTATCTCTGAGGAGACAGATGCCAGGTTGTTCCTTGAAGCCATTGAGAAGCGTTTCGAGAACAACGAAAAGATTGAGATAAGCACACACTTATCAAAGCTTGTCTCAATGAGGTACATGGGCAAAGGGAACATTCAGGAGTACATCATGGAGATATCTAATCTTGCTTCAAAGCTTAAGGCACTTAAGTTAGAGCTGTCTGAGGATTTGCTAGTGCATTTGGTTTGATCTCTCTTCCGGCACAATTTAGTCAATTCATGGTCAGTTACAACTATCAAAAGGAGAAGTGGGGCCTTAATGAGCTCATTTCTCATTATGTGCAAGGGCTTGAAGAAAGACAAGACACAGAGTGTTCACCTGACATCGACCTCCAAGAGCAAGGGTAAGGGAAAGAAAAGGCCCAAGAATAAGGAAGTTGCGGGTGCTCCACAATAGAAAAAGCAACAGAAGGAACAAGATAAGCCTTCAGCCTGCTTCTTTTGCAAGAAAGGTGGACACGTGAAGAAGGATTGTACCGGGTATCACGCTTGGCATGCAAAGAAAGGTACGCCTCTCATTTTCATTTGTTTTGAGGTTAATTTGACCTCTGTACCTGGACACACTTGGTGGGTAGATTCTGGTGCTACTACTCACATAAGTGTGTCTATGCAGGGTTCCCTGAGCTGCCCAATGTCAAATGATACTGAAAGATCCATTTATGTGGGCGATGGCAAATCGGTTGAAGTTGCGGCTGTAGGCAAGTTTAGGTTATTATTAAGGACTAGTAGTTCTTTGGACCTGAAATGTGGCCTAAGTACTTGTGCTGTAACTTACCGAATCTCTCATCGGTCAATTTTCGCTCTGTACCCCGTGAATTCGTATGCAGGGACTCATTATATGAGGTGACCGTATCAAGTAAGTAAAGGTTATCATGAAACGATAAAGAACCAATAACAACGACATTTGAACCATAAAGAAGACGAAATTAATTATTCCCAAAGGACCAAGAATATCCATATTTGTCCAATAGGGAAACAGAAATCAAATTCTGTCTTAGACGATAATAAAAAAGTTGAGAGGCTTGTTTCCAATGGAATTCTCGATCCCCTTAATCTAAGAGACCTTGAGGTCTATGTTGAGTGTGTAAAGGGAAAACAAACAAACATAAGCAGATTAGGTCACAGTCAGAAATTAGACGTTTTGGAACTTATTCATACAGATATTTGTGGACCCTTCCCTACGGCTTCTTGGAATGGTCAACATTATTTTATCACGTTCATAGACGATTATTCTCGATATGGATACCTGTATCTAATCAGTGAGAAGTCTAAGGCCTTGGATGTGCTCAAGAATTTTAAGGCTGAAGTTGAAAATCAACTCCACAAAAGGATTAAAGCCATCAGATCTGATTGTGGTGGTGAATATTACAGTAGATATGACGAATCAGGTAAACAACATCCAGGACCTTTTGCCAGATTCCTAGAGGAATGCGATATTGTACCTTAGTACACCATGCCGGGCAGTCCTAGCATGAACGGTGTTGCTGAGAGAAGAAATCGAATTCTTAAGGATATGGTAAGGTGTATGATCAGTCACTCCACCTTACCGAAATCCTCCCTATGGGCAGAGGCACTTCAGGCCGTAGCTTATATTCTCAACAGAGTACCATCTAAAGCCGTGACTAAGACCCCATATAAACTATGGACTGGCAAGTAGCCCAGTATAAGGCATTTACGGGTTTGGGGTTGTCCATCGAAGCAAGGCCTTATAGGCCAAATAAAAAGAAACTGGACTCTAGAACGGCCAGCTGCTAGTTTGTTGGTTACTCTGAAAGATCTTGGGGCTATAAATTCTATTATCATACTACCATATCAATTTTTGAGACGGGAAATACCCGGTTCTTCAAGGAAGTTGAGTTTGCAGGGAGAGAGAAAGTCAAGGATGTTGTCATTGAAGAGGAATTTGTTTCTCTTCCTGTAATTGTTACTTCTGACAATGTCATAGAACTCCCCATGCAACCTCAAGAGGATTTACAACTTCGCGAGGATGTTCTAGAAGAACAAACTCAACAACCTCAAGAACATGTGCCATTAATGAGATCCACTGGAGAGCGGAGAAGTGCAATTCCAAATGATTGTATAGTATTTCTCCAAGAGCATGAGGATAGTATTGGAGTGATGGGAGATGATCCGATCAATTTCTATCAAGTCTTGAGTAGCTCTAACTCTCAAAAGTGGATTGATGCCATGAATAAAGGGATGAAGTCCATGAAGGACAATGACGTTTGGGACCTTGTCCCATTGCCAGAAGATGAGAAATCCATTGGTTGTAAGTGGATATTTAAGATCAAGTGGGATTTTAGAGGCAATGTGGAGGGGTATAAGGCCAGCCTTGTCGCTAAGGGTTTCACACAAAAGGAAGGCATTGACTATAAGAGACTTTCTCTCCAGTTTCCTCGAAAGCCTCTTTTACGATTGTAATAGCACTTGTAGCTCATTTTGATCTCGAGTTACATCATATGGATGTTAAAATAGTATTTCTCAATGGTGACATTGATGAGACAATTTATATATTACAGCCAGAAAACTTTGAGGTTGAAGACCCGAAGAAAATGGTCTATAAATTGAAGAGATCCATCTACGAGTTTAAGCAAGCTTCTCGTCAATGGTATTACAAGTTTCATCAAATTATCTCATTTGCTTTTGAGATGAATTTAGTCGATGATTGTATATACCATAAGTTCAGTAGGGGTAAGTACATTTTTTTGGTTTTGCATGTCGATGACATATTACTAACGTGCAACGATATAGGCTTACTAAACGAAACCAAGAGATTTCTATCACAAAAATTCAAAATGAAAGATCTCAGTGATGCCTCTTTTGTATTAGGAATCCAGATTCATCGAGAATGATCTCGAGGTATCCTTGGATTATCACAAAAGAGCTGTATCGATAAGGTGCTGGCTAGATTCAACATGATGAATTATAAGTCAGGTGATACCCTTGTTGCTAAGGCTGATAAGATCAGTCTTAGTCAGTGCCCTAAGAATTTGAGAGAAAAGAAATGCAGAAGATTCCCTATGCGTCTACCATTGGGAGTCTGATGTATGCTCAGGTATGTACATGTCCAAACATTGCGTACATTGTTGGAATGTTAAGCAAATATTTAAGTGATCCTGGCATGAATTACAAGAAGGCGGCCAAATGGGTCATGTGATATGTACAAAGAACGAAACACTACATGCTCACATATAGGAGGAAATCAGAACACTTGGAGATCGTCAGGTATTCGAACTTTGATTTCGCTGAATGTCATGACAGCCGCAAATCTACATCAGGTTATATTTATTTTGTGGTTGGTGGAGTTGTCTCCTAGAAGAGTGCTAAGCAGACACTCGTAGTCGCATCAATAATGGAGGCAGAGTTCGTAGCTTGCTACGAAGCATCTAATCATGGAATATGGTTGTAGAATTTTGTAATCGAGCTGTTTTGTGACAATAAGTCAGCAAAGATGTATTTCAATTCTAAGCAAATTGACATCAAGTTCCTAGTTGTTAAAGAAAGAATTCAGAGTAGTCAGTTAGCTATAGAGCATATTGGTACAACTTCCATGTTAGCGAATCTGCTCACTATAGCTTTACCACCCATGGTCTTTCATGAGCATGTCGCTCATATGGGTGTCATATCATGTGATGATATTATGGTTTAGTGGGAGTTTTGTACATTGATACTATTCGCTTATAGCAGCATTTTTTATTTATTATTCTGTAGAAATAAAGTATTTCAATTCTTTTGCACTCTGAAATTATAGTATAAAGTTTAAGGTTTGATCTCCATAAGTTTTAAGGAGGATCAGTTGGAGATAGGCATGTTCATATCACATAACATGTAATTTCCATGTTGTGCACCTGCACTTGATCTATATCGTTAAGTGTATTGTTGTACGTGATCATTGATAGTTCCAATTGCAATATGTGCGACGAAGAACACTTTGATCCTATTATTGATGCATTCAATGGACGAGATTGTTGAGATTGTTGAACATGATAATAGCTTTGAGCTCATAAGGTAATTTGATGATACACGGTTGTTTAGGATACGTTTGTTGGCCCAAGTGGGAGATTGTTGGATTTTTAATCCGACAAATATGGTCCAACAATATATCGTTGACCGAGTATCTATGTTATCCCAATAGTTAGCCCGATTAAGTGATCTAATTGATTTTATTGATGGGCTTTAATGACATCTCGTAAAATTGTGGAGACTAATGTGCAGATACCAAAAGTGAATTTCTGATTCTATGATGGGCTGAATTAGAAATTACTAAGTCATGAGGAACTAATGTGCAATTGAGGGGTTGTGGTCCCTGGGTCACACGTTATAAAACCGTCTCCCCAAATATCTTATTAGTCAGTGTGTGAGAACAGAGAGATCCCATATCCTCTGGTAGTGCCGTGCAGACACAGAAGATCCAAATCTGGAATATCGTACAGACTTAGAATCTGACTTCACGATCACCGCTATGGATTCAGGTACGCTTCCGCTTTATGCTTTAAGCACGATCTCTTAATGATTTCAGCATGTATGATCTTGGAATTACTTGGATTTTATTCGGTTACGAAATCCTTCAGTAGAATGAATATTAAAGCAGACAGATATAAGAGGATGAATGAGGGACGCCATAACATATCTTAGAGCTCAAAGTGATGCAGAGGCTCCACCTGCTGTTGGAAGAACGAGATCTGCCATCATCGAATAACCGTTCTGATGGTTCTGATGGGCAAGATTCTTGCAAAGGGGACGCGGGATGTTTTCGACGGGGGAGAACATGGACGTTGAAAACTTCATCGAATAACCCTTTCGATCGCTTTTGACAAGCCGGGTCTGATCACTCGATAGATCCTGCACCTGGATACCTTCCTCTCAAATACGGGAACTATTTATTGGTGTGAATTGTTGGAAGAGGTGAAGGTGGAGAGCAAAGAAGTCGTCCTGAATGTGAAAGATTTGGAGGAAATTGCCACCTTCATTCATGTGGTGGTAATTTAGAATAATTAGTAATCGCTGCCTTTAGTGGGAAGTAGAAATTGGCATCAACTTGCGGTGTTTAGAGAAATTTTAGGAACTGTTCACTTGAGTGGGCTCAGAATGCTCCGCATGTGGAGTAGTTAGAGAAAATTTAGGAACCGCCCGTTTGAGTAACTGCACAGAGCATTTAAAATGACAATTACAATCCCATGAATTCATTGTGGAGTAAATTAAATTGAAGGATAATTTTGAAAACACAAAAAGACACCAAAATTGATTGCTGGTGACTTAAAGGAATAGAGAAAAAGATAATTACTTTTTGGGAGCGTGTTTATCGGAAGTTAAAAAGCGACACCAAATGGACGCTTCTTTAAAGTAGTAATAGATGACAATCTCTAGAGAGAATTTTAGAGAGAGAGTTGAAGAGGGTAGAGAGAGGGGCTGGATTCTGGCCGGGAGGGAACTGGGAAGAAAGTAATGGAACTGCTAGTCCACGGAGGAAAATGGTGAACTATCTTAAGTTAATGAACCGACTACAATAGCAAAAGCGCAATTAAACAAATATATCAGCCACCCCGAAGTTGTAGAAAATTTTTTTTCCATAATGGTATACAATATCCGCCAAAAACGCAAGAAATTCAAAAAAAAAAAAAAGAAAAGGCTTGCGTCACCCGGATCAACCAACTGCTTCCTTCGAGGACAGGAGCTTCACCCTGCTCGAGAGCTCCTTCATCACATCAACAATCAGCAGTTTCTTTTGGATTCTGAAACGGATGGCTAGCTGTGACGAAGCAGAAACACTGCTTTTTAGAAGCAATTCATCCTCCATTACTACTGTTGGGAAGTGTTTCAGTGCAATGACACATAGGGCAATAACAGTACGAAATGCTGCCACCTCATTGGCAATTCCACAGGGGGCTTCTACCGAAGAAGACTTGAGCATTGCCAGATCAAGTTTCTCCACTGCTTCCTTGTCGCTTGCAGTAAGTACTCTCAGCGCTGCGAGGAAGCGACCCTCTACCAACTCCGGACCTCCAACAGTTACCTATGCAGGAGCAGAAGAAAACTGAAGATAAGAATGGATAATTACATTCCCTATCCTAAGCACCTCTTTCTTCTCCCACCTTTGGCCAAATCAATTCAATAAAAAAAAAATTATGGTAGTACAGGATAACAAGGCAGGAGTATCACTACGTTTTCTTTGAGCAAAATATGATAAAAGGAGGACTTCAGATACATGATTCAATTGAAAGATCATATACAGGAAGGCATGAAAGCATAAAGATGATGTCTAGCTAGTGTTTGGTAGTTCAAGCTTTCTTCATATGTAAAAGTTGTCGAACTGAAGTATATAAGTAAAAGAAAAAAAGGTAGAAACAACTTTCTTGAACAGTCAGAAAGTTGTTAATCATTTCAAACCATGGCGATGATGTACAAGAAAGAAAAACAGAGGGGAGGGGGGAAGAGAACCTTGAGGATGGGAGCCTCCCCCCCTAGATTTAATTGTGCTAAGATATCTTTTTGCCAAGGAGCTGGTGAAGAGAAGTTTGGAGATGAGACCCCAGCAGCCATGCTTGCAGCATCAAGAAGAGCTCCATCATACATTAACTCAATACGATCATATGGGTTGGATGGCATGATAAAGCCATAGTCGAGGAGAAACAGATCATTGCTCAGGTAACCATAGTTGAGAAGCAAAGGATCATTTTCATTGATTTCTCTTTCTGCAATAACCTGATTTTTTTTGGATAAGTGGACGCATTGAATACATCATAAACATGAGTCAAAAGAGAAAAGGAAAAATTCATATATAAGAAATTCCCAGAAAATAATTATCTTATTGTGTCATGGTGAATATTGGGAAAAATGCTGGAAAGTATATTCTGGTGTTTGCATAACCACAAAAATGAGAAATTAAATTTTTTTCAATGACTAGTCCATTCAGCAGCAGAGCCTTGGCTGAATCCCACCAGGTCCAAGATCTCCAGGACAGTACCAAGGAATTGAAAATCAAATTGACTTTTCCCAGCTCATGTCAAAAGATTTCAATTGACCAAGCATTTTCAATGAGGAAAAATTGGCAAAGGAGAACAAGATCTTCCTTGGTAAATCATTTACATGGAATTGACCAAAACAAGCATAAATTTAAGTAGAAAGCATGCCTGGACCTTAAGTAGCTTTTTTTGAGGCTGCCCCTCAGGTTCTTGAACAATTCGAATGTTGGGCTCAAAGCTGTGATTACACATATCAACTAAAGGGAGCATCATGGGGACATGAGTTGATGACCCATCTAGGAACTTATTCATGCCATGTAACCGAAATGCCCGAGAGGAAACTGTTGACATGGCCCAGCCAAGAGAAGATGCATCGACATCTAGGCCTTCAAAAGGATGATCTTTACGACTAACATCTTTCAGAATTTGCTTTACTTCCTGCTCGAAATCAAGAAGAAACCGGCACCTCTTGTTTACCTAGAAGAGAAATGTGAAAAATATCATTGAGAGGCACCCTAGGTCATTAATAAGTAACAACCATTACCCTGGTGTTGCCTTTATTTTGAAAATTTTCAATCAACCTCTCTTTTATATGAGAAGAGAAAACTAAGACAACGAAGTGTTGTAATTATCGGGGAAAAAAAAGGAAGCCTTGGAAGTATAATAAAACTTACAGAGAACCTAGCAGAAATGATTTTAGCGAAGGAGATGGGATCAGAACTGCAAATTTGTTGAATCAGTGAAGCCATAATGCAGTCAATCTATCAAGCATCTTTACATCCAAAGTGCTTTTTGCCCTAATTAATCACTTGAATGCTCTCAAGACAAATCTATCCATCTACATCGTCAACCTGTCTTTTCAAGTATTCCAGTCATCAAAATCATCAACAATAATCATGCCTTTGCAGTTCTACAGCAAGACAGAATTATATCTTATAGGCACGTTACTTATCCAAAAAACAAAAATACCTGATAGACTAGTGGAGCATACTGCAAGTTCTTAATGTCCTCTCCCTGAAAGAAGATTGGTACGCTGTAAGTTTCAGGAAGATTGCTGATGTAAGGCCACCAGAAAGATCCGATCTTTGCTCTTTCTTGAAGAAGCCTTAACGCCAACTTCATTGCCCACAGCTCCTCTGCCAAATGTTTGCACAGCATCAAAACTCAGTAAAACCCACTCTTAGAAGTACTTTTTACCAGTGTATGCTTGGGGGAAAAACTAAACGCAAAATCTTAAAAGTAGGAAATGCAATCTTACTGTGCTATTATTTTATATTTTCAAATTTTAATGAGTGCAACACCAATCCTGTTGTGCTTATAGAACGAATGCCTAGTACATTAAACACCAAGTTTGAACACCATTGGTTTCTGTCCTAGTAGCAAAAAAAAGGTCTTGAAAAAGAAAACAATGGTGATAACAGTGCAACAAGGATTACCCAAAGAAGTGTTGCACAGCCTGAAAGGTACCGTGCCAACCCAAAAATGCATTACCACTCATAACAAAAGACAATGCATTTACAATAAAAGAAAAACACGGAGCTAATAATATCCAAGGATGGAAGAATAACCAAATTAAGTACTTGCTCAAACCAAATGCTCATTTCTGCAAGCTATTGTCCTTTTATCTTTTCTTTCTGACACACAGAATGACCCGATTATAGTGGCTATAATGGTACCGTTCTAAAATCAAACGTCCCAATATGATCCATCCTCAGGTCGTTCTTGCTCTTTATTGGACTCCTCAATAAACGGTAAAGAACCTTTGAAGAACTCTGGCGTCAAACACCAGTAGCAGCTGACGCCTGACGATACAGAGAAAGTGGACTGGAGATTCATTGAACTGTCACATTGAATGCTCTAAACTGAATGGGAACGATATTCATCAGCTCAAATATCTGGTAATACAGAATTAAACATGAAGAATAGGACTTCATAAGCCTAATGAATGCTTTATCAAACCCTTAAGCAAGGATAAGATTAAGTAAACTGCTATCTCCAGAAGAACTAGCCTAACAAGAACCTTTCAGCTTGATTTAATTAGGTTAACAGAAGGAAGAACATGAACCCTACCAGGAATCCGCTCGGCCAAGTTAACTAGAACAGGGTCAGCGCCAACAGCCTCCTCTCTGTCGCAGGACTCGAACCTCAGCGGCAAGTGATGGGGCAGAGCAATCACGTCGGACCCTTTGGGGATCTTCTCAGACGTAGCCAACCCTAGGCCGCTGCATGGGTCCTGTGCTAGCTTCACCGCTGGGTGAACGAACCCTCCCTCTCTTCTGACCCACTTGATCAGGTCAGGCGCGTGCTGGGCCAGCCGACTCGGGCCGTAGGTCGACCCAGCGGCAGCGCTGTAATTTAACGGCCGATAATGGGCAAGTGAAGCCATTACGATCTTAGACGCCGACATGGCAGCAGCTTCCTTTGCCCAGATGCCAGGAGAGGTTTTAGGATTTTTTTTTTAAGAAACTGAAATTTCATTCATCACCCAAAAATGTTTACAGGAGGTCTGGACTTTACAAATTCAAAAAGAAGCTAAATGAAGAGTCGCTAATTTGTACTGTACTCCTGGGATGAGGAAGACGTGCTTCTGTTAAAAAAAAAGGTATCACAGCGAAACTTTTTATCATAAGATGACGTGTTTAACATGCATTTTCAAAATTTTTTAACTTTGTGAAGAGACAGAATTTTCAAGCTACAATCATTTAACAAAATGAAATGGTAGGTTGACAGTATAAAAAAGATCTTTAAGAAAAAAAATATCTTTAACTTGTAATTTGTTGAACATATAAAAAAAATAAATGCAAAAAATTGTATTTTAAGAAAATGTTTTCAAATGTGCGGTATTTTAACCCCTTTCTGCTTTTCAGATTGTTTCAGTTCTACTATGAGTTAACAAAGAAAACATTAAACTAAAAAAATTATTCTCTTGTCTTTGTATCTCTAAAGATCCGCAAGTTTTCTTTCCTTCCATAAATTAAAAATATAGCAAGTGAAGACCAATTTCTTGATAATTGATTCCAAAGTCTTGTCTTTTAATTCAATTTGCGCTCTTTCGTACTTTTCTCCCCAATCTCCCACCGCCCTTTGGATATTAAGTGCATTGAGGACAATTCTCATATTGCTTTAGTCTTCTCACAAGTAAAGAAGATATTGTCCCATGATTCGTCCTCCATCTCACAAAACGAGCACAACATCGAATCCACTTGTTTTCATTTGGCAAGCTTGTCTTTTATACTCAGTTATTACTAGGACACCAAATTAACTTATACCATCATACTTCTTGCCTCCTTGGATGAATACTTTCTCAGATGTTTGACGATTGTAGAGATTTGCCTCTGTTCCATCTTATTATGTTGATGCATACTTAACGTTCAACTGAAACTCCCAGAGCTACTGCAGAATGTGAGTCTCGGTACATCTAGGCCATCCATCTCCATTCTCCATTCCCCCTTACACAAGACAGCTTATCATGTAACCCAATGGAAGAAAGCAAGGTCTCCATTTGTTAGATAGAAAGAGCAGAGAGCCCACTTCCAGCCAATTATCATGTCAAAAGAAAATGCTCTTCCCATGCCCAACTCAAACTTTTTCTCCAGCTCCCTGGTGTGCTAGTAGTTTCATAGCCCAAACACTTCTCATTTTTAGAAAATATCTATTTATCCAAGCTACCCAAAGTGATCATAATTTACAAGAATCAACCAATTGTTTTTCATCATGCATGCTTTGTTCCATACCTGTAGGTTTTTAACACTCAATCCTCCTTTCCTAGAATAGCATAGGCTCTCCCATTTCACTTTTGCTCCTCTTGCATCGCTTGCAGTACCTTTTCAGAGAAAAGGATTTGCATACTTATTGCACCACGTTCATAACCTTCTTTATGAGTATAAACTGGGAACGCCAAGATAGAGTCATGCTTTGCAGCACCAAATTGATAAGTTGCAATCTCCTTGCATACTGAACGCAATGAGAGGTTGAACTTTTTACCCTTGATATTATTTTGTTAGTTAATTGTTGGCAATCCATTGCGGAGAGCTTATTTGAGTTAAGGGGAACTCCAAGTTATCTGACAGAAAGATGGCCTCTATGAAATCCCAAAATATCCTCCAAGTGTTGGATTCTCTCCAGATATGCCGTAGCAGTCGAGGAAGAAGGTTAGCCCATTGTGATTGATGGAGATGGGTACATATATAGCAAAAGAGAGTGGGAAGATGGAGTGTGTTAGAAGGATGAGGCATGGGCTTTTGGTATTTTTACCGTGATGGATCGTGTTGTACCACTGAAGTGTGACATGTGGTGATTAATTGGTAATAAATTAATTACCTAATTTATCTAGATCATTCATATGATATGGTAGTATCAGTTCAAGTCGAGTGTTCCAGAGTCGGGTCGAATAACTCCATCCATATCAAAGGCCCATCTTGGTCTTGCTATGCACCATTCTCCAGCAACGCCTGAAACGAGTAGAGGGAATGATGAAGAGAAATCGAATGAGTAGGCAGCTCAGCTCACACTGTTCAAGTTTCTCGGCAAGTATTCCCCTTCCATTCTTGTTCCATTGAGGACACTCTAACAGCTAGGTGTGGGGGAGAGTTTACTATAATGCCGTGTTATTTTTTTTCAGTTAGGTTGGACGTGGCAAGGATTAGGATAGTTGTTTGAATTTGCAGCATATATTTTAGGCAGGTTTGCTTTTTTAGTTTGAGAATGTTTGTTGGGTTGCATGTATCGTGAATTTTTGCATTTCATATGAACTTGACAACAGCCCTCTTAATTAACTAGCTTGCTTGACAGAGTCGCTGTTCGGTGACGAAAATTAAAGGCGCTAAACTCTTGTTTTGCCCAAAAGAAAATTGTGTTTTACTTGAAATGTTTTGCATGGCCGAGTGTGCTAGAATTTTTTGCCCTACTTTTGAGCACAATATCTTTCAAATGATGAATTTCAAAATAATATGAAAAGTTGAGCATCGAGATATGGAGAGAAAATAAACCAGTGATCATAGGTCAAATTATGAAATTCATTATATAAGCAACTCAATAAACTATTTATAGGTGAAGAGAACCACATAATTTAGGAAATGAATAAATTGAAAATATTAAAAAGATATTAAATATCCCAGAAATATTAACTGATGTGGTTAATTAGTATGGCATTATTAGATATGTTTTATTCCCTAATTGATAATGAAGGATATCTCTAATATCACCTAGGCAAGAGTTTAATTTTGTAAGTAATTTATATTTTACATGGATTATAGAATAGCAGGAGGGTGAATTGGAAATATGAAATTTTTGCTATATATGTATTAAAAAGAGCAAAATAAGAAAAAAGAGAAGAAATGAAAGTAAAAAGGTGAAAGTAAAAGCAAAAAAGTGAAAAGTTATGCCAAGATTCCAATCACCACTATTCAAGCTTAATGTGTGAAAGTAAAAGCAAAAAAAGGATATCACATAGTAAAATCCCACCAAGTACTAATTTATTGTGCCTTTGTCTAGTTCAGGGACAAATTCCAGAGTACCTCGTAACCAAATACCGAGGCTAATTGGGATAGAAGTGACTGGTCAAGCTTAAGAAAGGACCACCAAGAGTTGTGCACCATTATTAAGGAAGCAAAATCATGTTAAAAGAAGTGTTTGATATTTGTTTGATTACTTGACTCATCTATATAGTTACTTGATAAGGACAACTTGAACTTAAGTGGAAGTGAATCCAGATAATGCACAAGTTATGATTGATAGTAAAATGGTTGCATTTGCCTTAAAAGTAGGACACGGTTGAGTATAAGGAAGAGCAAGGGATGGTTTGCTTTATGTCGATGTTGTTGTCTTCTGTATAAACATATAGATTGCATGTTTGTTTTTGTCTTGTTTCTCGTTGCCTTTGTTCAAGGACAAGCAAATATCTTGATCTGGGATGTGTATTTTGTCATATTATTTAACTTTTTTTTTCGGTGTACTATTTTTTAACCTTTTTTAGCCTTTGTTCAAGTACTGAGTATTTGGTGAATTTCATAGGAATAAGATCGATTTTGCATGCAAATTATATTGGAGTCTAGGAGTGATATTTTTTATGTATTTTTCATTGGTTCGATACTGCTTGTTGTTTGATTGACGCAGGAGATCAACGAAGGATCAAGTAGGGACCGAAATTAATAAAGTAAAAAGGCAAAATGAAGCAAAACAAGGAGCAGCCGCGGCTGCAATTCATCTGAAAGGAGTGGTAAGGCTGTAACTGCCCATGCCCAGTCGAGCTGCACCCCCTGATTCGGTTTGAATTTGTTGTGATATTTCTCTTCTTGCATTTTAAGATATTTTTAAGCATTTGAATATCTCAAATAAGTGAAATGCGACAGAAAATCTGCACAAAAATACAGGAGAAGATTCAAGGAGTGCAAATATGTCAAAAATCTTTTATATATATCGTGAAAATCTCTCAGATCATAGGCCATTGCCTCCATTTAAACAGGCATATATCAACTACAGCAAACACAACATGACTTTAGTTGACCAAGGAGTATTTGGTTCAACCAAGGAGAAAGGAGCAACTTTGCAATATTCGGGTCGACATCAAGAGGTTTAGCTTGATTTAGTCTTAATTGTTTCTCTTTCCTTCAATTGTAATTTTGATGTATTTTTTCTTGACTCTTAATGTATTTCCTACTTTATTAACCAAACCTAGTTTTTCTTATGGGATCAATGAATTCTAATTGGTTTTTCTTTTGTGTCTATTTATTTTGGTTTTTGTTGATTGTTTCATTAATCGAACGTTGTGCCAAATGTTTTCGGTCTTCATTTACATTTCGGATGCCCTGAGGGGGTTTTTTTAGCCTTGGTGATTGCAATGGAGTCATTTCCAACCAAAGTTTTGACAGATCATCCGTCGTTCGGGACAAGGACAACTCCGTTATCACGTGAAATTTCGGTTTCAATTTACATTTGGGGCGACCTGAAGCCGATCATTGAGCCTTGGTGATCGCAATGGAGCATTTTCAGCCAAAGTGACGATGGATCGTCCGTGGTTCAGGATAAGGACAACTCTATTATCACGGAAAATTTTGGTGTCAATTTATATTTTGGACGACTTGAGGGCGATCATTGAGCCTTGGTGATCAGAATGGAGTTATTTCTAGCCAAAGTTACGACGGATCGTCCTTGGATCGAGACAAGGGCAACTCTGTTATCACTGGAAATTTTTGTCTCAATTTACATTTCAGACGACCTGAGGGCGATCATTGAGCCTTGGTGATCGCAAAGGAGTCATTTCCATCCAAAGTTATGGCAGATAGGTTCATGACAAGGGCAACTCGTCTTTATGGGAAATTTCAGTCTCCATTTACATTTTGAACGACTTGAGAGCGATCATTGAGCCATGGTGATCGTAATGGAGTCATTTTTAGCCAAAGTTACGATGGATCGTCCGTGATTCGGGGTCAAGGGCAGCTAAGTCATCACGAAAAATTTCATTCTCGATTTACATGTCAAATGACTTGAGGGCGATCATTGAGCCTCGGTGATTGCAATGGAATCATTTACAGCCAAAGTTGCGATGGATTGTCCGTGGTCAGGGACAAGGGCAACTCCATCTTCACAGGAAATTTCGGTTTCTATTTACATTTCGGACGACCAGAGTGATGCAAATCAAGAGTATGGTGCAAGAGAACCGGATAGAGTTCCAAACGGGCCAATTACGAGGGCATGGACCAAGAAATTTAGAGAAGATCTTAACGGGCTGGCTCAGGGAATTTGGACTCAAGCGAACTCAATAAAGCATGTTGAAATAAGTCCGCAAGTGCCAGCAACATATGTCAACTGATTGAAGTTTTTAAAGATTCCAGTCAAAGATAAATAATTCTAGTAAAAAATGAATATTACATTTCTAAGTAATATATTACCTTTCTAAGTCAGAATATTAGGATAATATTTCATTGTTTCCTAGAGTGTAGTTAGAATATTTTTGTTGCCTATTACAGATGAGACAATCTGGAGATACAATATTTCACATATCTTGTAATCTTGGCCTATTTATAGGTTAGGGCTGAGGTTGGATGAATTTTCAGACTTCTTTGTTATTCAATACATAATTTCATGAGGAATTCTCTCTTCTTGCTTCTTGAGAAGACTCGTAGAACTTATCAGTGTTTATTGTGGCGTTCTACAACTGAACTTATCACTTCGATCCTTGGGGTGTGGCGTCCGTAGCTTTGGTTCCTATCTCTCTAGGTAGTGGGTCAAGGCTTGCCTTCGAAATTTGCTCTTTGCAGATCTTGGAGTTCTCTTCCATATATTGTTGTCAGATTTCGCCACATGTTGGCAAGATTCGCATCAGTTGATATCAGAGCTTTGGTTCTAAGACAAGTTTCATCTATCCTTTTTCATTATTTTCTTCTTCATTCTTCCTAAAATCTATCCTTTCTTTTCTTAGTTCGTTCTTGAGTTTGCTTGCAAAAAGAAAATAAAA
Organism: Lagerstroemia speciosa; assembly: GCA_037672795.1. Lineage (NCBI taxonomy): Eukaryota > Viridiplantae > Streptophyta > Magnoliopsida > Myrtales > Lythraceae > Lagerstroemia > Lagerstroemia speciosa. Next base: position 11,978,821 of record CM075295.1, read on the forward strand.
TTCGTGCCAAAAAAAGAACAAAAGTATCAACTGCAAAAAAAAGGAAAAAAAGAAAGAAAGAAACCAAAAAGTAGAAAGAAAGATATCATACTGTCTTAGTATCAACTCATCAAACATAAATCCACCTAGTTTTCTTACTCAAAATCATTCCTTTTCCATCATTCTTTTGCTTAAGATTCCTGCTCATCGATTTCCCAGACTCTTCACCCTAAGGATCCTTGTGATTTGCTTTGGTTGGATTCACACTTGAATTGCTGCAAGTTTCTTGGTTGGTTCCTTGAGTCTAATTAAGCACTAAAGAAGGCAGGAAGAGTGGAAAAAGACCAGAGCGGTGAGCATATTAGAGGGTAAAAGCAGAATATTTGAGAGAAACACGAGTGAATTGAGTTGAATCATCTTTCAAGTGAAACACGTGAGGGAGTGAGGTGAGTTTTTTTTTTTTTTCTATATTCATACTAACCTAGTTGCAAAATCTATACATGGCTCAACATCGAGAAAGAGATTCATCCGAAGAGGTTCAACAACGAATCTTCAAATGGAAGCATTGTTGGGGGAGATGAGGTGGATAATGCGACTTGAATTGGAGCCCATTCAAGATAGGTTGGATCGGGTGGAAGATAGAATATCGAGCGAGCCGTGACAAAGCAACAACAATAGGTGGCATGGGTGACGTGTTCCAAGGGGAGATAATGAGGATGATGAGGAGTTAGGAGAACCGAACATGCAACGTGGCAGGTTCGAGCATCAGAATGGAGAAGTTAGGAATCGAGAAGATAATAATTTGGGAAGCATCAATGATGCGAACCTCACCAATACCGTGATGAAACCCAATATCAAGTATGATATTCTCAAGCTCTAAAGGTGGAACCTTGATCCATTACCTATAAAGAGATAAGAACCTTGGTATGGTGAAGACGCCACAATCAACCCACGACACATCAACTATGGAATGGTTGATTGATAAGTCGGGGATGAACGCCACGGAATTCTCCGATAAGTTTGAATAGTTCTTCAAAGAACCAAAGAGAATAAAATATCACACTTTATTAATGAGTAAACTGATCCAAATTCGTCCAAAGGTATGTACCAACCTTTAAATCTGCCAAAGTGCAATATTTCATAAAAAAATAACATTCCTAAATGGTTCTCATGGGATAAGAAACTAATTAGGAAGTAAATCTAAGTGTTACCCCAGAGAAATTACAAAATATTACCAATATCTTCAGAACTAAATAAAGGGAAAGGTAATATATTCTACTTGCTAAAAAAGGAAAATGATATATTCTTGTAGATAACTTCAATATATCAACATTAACTTGTGCTTCTTTTGCCTCTTTAGTTATCTCAACTACCTTTCTGAAAAATATTCTTTCTCTTTACATCTGACTGAGATATATTTCTTCAAAATTCTTGCTTTCTTGACATTCAACCAAAATATATTTCTTGAAGCATTTGCACTCTTAATGCTCAGCCCACCATTTGTCCCTTTTTGAAATATTATAAATAATATTGAGTCATTTAGCTTGCTCGTCACTTGTATGCATATCCATGTCCTCCATTTCGTCTTACTTGAGCTTCTCATCATTAGACCTTGAAAGACTTTGATTTCATTCTTCGAACTCGTATCTTGGATCACATCAATCAAGATGAAGATTCCATCTTTCCAAGGAAAATCCGATCTAGAAGCATATCTTGAGTGGGAGAAGAAGATGGAGTTCATGTTTGATTGCCACAACTATTATGAAGCAAAGAAGGTAAAACTGGTTGTGATTGAATTTTCCGATTATGCTATTACATGGTGGGACCAGCTTGTTTTGAGCAGAAGATGGAACAGAGAATGTCCGATTGAAACCTGGGAGGACATGAAAGCGGTGATGAGAAAGCGGCTCGTTCCAAGCTACTATTACCGAGAGTTGCATAAAAAGTTACAAGCTCTTAGACAAGGGAGTCGAAGTGTTGAAGATTATTTTAAGGAGATGGAGATTACAATGATACGAGCCAACGTTGAGGAAGATCGAGAAGCTAATATGGCTAGATTTTTGTTTGGCTTGAGCAGAGAGATTCATGATAGAGTGGAAATGCATCATTATGTGGAGTTGGAAGAGATGGTGCACATGGCGATCAAAGTGGAACAACAACTCAAGAGAGGAGGCACACGATCAGGTCTCAACTCGGGGTCTAATATTTGGAAGCTGAGCTCCTCAAAGAAGGAAGAAAAGCGGCAAGCACCTTCAACTCTTAAGGCTAAAGCTGAGCCTAAGTCGGAAAATTGCATTCAAAACAAAATATGGATTATATGAATTGTTAGTTATGCCTTTTGGATTAACTAATGCACCTAGCACTTTCATGAGACTTATGAACCATGTTTTGCATGCTTACATTGGACAATTTGTGGTTATCTACTTCGATGATATTCTGATTTATAGCAAAAACTTGAATGACCATGTGGAACATTTAAAACTTGTTTTAGATGTTTTACGAAAAGAAAAGTTGTTTGCAAATCTAAAGAAGTATATCTTTTGCAGAGATAAGCTTGTGTTTCTTGGATTTATTGTGAGTGCCCAAGGTATTCAAGTTGACCATGAAAAGGTGAAAGCAATCCAAGATGGCCTACTCCTACAACTATTGGTCAGGTAAGAAGTTCCCATGGGTTAGCTAGTTTTTATCGACATTTTGTTCAAAACTTTAGTAGTCTTGCCACACCTTTAACTGAAGTGATCAAGAAGAATGCTCCATTTAGGTGGGGAGAGGAACAAGAAAGGGCATTCAAAATGATTAAGGAGAAGTTAACAAATGCACATTTACTTACTTTACCTAACTTTACTAAAACTTTCGAAATTGAATGTATTGCTTCAGGTATAGGAGTTGGTGGAGTTTTAATGCAGGAGGGGAGACCAATTGCATACTTCAATGAAAAGCTAAGTGGAGCAGCCCTAAACTATTCGACACAATAAAGAGATGTATGTATTGGTTCGGACATTAAGGACTTGGCAACATTACCTTTGGCCAAAGGAAAATGTGATCCACACAGATCACGAGTCATTGAAGCACTTAAAGGGGCAACACAAGCTGAATAAACGCCATGCTAAGTGGGTGGAGTTCATTGAGACATTTCCATATGTGATCAAATACAAGTAAGGTAAGGAAAGGAAAATATAGTTGCGGATGCACTATCTCGAAGGTATGCTCTACTTTCCACACTTAATGCTAAGTTGCTTGGATTTGAGTACATTAAGGAATTGTATGCATTAGATTCTGATTTTGGTGATGTGTTTAAACAATGTACAAAAAGTTCTTATCAGAAATATTACTTGCTTGATGGGTTTCTGTTTCAAGAAAATAAGCTTTGCATTCCCCATTCTTCTTTGCGTGAGCTACTAGTTAGGGAAGCACATGGTGGTTTGATGGGTCATTTTGGGGTAGCTAAAACATTAGCTATGTTGCATGATCTTTTTTTTTTTGGTCTCATATGAAACGGGATGTTGAGACGATTTGTGAAAGGTGCATTACATGTAGGCAAGCTAAATCTAAGTTACAACCACATGGATTATATACACCATTGCTTATTCCTAGTGAGCCTTGGGTTGACATTTCCATGGACTTTATTTTAGGATTACCTAGGTCTAAGAGGGGGAGAGTCTCAATCTTTGTGGTTGTTGATAGATTCTCTAAAATGGCATATTTCATTACATGTCATAAGACTGATGATGCATTTCATATAACTGATTTATTTTTCAAGGAGATTGTTAGGCTGCACGGCATGCCGAGAAGCATTGTTTCGAATAAAGATGCAAAGTTTTGAGCTACTTTTGAAAGACATTGTGGGAAAGGCTAAGCATCAAGTTATTATACTCTACAACTGGTCACCCACAAACTGATGGTCAAACCGAAGTAGTGAATAGGACTTTATCTACTTTGTTGCGTGCCATTATTAAGAAGAATTTGAAATCATAGGAAGATTGTTTGTCACATGTAGAATTTGCTTATAATAGAATTGTTCATTCTGCAATCAAATTTTCACCATTTGTGATTATTTATGGTTTTAATCCACTAACACCTTTGGATTTATCTCTTTTGCCTTTGAGTGAACGTGCTAACTTAGATGGAAAGAAGAAAGCTAAATTTGTAAAGCAAATCCATGAGAAGGCATGATTGAACATAAAAAGGAGGACTGAGCAATATATCAAACAAACAAGTAAGGGACGTAAACAAGTGGTGTTTAAACCTGGAGATTGGGTGTGGTTGCACATGAGGGAAGAACGGTTTCCCAAAAGACAATGTTCGAAACTCTTTCCAAGGGGTGATGGGCCTTTCCAAGTGCTAGAGCGAATAAATGACAATGCCTACAAGTTGGATTTACCTTGTGAGTATGGTGTTAGTGCAAGTTTTAACGTCTCTGATCTATCTCTATTTGATGCAGATAAAGATTTGAGGACAAATCCTTCAAAAGAGGGGGAGAATGATGCAAATCAAGAGCATAGTGCAAGAGATCCTGTTAGAGTTCCAAACAGGCCAATTACGAGAGCACGGACCAAGAAGTTTAGAGAAGATCTTAACAAGCTGGTTCGGAGAATTTAGACTCAACGAACTCAATGAAGCATGTTGAAGCAAGTCTACATGTGCCAGCAACATATGTCGACGTGATTGAAGTTTTCAAAGATTCCAGTTAAAGATAAATAATTCTGGTCAAAGATAAATATTACATTTCTAAGTAATATATTACCTTTCCAAGTCAAAATATTATGGTAATATTTCATTGTTTACTAGAGAGTAGTTAGAATATTTTTCTTGCCTATTACATATGAGGCAATCTGGAGATACAATATTTCGCATATCTTGTAATCTTGGCCTATTTATAGGTTAGGGCTAAGATTAGATGAATTTTGCATAATTTTGTTAGGGCTAAGACTTGTAGAACTTATCAATGTTTCTTGTGGCGTTCTACAACTAGACTTATCACTTCAATCCTTGGGGTATGGCGTCTTTTCCAATCTGTAGCTTTGGTTCCTATCTCGCTAGGTAGTGGGTCAAAGTTCGCCATCGAAACTTGTTCTTTGCAGATCTTGGGGTCTTCTTCCATATATTTTTGTCGGGTTTTGCCATGTGCTGCTAAGGTTTGCATCAGCAATGGAGTCATTTACAGCCAAAGTTACAGCGGATCATCCATGGTTCGGGACAAGGACAACTCCGTCGTCACGGGAAATTTCGCTCTCAATTTATATTTTGGATAGCCTGAGGGTGATCATTGAGCCTTGGTGATCACAATAGAGTCATTTCCAGGCAAAGTTACGACAGATCACCCGTAGTTCAGGACAAGGGCAACTCTGCCTTTATTGGAAATTTCTATCTCCATTTACATTTTGGATGACCTGAGGGCGATCATTGAGCCTTGGTGATGGCAATGGAGTCATTTCCAGCCAAAGTTACGATGGATCGTTCCTGGTTCGGGACAAGGGCAATTTCGTTATCACAGGAAATTTCGGTCTCCATTTACATTTTGGATGACCCGAGGGTGATCATTGAGCCTTGGTGATGGTAGTGGAGTCATTTCCAGCCAAAGTTATGATGGATTGTCGGTGGTTCAGGACAAGGGCAACTGCATTGTCACGAGAAATTTCAATCTCAATTGCCATTTCGAACGAAGTGAGGGCGATCATTGAGCTTTAGTGATCGCAATGGAGTCATTTTTAGCAAAAATTACAATGGATCGTCCATGGTTTGGAACAAGGACAATTCGTCATCACGGGAAATTTCAATTTCAATTTATATTTCAGACTACCTGAGGGCGATCATTGAGTTGTGGTTATCACAATTGAGTCATTTCTAGCCAAAGTTACGACGGATCGTCTGTGGTTCAATACAAGGACAACTCCCTCGTCACAAGAAATTTCGGTCTCAATTTATTTTTCAAACAACCTGAGGCGATCATTGAGCCTTGGTGATTGCAATGGAGTCATTTCCAGCCACAGTTATGATGGATTGTCTGTGGTTCAGGTCAAGGGTAACTCTGACTTCATGGGAAATTTCAGTCTACATTTACATTTCGGACGACCTAAGGGCGATCATTGAGTCTTCATGATTGCAATGGGGTCATTTCCAGCCAAAGTGACGACGAATCGTCTGTGGTTTGGGACAATGGCCACTCTATTATCAATGAAATTTTGGTCTCCATTTACATTTCAGATGACCTGAGGGCGACCACTTAGCCTTGGTGATCGCAATGGAGTCATTTCCAGCCAAAGTGACGATGGATTGCCCATGGTTCGAGGACAAGGCAACTCCGTCATCACGAAAAATTTTGGTCTCAATTTATATTTCAGACGACTTGAGGGCCATCCTTGAGCCTTGGTGATCGCAATGGAGTCATTTCCAGCCAAAGTTTTGACGGATTGTCCACGGTTCGGGGACAAAGGCAACTCCGTCATCACGGGAAATTTCGATCTCAATTCACATTTCGGACGACCTGTGGACAATCATTGAGCCTTGGTGATCGCAATGGAGTCATTTCCAACCAAAGTTACGACGAATTGTCCGTGGTTTGAGATAAGGACAACTCCCTCATCATGGGAAATTTCGGTCTCAATTTATATTTCAAACGCCCTGAGGGCGATCATTGAGCCTTAGTGATTGCAATAGAGTCATTTCCAACCAAAGTTGGATCGTCCGTGGTTCGGGTCAAAGGCAACTCCATCTTCAAGGGAAATTTCAACCTCCATTTGCATTTCGGACGACCTGAGGGTGATCATTAAGCCTTGGTGATTGCAATGGAGTCATTTCTAGCGAAAGTTACGACGGATTGTCCATAGATCAAGGACAATGGCAACTTCATCATCACGGAAAATTTCGGCCTCAATTCGATCATTGAGTTTTGGTGATTGCAATAGAGTCATTTCCAGCCAAAGTTACGATGGATTGTCCGTGGATCTGGAGAAGGGCAACTCTATCATCCTAGGAAATTTCGGTCTCTATTTCCATTTTGAACTACCTGAGGGCGATCATTGAGCATTAGTGATCACAGTGGAGTCATTTCCAGCCAAAGTGACAATGGATCGCCCGTGGTTCAAGGACAAGGGCAACTCCATCATCACAGGAAATTTCGGTCTCAATTTACATTTTGGATGACTTGAGAGCGATCATTGAACCTTGGTGATCGCAGTGGAATCATTCCCAACTAAAGTTACGGCGGATTGTCCGTGGTTCGGGACAAGGGTAACTGCATTGTCACGGGAAATTTCAGTCTTAATTGCCATTTTGAATGACCTGAGGGTGATCGTTGAGCCTTGGTGATCGCAATAGAGTCATTTCCAGTCAAAATTACGATGGATTGTCTGTGGTTCAAGACAAGGGCAACTGCGTATTCACGGAAAATTTCGATCTCATTTGCCATTTCGAACGACTTGAGGGTGATTATTGAGCCTTGGTCATCACAATGGAGTTGTTTTCAACCAAAGTGGCGGTGGATCGTCCGTGGTTCTAGGACAAAGGCAACTCCGTCATCACGAAAAATTTAATCTTAATTTACATTTCGGATCACCTAAGGGCAATCACTGAGCCTTGGTGATCGTAGTGGAATCATTTCCAGCCAAAGTTACGATGGATCGTCCGTGGTTAGGGACAAGGGCAATTGCGTTGTCACCGGAAATTTCGGTCTCTATTGCCATTTCGAATGGCCTCAAGGCGATCATTAAGCCTTGGTGATCATAATGGAGTCATTTCTAGCCAAAGTTACAACGAATCGTCCGTTGATCGAGGCATGGGCAACTCCGTCATCACTAGAAATTTCGGTCTCCATTTACATTTCGAACGAGTTAAGGGCTATCATTGAGCCTTGGTGATCGCAATGGAGTCATTTCCAGCCAAAGTTACGACAGATTGTCCGTGGTTCGGGGTCAAGGGCAACTCCGTCATCACAAGAAATTTAGGTCTCAATTTACATTTTGAATGATCGAAGGCAATCATTGAGTTTTGGTGATCGCAATGGTGTCATTTCCAGCAGAAGTTACGACGGATCATTCCTGGTGCGAGGACAAGCGAAACTCCATTATCACGGGAAATTTCGATCTCAACTTATATTTCGGAAGACCTAAGGGCGATCATTGAGTACTGGTGATCGCAATGGAATCATTTCCAACCAAACTTATAACAGGTCGTCTGTGGTTCGGGACAAGGACAAGTCCGTCGCCAAGGGGAAATTTCAGTCACAATTTATATTTCGGACGACCATAGGGCTATCATTGAACTTTGGTGATCACAATGGAGTCATTTCCAGCCATGTTACGACGGATTGTCCCTGGTGTGAGAACAAGGGCAACTCCCTCATCACGGGAAATTTCGACCTCAACTTACATTTCGGACGACCTAAGGGCTATTATTGAGCATTGATGATCGCAATGGAATCATTTCCAGCCAAACTTATGACAGATTGTCGTGGCTTGGAACAAGCACAACTCCATCATCACGGGAAATTTCAGTCTCAATTTACATTTCGGATGACCTGAGGGTGATCATTCAGCCTTGGTGATCACAGTGGAATCATTTCCAGCCAAAGTTATAAAGGATCGTCCATGGTTGGGGACAAGGGCAACTGCATTGTCACTGGAAATTTCGGTCTCAATTGCCGTTTGGAACGAGCTGAGGGCGATCATTAAGCCTTGGTAATCGCAATGGAGTCATTTCCAGCAAAAGTTACAATGGATCGTCCCTGGTGTGGGGACAAGGGCAACTCCCCCATCACGGGAAATTTCGATCTCAACTTACATTTCGGATGGCCTAAGGGCGACATTGAGTATTGGTAATCGCAATAGAATTATTTCCAGCCAAACTTACGACGAATCATCCGTGGTTCGAGACAATGGCAACTCCGTTGTCACGGAAAATTTTGGTCTCAATTTATATCTTGGACGAGCTAAACGCGATCATTAAGCCTTGGTGATCACAATGGAGTCATTTCCGGCGAAAGTGAGGACGGATCGTCTGTGGCTCGGGACAAGTGCAACACCGTCGTCACGGGAAATTTCGATCTCAATTTTTATATCGGACGACCTGAGGGCTATCATTGAGCCTTGGTGATCGCAATGGAATCATTTTTAGCGAAAGTTACAATGGATCATCCATGGTTCAGGACAAGGGCAACTTCATCATCACGGGAAATTTCGGTCTCAATTTACATTTTGGACGACCTGAGGGCAATCATTGAGCCTTGGTGATCGCAATGGAGTCATTTCCGGCCAAAGTTATGACGAATCATCCCTGGAGTGGGGACACGGGCAACTCCCTCATCACAGGAAATTTTGGTCTCAACTTACATTTCCGACGACCTAAGGGCGATCATTGAGTATTGATGATCACAATGGAATCATTTCCAACCGAACTTACGATGGATTGTTCGTGGTTCGGGACAAGGGCAACTCCATTGTCACAGGAAATTTCAGTCTTAATTTATATTTTGGACGACTTGAGGGCGATCATTGAGCCTTGGTAATCGCAATGGAGTCATTTCCAATGAAAGTTATGATAAATCGTCCATGGTTCGGGACAAGTACAACACCGTCGTCACGGGAAATTTTGGTCTCAATTTTTATTTCCGACGACCTGAGGGCGATCATTGAGCCTTGGTGATCGCAATGGAGTCATTTCCAGCCAAAGTTACGATGGATTGTGTGTGGTTCATGGACAAGGGCAACAAGGGCAAACGGATCTTCCATTGTTCAGGACAAGGGCAACTCCATTGTCATGGGAAAATTCGGCCTTAATTTACATTCCGGATGACCTGAGAGCTACCATTCAACTTTGTTGATCGGATGGAGTCATTTCCAGCCAATATTTTGACGAATCATCTTTGGTTCGGGAAAACGGCAACTCCGTTTTCACGGGAAATTTCGGTCTCCATCTATATTTCGATGACTTGAGGGCGACCACTGAGCCTTGGTGATCGCAATGGAGTCATTACCAGCCAAAGTTACGACGAATCGTCCGTGATATGGGACAACGACAACACCATCGTCACGGTAAATTTCCGTCTCAATTTACATTTTCGATGACCTGATGGTGATCATTCATATTGTACCTTCAACTCGAAAAACTCATATGTACAAAACTTATCAGTTCAATATTATTTCATAATATTATAGTTCTAATATGTATGTCATATTGTTCGTACACTTAACACATAATTCTCATTTTCCACCTTTGATAACAGTGAGTTTTTATGAAGAGAAACTATTTATATAAGTTTCACTAGCAAAAGATTTCACTGCATATTTCACACATTCAAATGCAATACGTGGTATACACATACTGTTAGTACTTACTATAATATGACAATTTTCACAATATTTCCACTGAAATATATAAGTTTTACCAATTTCTTCCAGTTACATCAATTCAAATATATTAAATTTTATAAGGTATATATACGATAATTTATTATCAACAATTTGCTCAGTATATTTGAATGATAACTTCCATATTATCACGATATCAATCATTTCACATTTCTATTCTTAATACCCATCAAAAGATATTTCCAAGATATTATACATACCTAATTTGTAACTCATACATTTAAGTAAATGCATATATTTTTAATCTTAAATGACACTTGATAAAGTATTTTCAAATTCCTTTTATATATTATATATGATTAATCAATTTAGAAATAGAGAAATTATTATAATTGGTTCATAATTTTTTTTTCACATGTCTATTTCAAGAAAATTCTCTAAATTCCAATTATTCTTTTCCCTGTTTGTATAATAAAGGAATAATATTACAGAAAATTATTTAGCGTAAAAACTCTCACAAATCTCACTCTCTCTAATTTTTATACATCTTAGTAAGCATGACCTTTTGCATATATATACAATCACCTTATATTCAAGCATTTAGATTATGTACTTGTGCCTTTCATTTCATCTCAATTAATTCCAAATCAAATTCTAGAAATAAGAATAAGGAGGAAATTTTGGAATTTACCTTAGAAGTGGCAATCTCATTAAGGAAAAGCATATATGCACAATACCTCCTTAATATTGTAATGATACCTTACCACTACCAATTGGAATGGAAATTTGCATTACTCAAATCATGTTTGTTGTCAATTTCCATAACAATTTCACACAATTTCTATTCTTTTGCATCTGTCACCATCATCTCAAAATGAGCAAACTCGAGTATATTCAATTCAATTAGAATAAATATTAGGAAATTTAATAAAATAAATAAGAGTAAATAGAGTTTTATCCTTGTGGTAGTAGAATTGTTGCCTCAATTTGCAGTCTTTGACTCTCGGCTATCTCAAAATTGACATAACCAAATTCATCATGGAGAACAATCCCACCATCACATATGTTTATTAGTTTTGATTCCAAATATAAAATTTATTCACAATCATTCCGCCAATTCTCATATTCACATTTACTCTTTTCTTGAACAAAGAAATTAGAGAGATTTCTAGAACAAATTATTTCAAGGAAAATATCACATTTACTAAGAATTATAATTGAAAATCACAGTTGTCACATCAAGTTACGGAATCACAAAGAGATAAGGAGTTCAAGTGGCACAAAACTATGATAGCTGCATCAACTGATTGCTCATGAAAGCAAAAAATAATAATTATAATATTTCATATACAGCTAACTTGATTTATCTTCCTTCAACACTTACCTCACGTGCCATCAGTGTTGCCTTGCCATGAGACTCAAATTATTATTCCTGATATTTCTAGTGCCTGAATCCTTCATAGAAAACCTTATTTGGAGAAAATTGTAATTAAAACGATAACATCATCTGATTGGATTCTCCTTTTGTTAATGAAAACTTTTACTATATTTTCATAAGAAAAATAATTCTCTACACTCCGAGTGTCATTTACACGAGAAAATATTTATCCTCAAATTGTTGTACGATACTCTTCAAGATGTGGAGAAATCACCTAAAACAAAATAAAATAATATTAGTAAAATTATAATAGAAGATTACGTAGTATAATCATGAAATCAATCACAATCAGCATCAAAATTGATAGGAAAAATTTCAAGAATAAAAGTTCTAAAATTAGAATTGTGTGGGCAAGGCGTTTATAGGAAACTTTTTTAAGGATAAATATTTCCTTGCAATATTGTAATGCGGCTTTAACGGAAATATCTAACTCCGGGATACAATGCCCATGAGGAGAAATCATGATTGCAAACACGATACTCCCTCAACAGAACCCAACCCGATAAATAAAAATGAAAAAACAAATCAATATAATATAATATGTAAAGTTTATCTACAACTTCTCTGAACTTCCATTGTTGAGAGCTACTCACACAGCCAACATCTCTAGCACTATCATCAAAGGAAACCTCCCATAAATACTGTCTCCATCTAATTAGTTCAATATATATATGCACACATATATGCATATTCAATATAATGGTCATATCATTTATTTCTATTTTAAATTAATTGACCATTATTCACATTTATATCATTTTTAATAACATATAATGGTCATATGGCCGTTACCACATTTAACTCATTTGACCGTTTAACCAATTCTCTAATTATTATTAGTAAACACGTATCTATATTTTTTAACTACTAACCCTCAATAACAAGTTGCTCATCCACGCTTCCACATGGAAACTTATTCAATTTTTCATTTTCTTTCTAATTTTTCAATATACTAGGGTGAAAACCTGAGCTATGCTGCAAGAAGGAAAAAACTATAGAAGATGACATGCCCGAAAATTTATTTAGTGCAAAACTTGAGCATGAACCTTGAGATGTCAAGTTTTGTTCATTCAGTTTTTACCATCAATCCACAACCAAAAATATGTATCTACTCCAAAGTAGTAAGAATATAGAGCTGAATATGCCTACTGATAATATAACCAACTCACCTCATCAAGTTGGTCCTACAATTTCATTGCACACATCAGTCTTTTGCTCACTCGCAGGCTTATAGGTTCTATCAACAGGTTCATCGGAGAGATGAAGTTAGATTCAACCTCATTTTGGGAATCTCTAAACACTGACTTGTGACTGTCATCTGTTGCAACTTTCCCCACCAATCTACAGAAAATGATAACCGCAATTAGACCCATAACCCATAAGAGTATTGGTTATTATGCTCGGTTAGAAATTAGTTCACAACCCATAAGATTACTAGTGAAGGAATCAAGTAAATCAACCCATACTTTTGACCTTGACTTTGTCATCCTGGTCAGAAGCTGCCAGAAGTTAAAACAACAAAAAAATAGAGCATCAAACATTAAAGGTCATTATTATACAGGAAAATCAACACACACTATGTAAGTTGACATTATAAACAAAACATTTGTACATTGTCCACAAATATAGGTTGGCCATCGTCTGCAAAAACGGGACATCAATATTTCAATTTCTAATCTAAAACCAAATTTAAAATGATAAACTTTGTTGACTGCAAAAAAGGCAAAGCAAAATATTCAATGAGTACTTCCAATGGTGTAAAAATAAAGACAGAGCAAAAAGTACGAAGGGTAGTTTGAAACTTTTAATTACTAAAAAAGGAAGTGAGATCATCTTATAGCAGTATAATCACCAAAGCCACTTAAAAGATAGAGTTTGTTATTGGCAATGCCGAAATAGTATGCAATGCAGTTCACTCATTTAGAGTAGAAGTTCAAAAATTAATGCTACCATTAATTACGACACAAAAACTAAGGAAGCACAGACACTATTTAGTGATGTTCGATTAGAACATCTCAAAAAGTTAAATTCTTGAACTCGTGACCTGTAATAAGGTGAACTAAGAGGAGGAAGAAACTCCGCTATTAAGGCTACTATTAATTATTATGACAAATAAAACAACTACCTTCTCTAAAAGTTGTTCCATATTTGTTTCAAAACCAACTGATCTTCCAGAGTGCCTGTGCCTGTAGGTGCAATATGTCAACATGCGCATAGGGATTGCTTGATCCATTCACCTTTTCCAAAAGTTGCTCCTTCCTGCAGTTTTGGTGTGGTTAGCTTTTACACTATAGTAAGAAGCCATGATGTTATTGATTACAAAACCCAAATAACCCCAAGAAAGTTTGGAAAGGAAAAAGTAATACTCTAATATCTATAATCTAGCAATTTTACTCATTTTTGAGCACTTCAGTTTGAAATATTTATCTAAAAGATGCTAATTAGAAATAATTAAATAAATAAAACAACTATTTACCATGGAAGTTCATTTTTTATCAGAAGAAAAATTATTGCTTGGAGGAGAAAAATAATGAGGGTTGGGTTAAAGAGAAGGCTAAAACTGTAAAGTCGTACACAATGAACCGCAACATAGAAGATAAAGCTCTTTTCTTGAGGTCCTATGAGTGATTATTCTACTGAAAAGATTGGCCTTCTTAGTAACTATTCTAATTCCTCTATATTTTTAAATCTTTTTTCCCCTTTAAAGCTCAGAAGCATTAAATCATTCTTTTAGTTATTTGCTTCATATGTTTAGATAAAAATATTTTGTAAGTAGTATTCATTCAAAAATCTATATACTGCATTTAGCACTCAACATTATACTTCTTTTAGTGGTAAGAAGACATCAAAAAAAGTAGAATGGCAACCCATCAAGAGCACGAAGTAGTGGTCAGTTCCTCCATGAACTCCACAGGTTTCTTGTACATCTTCCTAAGGATAGTTGTGTGTTAAGAAAGCAATAAGCTGAAAAAATGGCAACAAAGAACAACCTATGATCAGGAAGAAGAAATTCGAAAGGCAAGAACAATGCAAGAGAATCAAGAAAGTTATCTTGCTAAAATCATTGAAAGTACCTTGTTTTGACCTTTAAAGTTGCAAGATTGCCAAATATGCACCCCTGATGCAAGAAAGACAAACTCAGACAATTGTTCGAATGGGTCTCTTCAAAGCATTGATTTTTATCATGGCATGAAGTGAAGACATGAATATGATGTCCACGGTTTGCAAGATTCGCTACATCGTCAACTATCAATCTCTCAACTCCACCTGCACAACATGAAGAGATTACAACATCAATTCCACAGTTAAGAGAGATAAGTGATTAAAGAGAATAAATTTTGATGCAAACTAGACACTAATTGTTTGCTGAACATAGAATCACTAAACTTCAATTGAACATCAATTGAAAAAACATCACCCAAAAAGTTCTCTAGTATACTAAACATGCTTTTATGATATTTTTTGCTGCAACAGGGATGCTCACATTCCTAGATGATCCATCATTTGAAGATGCAACATGAATTCAAGTTTAGCCATTGACGGATGATAATCACTAAAAGATATCTAATCTTTCTTTGTATAGGCTGATTAAAGGCTAAACTTGTTCCTTTAATAATGACTCAGGTAGCACAATTTCTGCAAATCTATGGGTTGTTTTAAATATGTTGAATGGTAAAGAAGTTAGCTTAATTGAGCTACAACAATTGTGACAAAAATGAGAGAATTTTTAATTAGCAATTTTTGAAAAATATTAACTAATATGTGATCATCATTAAAAGGATGGCATGGTGAGAAGGAATAGTATCTGCATGATGTATTCCATAGGATATCGCAATTTTCTTCATTTTTTCTTTGTGGATCTCGTATATGTTTTATGCCTATCTTTTGATCATAAATTTCTTCTTTCAAAGTACTAAAAAAAATGGTATCAGAGAATACTTATCATTATCTATTCATCTATGAAGTTTGATCATATTGAATCTCTCCATTCTCTGTCATTAAAGAAGAATGTTACAATGATGCATAGAAAATGATTTTCTTAACGTCTATGGAGTAAACTTTATTTAAAAAGGATAATGTTGACGTTTTCGTCTGAGCACCGAGAGCCAGGAAGTATCAATAAACAAAAAACTGCCATCCTATTGGGTTGAATCAATAATGAAATATAATTTTAAATTTATACAAGGATTTTAACTTACAAAAGGTATATTTGACGCCTCGTCATTCCACACGGCCAAGAGCCCAAACAGTGCGAAAAAGCCCAAGCCACTACCCAACCAAGCCAATGCTTCATACCGTGAGAAAAAGGAATATCACAAAGTCAATATTTCAAACAATTGTCATCAAAGGAGGAGAGAATTGAGAAGGCCATGTAAAAACCATAACCTTTCCCACCGTACCAGAGATCCTGTCAATGTAGCGCTCTAGGAATGGAATTCCGTTGTTGCAAACCAGCTCATCATCCACCGGCAGTTAAAAAGCAACAAAGACAACAAATGGAATAGATTTCACAAACAAAAGATATGCTAAAAAGAAGAACCGATTATCTACATAGGTTTTAGAAATGCTCACTGGCTTGTCGGGGACAATGTGCTTGCCAACTGGGAGGCCCATGCCACATCTGAGATGGAGACAGGCTGCCACGAAGCAGGAAATGATGCCATTCTTGCACATGATCCTTGAAGCGACGGTGCTCAAACGACCTGCCATAACCGATCTCTCTTCAGATTATTTTCCCAGAAGCCCAATTGAAACATATTCTGATTAACTTCCTCTTGTCATCGTTGCCCAAAGTGGAGAATCTGGTCGTCAATGACAGAAGTAAGATAAAGGAGAGAGCTGACCTTTAGGAAGGCTACGACAGAAATCAGATGCTGGAGAGAGAAGCAGAACTGCCCAGAGTGGAGTCGAACACAGATCTTTTTTGTCGGACGAGGAGGAGAAAAGCAATTCGTTGTGCAGGCGCCAAACAAAGTTGATCTTCTTCATTGCCGACAGCACGCAGGGGCCTGATCGAGAAGAAGAGTCATCCGTCGTCGATCATGGGCAGAGGTACGGGAGAATGCAAGCATGATCGTGTAGTACGGAAAGGTAAATTGATTTTTAGGTTTCTTTAGAAAGGATAAGATTTTACCAGATCTCTTCGTATAGAAAAGAACATTAAAATGTAAGGGGAAACGGAAAAGGAAGAAGCCAAAAGCAGATGAAAAATTTCAGATGGGGAGTGGAGGGCATTGAGAGCCTCTTTGTCACAGAAAAAATAAAAAACATAAAGGAAAATTATATAGCAAGGTGACGTGGTAGTATGAGGAAAGACCTTGTTACTATGTTTTACTTTATTAAAATATAGATATAGATTTTTATGCTAAAAGAGAGAGTTGCAGGGCTCCTTTGAAGGTTCCACACCACCAGGTTGGCATTACGTCTTAATGCTTGCAAAAAGCTCTCTCTCTAAGCGTTTCTAGTGAGAGAAGCTCCCAACATCCCCAGACACTTAAGCCTCTCATGGCTGCGAGCACCCCGGGTCTGTGTGAGACCAACCACGGAAAGCTTTCTGTGAAAGAAGTGCCAAAAGACTAAAGGAGACCTCGGAGAGGTTTCCGGCACAAGCGCCCCCTCCCGAGCAACCGAGTATGTCTTACAAGGACAAACTAGTGGGAAGAATTCCAGGGGCATTCGAAAGTGCCTTCAGAATTGATGATGAGTACATGGATGACACTGATAGCGATGTCGACTCAGATAGCAAAGAGGATTATATCCCCAGAGTTTTACTATCCAGGAGGGAGAAACTCGAGATCAAAGCACCGTGGAGAGCTTCCTTGATAGTCAAACTTATGGGCAGAGCTATGAAGTACAACTAGTTCTGCAACAAAGTACGAATGATGTGGAAACCGTCGGGTGGCCTAAGTATGGTAGATATTGGCAGGGGATTTGTTATTGTTTCCTTCCAAAACCTAGATGATAGATTAGATGGACCCTGGTTCATAAACCAAAGATTCCTTAGCATCAGAAGATGGGAACCGAAATTTGATCCGCACAACGTTGCTACTACAGTTGTAGCTACGTGGATAAGACTCCCCAAGCTCCCTTCCAAGTTTTACAATCCAATGATTATAAGGAAAGCTGCTAGTAAGATTGGCCCCCTCTTAGAATAGATAGCTTCATGGCAACTGGGGAAAGAGCAAACTACGCTAGAATCTGTGTTCAAATCGACCTTGAGCAACCGCTAATCAACCATGTGAAGATAGGTATGTGGAACCAGCTAGTCCAATATGAAGGTATCTCCTCCCTCTGCTTTGAATGCGAAATGGTCAGCCACAACAAAGAATAATGTGGGAAAACTACGATGGCAGAAGACAGGGGTTGTGAGGAACAGGGTGCTCCCAGCTCCCATGAAACCAACAGGGGGGAGGAGACCATGAACAAGAACAGAGGTCCCTGGATGCTGGTCAAGAATTAACGAATGATGGCTCCGGCGAAAGGATTTTCGGCAAGGCAGGATCATACGCCACCTAGAGGACAGGAAGGAGGAAGACATGGTGACATCAGATGGTGTCAGGAAAGTTCAAAAGTTGAATGTTGGATTCAAAAAGAGGGGAATGGGCCCAACAGTTTAAGCGGGAACACGAAAAACAAAAGGAAAGTGGCTCAGCCCATGGATATGGACAATTATGCAAAGGGGGCCCTAGAAGGCCCAACAGGATCAACTAGCCCACAAGCCCAATACCAGAACCTGACCAGCCCGACGCCTGTAGAATCAGCAAACCCCTCGGGAGTTAACCCTAATCCTACACAGGATTGCCAAGGAGGCGACACTGCCAGGAATTTTCAAGGCAAACTTGAAATCGCCGTCCCACGGTTAAGAGACCTTGGTGACCATGGAGGACGATCTTCACTTGATAAGGGTGAGAAGCCAACTATTGACGCCAGGGATTTAGAGGTGGAGCTATGTCTCCGAGGTAGAGAGGACGAACCTGATGGAAATACCAATGGGTCTGATCTCCTAGGGGTCCAATCGGGAGCCCTTGCGGAGAGCATTAGAAAGGGAGTCCCCATGGCTAGTGATCCTCCCAGTGGTACTCCCAGGACACGGAGCTGGTCCCCTAGGAAGAAGGGTGGGATTTGTGGTTCTAGTCACTACCCCGTCAAGCATGCTGGACAGCCCCTTCTCATTCAACTTATGGAGGATGGAATTGGGAGCGGCACTGGCGAGAGGAGATTACAAGCAGGAGATTGTGCTCAGCGAAAGGAGCATTAGTCAAGAACCCTACCTGGAGGTTCATACTCCGAAGCTGATTGCATGGATGGGTAGAAGCTGGAGAGGGTTGTAGACAGCCAACAAAGTTGCCTCCTCAAGATAGTGGCCCTAAGGGAGGTGAGAAGCTTCTGAATTTGCGTCAGGCCCTTGTGGCAACCAGAGGGAATAGAGGGGAACTACAAAATCTCCCTGAGAGCAACCAGCATTGAGGCCTCCACCCGCCCCAACCCTAATCTATTCCATAGGATGGATTTCTACCTAAACGAAGACACGAGCCCTATTGACTACCGATTCATGATCCTAGCTTGGAATTGTCGTGGCCTGAACATGTACAACAGGCTGAATGCCCTAATGGACTTGGTCCGAGTGCACAACCCCGATATAGTCATCCTGCTGGAAACGAGAATGATTGTAGATCGAGCTAGAGACGTAGCCCTCAAACTAAACCTGGATAGCTTCAGCGCTGTGGAACTGAGGGGCCTTAGTGGGGCCATTCTGCTATTGTGTAGGGAGGCAAATACGAAGATCACACCTATGGGCTCGACACAACAAGAGATTCACACCTTAATTGAGGTTCGTAATTCTAAACATCAGTGGCTACTATCTACTATATATGTCAGCCCCAGATTTAATGAAAGGATTGTGCTCTGGAAAAATTTAGAGAACATTTCTTCTACTCTAAATTTGCCCTGGCTTGTCATAGGAGATTTTAACGAACTCCTTAGTCAGGAAGAAAAGAGGAGGGGAATCCGATTAGTATAACAAAGTCCATGCGCTTCGCTGAGATGATAAGTACTTGTTGGCTATTAGATTTGGGTTTCATTGGTCCGTGGTTGACTTGGAAGAATCTTAGGGGGGTGGGGACACATATACAAGAGAGATTGGATAGGGCCCTAGCTAACCAATCCTGGACCTCCCTATTCCCTGCAGCAGTAGTTTCCCATCTTCCGCATAACCAATCTGACCACTCGCCTCTACTAATTAACTATAAACCAAAGAGGAGTCCTCAGAGGGAACGACCCTTTCGCTTTGAGTTTATGTGGTTCGATCACCCGCAATTTAGGGATGTAGTTAGTCAGGCCTAGGCTGAAGCCAACAATGTCCTGATAATAGCCTCTAAATCATTCCAAAATAAAGTAAAAACGTGGAACAAAGAGAGCTTCGGTATAATAGGACTAAACAAGAAAAGAATTCTTGCCAGACTCGATGGGATCCAGAGGAAAATTGCCTTAGTTCCTTCCCAATTCATTTTAGATCTGGACACGAAACTCAGGGATGCGTATAGAGAATGGCTACAAAAAGAAAGGCAGATGTGGATCCAAAAGTCGAGAACTACTTGGCTGTTAGAGTGTGAGAGGAACACAAGATTTTTCCACACCACTACTATAGCAAATAGGAAAAGAAGTAAAATTCTGGCCTTAAAAAATGATCAAGAACAATGGA
This sequence comes from Lagerstroemia speciosa, assembly GCA_037672795.1. NCBI lineage: Eukaryota > Viridiplantae > Streptophyta > Magnoliopsida > Myrtales > Lythraceae > Lagerstroemia > Lagerstroemia speciosa. The sequence continues at coordinate 11,999,243 of CM075295.1, forward strand.
TTTTTGGCAAAGAGGACCTAGAAAAAATGACAAACTATTACTACGGGGAATTGTATAGGTCCTTACTGGAGATAGGGCTCCCAAACATTAATTGTGACTTGGGCTTCACCAAACCCATCCCCCTAGCAGCCAGATCCGAACTCCAACTCCCAGTAACAGACGCTGAAATCTTCAGAGCCATGAGAGGCTTAGGCCCAAAAAAGGCCCCTGGCCCTGATGGGCTTCAGCCCTTATTTTTCCTACAGCACTGGTCGATTGTGGGTGACTCAGTTATTAGAAAGGTCAGGGCGGTCATGCAGGGTAGTAAGCTCCCCTTAGGGCTGAATGATACACTAATCACCCTTGTGCCCAAAACCAAATTCCCTGAAACCATTAAACAATACAGGCCTATCAGCCTGTGTAATACAACTTACAAAGTCATAACAAAAATTTTAGTTAACAAAATCAGACCCTTCCTTGATGATATCATCTCTCCTTTTCAGTCTAGCTTCATCCCAAAGAGAAGGGCAGCAGACAATGTTATCCTCCTCAGGGAAGCCTTAGCCAAACTGAAACAAAGGAGGGATAGGAAGGGCCTCATGATCTTGAAACTAGACCTAGAGAAGGCATATGATAGAATGGAATGGAGTTGTGTAAAAAAAATGTTCTGGACTGGTTCCAGTTCCCTGAGGAATGTGTCAAAGTCATTATGAATTGTGTGTCCTCCCCAAGGGTAAATGTCCTATTTAATGGTGGGAAGCTAGACCAAATTGAAGTCTCTAGGGGATTGAGACAGGGGGATCCCATCTCACCCTACATGTTCATACCGTGCCTGGAATTCCTTTCATTAATGGTTGAACATAGGGTGCAACAGGGGCACTGGAGGCCCCTGACACTGGGTAGAAACTCCTTCAACTTATCCCATTTAATGTTTGCTGATGATATTATCCTTATGGGGGAGGTGTCTCAGGACACCCTTGATTCAATGGGCTAAGTTTTGGATAATTTTTGTGTTATGTCAGGCCAAAAAATCAACATGGATAAATCAAAATTCATCTTCTCTAAGAATACCCCAGTCCAATAGAGATGTAAGGTCACCAATTCCCTAGGCATAGGGGAGACTAAGAGTCTGGGCAAGTATTTGGGATTTCCCATGGACATGTCCAGAGCCAAGAGCTCCTCCTTTAGCTTCCTAGTAGATTAAATTAAAGAGAAGTTGACTGGCTGGCACTGAAAATTCCTATCCATGGCTGGTAGAATAGTACTAGCTAGGTTAGTGCTGGCATTTCATCCCGACCCATATCATGCAATGCACTCTAATCCCTTAGAAAATATGCCAGCACCTAGATAAAATTGAGAGGAATTTCATCTGGGATTCCAAACCTGATAAGACCAAAATGCATTTGGTGGGTTGGGATAAAGTGGCTAGACCTAAAGAGGAGGGGAGGCTAGGAATCAGAACTGCAGAAGGACATAACTTGGCCCTTTTAGGTAGTTTGGCCTGGAGAGCTAGGCAGGAGAATAGACCTTGGGCTCGACTCATTCGAGGTGAGGGCCAGAGCAGAGGGATACATGCCCCCAAGTGCAACTTGAACAGATCAGCCCTTGAAATAGGCAACAAAGTCATTCAGCTAGGGACATCTTCTTCCCTAAGCAATGGTTGTTCCACTAACCTGTGGTATGACAACTGGTTAAGGAAGGGGCCCCTTAGGGGTTTAATATAAGACCCCCTTCAGGAAGGGGAACATCTGAGGACTGTATCCTCCATCCTTAGCCAGGGAGGGGACTGGAACTTGGGTAGCATGTCCCTGACATTATCCCAAGACCTAATTCTAGATATCCTAGGGCTCCCAAGGAGCTGGATGGATATACAGAAGACAACCTCATCTAGACTGCATCTCCATATGGGAACTTCTCTACTAGCTCGGCTTACAGGCTGATCATTCAAAATAATGGAATCCATCCTAGCATGGACTTGGGATGGATATGGAAGCTAAAAATCCACCCCAGAATCATGCCTTTTCTCTGGCTCTACAACCACCAGAGCAGCCCCTCAGCCAAATTTCTCCACCAGAGAGGATGCAGCATACCTACCACATGTGGTGTCTGCAGGGAAGAAGAAGAACACATCCTTAGGAGCTGCCCAGAAGCCCATACCTTCTGGGCTAAATTGCGCATTCCATGCTCCAAGAAAGCGACATTCTCTATCCCAATAAAGAATTGGATCGAGACTAACTGCAAGGCCTACGAACTACACTGCACAAACATTCCTTGGAACCTCCTATTTCTGATGGCTATCTGGCTTTTATGGAAACAAAGGAATGACTTTATATTTCGGGGTAAATTGGGCAACCACGAACTCCATAGTTCTTGCATCAAACTAACCAAGGAATTCTAGGAGTTAAATGCAGGTGAGCTTACTCAGCCCAAAGAGACCGTCCTCATTTGATGGAAGGCCAACCCCCCCGGAAGGCTTAGTGGAAACCACCACTGGAAGAGCGGGTGAAGGCAGCCTAATACGCGACTCAAATGGTCGATGGGTAACGGGCTTTACCAGGTTCCTTGGCAAAGTGGACAGTCTGACAGCCGAGGCATGAGCTTTAAGGGATGGATTAAAAACAGCCTTAGATATGGCAATTGATAAGCTGATGATCGAATTGTAGTCTAGCAAGTTTTATGAAATTCTCCCTCATAGTTTTGCCTGTTATGTTTCTTTGTCCTATTTTCTATTTTTGTTCTCTAATATGCAAAACTGATGCATGAGCCCTTAATTGTAGCAGGATAACAGATGCATGAGCCCTATTCCCCCCTTTTTTTGTGTTTTTCCCGAAAGTTTCTACTATTTATGTAGGAATTGCAGCACGACCTGAGACTCCAATTGCACCAGGAGTTCTAGCTTTTAGTGAGGCCGATCTCCTTTTGTCTCTGATTAAGAGGTTGATGAGAGAATTAGAGGAGATGGTTCATAAGCTGCAAGCTAAGCCCTCTGAAATGCCTTACGAGAAGAAGTTGCTTTATCCTGCTATTTGTCAAGTGGATGCCATGGAAGTCGAGCTAATTACTACAGAGAAGTTAAGGTTCATGTTGGTGTTGTTGGTAAATATATGTCAACCTTTCTCGAAAGGAGTCTTTAGTTTTTGGGTATTTTTTCTCAATAAATATTTTATGGAAGTTCTTTTGCTTTTAAAATTTTCTTCCTTAAAAAGCTGCCCGACCAAACCATTCTTCATAATTCTTAAAATCTGCGGCACGAAGAGTTCCTCCTATGTTGTGTCTCTCGCTGTTAGATCCACTGGGCATTCCATTTACCTTTACAATTCATTTGAAATATAACTTGCATATCTTTTTTCGGGTGTGTTGCAAACCTTCAGCAGGCTTATTTTCTGTGACCAAAACCTTCAGCTGGCTTGGCGCGAGCCTTTTATAGGGCAAGAAGAAGCGCTGGCATATAAAGAAGAAGCAAAGTTCTAGGCATGGCCAATCAATATTTTCGATGCTCGCCAACACATTGCACTAAAATTATCAGTCCTCAAAGGAGTATTCCTTATCAAACTCATATTAATCTATTTTTTCTCAAAATTCCATCAGAAGTTCTGTTGGTAAGATGTTTCTGCTAGCGGAGGAGATTGGTCCGTACACTCTCTTCTCATGGAATTCCACTTCCACCGCCTTATGTCGAGAATATCATTGGTGTCTTCAACAGTTAGGATGTCAAGAATATTGGGATCGGTTCCGTGCCATTTTTGTTGCATAGGAGACGTAGTACTATCTATGGTTTGTTTTTATCAGTGGTTACTTATACATTCTATTTAAACGCGTAACCCAATAGATTAATTAATATATAAGTAATTTACTTTGTGAAATGATAATTGAGCCCCTGCTGTTTTTTCTCACTATTTTATTAAACAACAGAGATAACTCTTACATGCATATTGGATTGAATTTGCCCAACAGTAAAGGAAGGAAGAAAAAGAACACGGGAAAGAAATAAGATCTTTTACGTTGTTGGATGTTCGAGTACGATGGCCTATACTTCAAACCAACTCGAACTTTAAATGCTAAAGACACAGACGACGATGATGTGAGTGATGATGATCATGTGATTATTGGACTGACCACAGAATTATCTATTAAGTTCACCTAAAACTTTTTACCGGAAATAAAAGTTCCCTAAATGAGGAAAGAAACGGCTGACAGGTCCTTTCTGTTGATCACAATGCTAAATCAAATGAGTAAATCTCTATTAAATCTTGATACTTATAAATTTTTTACAATTTTATAATGGGTCAGTTTCATGATAGTCTTGTGTTTACAAGTACACCATGTGATAGTACTGACGTGGTATTACAAATCATTCAGTTATTTTTTAGATATTTTTAATAAGACCTAAAACGAAAAAAATAAACCCTAAAAAAAACATAAAATAGCTTGATTGAATTAACTCGTGATACCACGTCAGCACTGTCCGTGATATATCCATTATATACAAGATTTTCTCCAATTTTACATGTGTTAAGATTTAAATAATTATTTATACAACAAACTCATTGTATATTAAATATAGAATATCTACTCAAACCAAACCGGCGGAGTAAATCAGCTCGTGGAAGCCTGGTTTACGGCCAGGGACGCCCGCTCGTTGACCAAGAAACACAAATGGGCCTAAAGCCCATGGACAGATTCATTCAGCCCATCCATTAACGCTCCATTCTAGGTGTGAATTCCAAAACAGGGACTATAATGCTGAGAGTGCAAGGCGGGAAGGAGTTGAGCGCCTCTATAGGACGAACCACATCAACCAAACCTATGACTTTGTAAGCCACTTTCAATTTTAAAACCATTAAATTTTACTGCATCTCTCCTAAGAAAACAAATATGAATTTCCTTTCCTTTTCATTTTATTAAATTGATGAGGGGTAAAGTAATGAAAATGGCGCAGGTGAAGAAGATGAGCGTATGGGAAATTGAATACACTGGAGATGAGCACATGGGACTGCTGTGAGTTACTGAATGATGTAGTGGATGAGAGTGATCCTGACGTGGATGAGCCGCAGATAGAGAGCATCTCTTGCAAACCGCCTAGTCCATCAGAAGGGACTATCCCGACGAGGATTGGCTTCACTTGACTGGCCTCATTCACCGTGCATAGATTATGGCATGTCTATTATTGCTCATGGTTAGTATTCTTCAATTCCAACATAGACAGCCAGAAGTAGTGCATATGGACTTAAGAGAAGAGAAGTATATCAACAGATGAATTTTTATTATTTGATGATACAGCTAAATGTCAATCTCTTGGCAGATTTGGGGAAGGTTCTGCTTCATCCCGGTTTTGGAGAGCTCTCTCAGTGGGCTATTGTTGGTGACACATTCCCTGTGGGGTGCGCTTTCGATGAATCAATCGTTCATCACAGGGTAGTATCTGCTAACCTAAAATCACTCAAAAACTTTCTACTAAGGTATCATCTGCTGTTTGGTCAAGGATCTTAATGACGAGATTCAAGGAGATGATGAGAATCAAGGAGATACTGAGATTTATACCATATATCATATGTTTCCAATTATAGTACATTGTAATATTCTGTAATTACTTCTTATATCATGTACATCATCCATATAATACAAAGCACACAACACACTGCACATCAGTGTGTGTGAATTCCAAATCAGCTCGTTGTTCTCTCAGTTCTTTCATGGTATCAGAGCTGTAAATCGAGAAAACTCTCGTTTGCTTCCTTGCCTCCAATCATCTCTGTAACCTCTGTTTTCGACCCTAATCGTCCAAACCATTCTCAAAGCCCCGTTTCTACTTCAACTTCTTCCTTTTCCAGACAACCTTCTCTTGAGTGAATTTCTTCATTCTTCACAGTACAATGGCTCTCAACAGTGACAATCAACCTTCATTGCCAAACACTATCCCCACCATTCCTATGAAGCTCGATGGAAAGAACTACTACCTCTGGAAAAGCATCGTAGCACCACTGCTCAATTCCTATAACCTTCTCGGGTATGCAGATGGGTCAATCCCGGCTCCTCCATCCACAGTACCTGAGAACCAAGGCAGCGACACTATTCATATCACCAATCCAGAGTACCAACAATGGAAAAAGGATGATCAATTTTGTCTCTCCTATATCATGATTTCAGTCACCTCTGACATTGGCCTTCAGCTGGTCGGTCTGGACTCGGCTGTAGCTGCTTGGACCAAGCTCCAAAATCTATTTGATTCACAAACCTATGCACAGAGAGAATTCATGGAGCAAGAATGGCGTGATATTGCTAAAGGTGAACATACCATGGCTGATTACCTGAAGAATGTGACTGATCTGGCCAACCGATTTGCCTTGCTCAGCCAATCTAAGTCCACTACTGAGCTCAACGACAAGATCCTTTCAGGACTTGGTGAGGAATGGGAACCACTGATTCTCTCACTCGCACCAACTATTGGGACCATGTCCACCGAGGATCTCTCTGCCCTCCTCCTGAACCAAGAAGCACGTCGTGCCTACCGTCAGTCACGAACAGGAGCTCCCCTGTCTGGTCTCAGTAGTTTTCCTCCATCGATCAATGCTGCCGTTGGCTTTCGGTAGTCTTCCTTTCATCATCGGGGTCGTGGGTTCCCGCGAGGTGGCAGAAGCAGCTCTCGCCATTTTGGGAGCTATTCTAACCCTAATTTTCATCAGCAAGTCTCTACTGGACGATGGAGAGGACGAGGCTTCAATCAATCCCACTCTCGGTTCGGATCGGGAAACACAGTGGGGAGGGCTAATCAATTTGGGTCGCAGGGCATCTTGGGCCAGGGCCCAGGTAGCCTCCACTCCTTCCAGCCTGCCCATTTTTAGCCCACTCAGCGTCCATTTGATGGACGTGGCCAGCGACAATGGGCCCCCACTTCAGCACAGAGCCCAGTTTCCAGTATTTCCTGACAACTCTGCACTCAGCCCAGCCATGTTGCTGCTTTCTGCCTGTATCTGCCGCAGAATTTTCAACTTCCTCAAGCTCATATCATGTATGAAGGAGAATCCAGTAACAGAAATCTGGATTGGTACGTTGATTCAGGAGCCACACATCATGTCACTGCTGATTTTTCGAACCTTAATATTCCAGATGATCAGCCAGCTCCTGGCCAGCTGGTAATTGGTGATGGATCAGGTTTATCGATTCTCTCCTCTGGTTCCTCCATTCTTTCCCCTCCTCGCCGCACCTTTACCTTAAATAATATTCTTTGTGCACCCGGCATCTTTAAAAACCTGCTTTCTGTTCCTAAATTCACCAAGGATAATTCCTGCATTTTTGAACTTTATCCCTCTTATTTTCTTGTGAAGGATCTACAAACTCGTCAGGAGCTGCTCCGAGGACAACTTAAAGATGGGCTCTACTATTTGCAACCTAGTGTCAGTCCTCCTCCTCCAGCTTGCGCCTTCCTCACTTCCACTGCTTCCAACACCTTGTGGCACCAACGTCTCGGTCACCCTGCTTTTCCTATTGTTCAGAAAGTTTTATCATCTCTCTTTATACTTTTCGGAATGATCATACTTATAACCTTTGTTCATCTTGTTGCCTGGGAAAAATTTCTCAGTTTTCTTTTCCGTCTACCATGAATAAAAGTTCCTTTCCATTACAATTAATTCATACTGATGTTTGGGGACCTGCTCCTGTTTTGTCATCCACCGGACATTCCTACTATATTCATTTCCTTGATGATTATAGTAAGTTTTCCTGGTTCTTTGTCATGAAATCTAGAGCTGATGTCCTTCCGATATTTCGTGCTTTTCGACTTCAGGTTGAAAATTTATTTGATCAAAAAATTAAAGCTCTCCAATCTGATGGTGCCAAAGAATTTCTTTCTAATAATTTTCAACGTGAATTAAACGATAATGGCATCGTCCACCGCATCTCTTGCCCGCATACTCCTCAACAAAATGGCTCTGCCGAACGTAAGCACCGACATATTGTTGACATGGGGCTTACTCTTCTTGCTCACTCACACCTACCTACCAAGTTCTGGGCTTATGCCTTTGAAACTACTATCTTCCTCATTAATCGCCTTCCTACTCGTTCTCTACGGTTTTCCTCCCCCCTTTCAAATTTTACATGCCTCATCCCCATCCTATACTTTTCTTCGAGTCTTTGGCTGTCGCTGTTATCCTTATCTTCGACCATATTCTGCTCACAAACTTGCCTTTCGTTCTCGTCCATGTATTTTCCTAGGATATCCACCGAATTGTCATGGGTATCGTTGTCTTGGTCCTGCTTCTGGTAAAATATTTGTTGCTCGCACTATTCTATTTGATGAGAGACAATTTCCCTATGCCCCTCAACTGACTGATGCGCCTACACAGACGAGCCCTCTTGATGTGTCCTCGACAGCTCCTCCTTCAGGTAGCTCCACCACATCCCTTCCTTTATCTCTTCCTTTACCTTCACCTGGTCTATCACCAATGCCAACAGCAGTACCATCTCCTAGCCAGGATTTCACAAATGATGCATCTCCTCCACGTTCTTTGACGGTCTCTAACAGTATCCCTGCTCCCGTCGTGCCTCTCCAAAGGACACATACAATGGTCACTCGTTCTCAGGACGGCTCTTTGCCACCAAGGCGGTTTTCTATTGCTCGGCATCCCACTGCCTTCTCTGTACAGGTTGATACTCTAAAACCCCGTTCTTTCTCTGCAGCCTCCAAGGATGACCGTTGGCTTGCTGCTATGCATGATGAGTACAAGGCCTTGCTTGACAATTACACGTGGGACCTTGTTCCGCCTCCTTCTGATCGGAAGATTATCGGGTGCAAGTGGGTGTATAAGGTCAAATAGAAGCCTGATGGATCTGTTGATAGATTCAAAGCTCGATTGGTTGCCCAGGGCTATTCTCAACAGGAAGGTATTGACTATGATGCTACCTTCAGTCCTGTTATTAAACCTGTTACCATTCGCACCGTGTTGTCCCTTGCTATCTCCTTACATTGGCCCATTCAGCAATTAGATGTTAAAAATGCTTTTCTTCATGGCTATTTGGATGAGGAGGTTTATATGCTTCAACCTCCTGGTTTTCATGATCCCCTACGCCCTCATTATGTGTGCAAGCTTCGCCGCTCTTTATATGGTCTCAAGCAAGCGCCTCGGGCATGGTTCTTGCGCCTCGGCATGGTTCTTACTCAACCTTGGTTTTACTGGGTCTGTTGCTGATACATCCTTATTCATTTTCCGTGCCTCTGATTATGTGATGTTTCTTTTGATCTACGTGGATGATATTATTCTCACTGGCTCTCCAAATGCCCCCTTCACGGACCTGTTGAACTCTCTTTAGAAGGAATTCTCGATGAAAGACTTGGGGCCTCTCCATTTCTTCCTTGGCATTGAAGTTCAACCTCATGCAGATGGTCTTCTTCTGACTCAGTCAAAATATATTCACTCTATTCTTACTCGTACAAACATGCTGGGGTCTAAGCCGTCCTCCACACCCGTGGGATCTGGTTCTCGTCTCTCTGTCTCCGATGGTGATCCTTTGTCTAATCCCTCAGCCTATCGTCAAGTAGTTGGTTCTCTTCAGTACTTGACTCTTACACGGCTGGACATATCTTATGTTGTTCAACATGTCTGTCAGTTTATGCACAATCCTTCCACTGTACACTGGTCGGCAGTCAAGCGCATTCTGCGCTATTTGAAGGGCACAACCACCTTTGGCTTGCATCTTCGACGAGCCCCGACCTTTTCCCTTCATGGATTCTCTGATGCTGACTAGGCTGGTAATCCTGATGATCGCCGATCCGTTGGCGGTTTTGCCATTTACATGGGCCCTAATTTGATTTCTTGGAGTTCGAAGAAGCAGCGGACAGTTGCTCGTTCTAGTACTGAGTCCGGGTACAAGAGTTTGGCTAACACCACAGCCGAACTCGTATGGATTCAGTCTCTTCTTCATGAACTTGGTCTTCGGTCCTGTTCTCCTCCTGTCCTGTGGTGTGATAACCTCTCTGCTATCTATCTGATAGAGAATCCTGTATTTCATGCACGAACCAAACACATTGAAGTTGATTATCATTTTGTTCGTGAACGTGTCTCCCAGCGTCGCCTTACCATTCGCTTCATTGGTACCTCTGATCAAATTGCTGATGCTCTCACCAAGGGACTTTCCACCTCTCGGTTTACTCTTCTTCGATCCAAGCTCAATGTTCATGACCCTGCCATTGTGCTTGCGGGGGAGTAATGACGAGATTCAAGGAGATGATGGGAATCAAGGAGATACTGAGATTTATACCATATATCATATGTTTCCAATTATAGTACATTGTAATATTCTGTAATTACTTCTTATATCATGTACATCATCTATATAATACAAAGCACACAACACACTGCACATCAGTGTGTGTGAATTCCAAATCAGCTCATTGTTCTCTCAGTTCTTTCAGATCTGATATAGTTTTTCCTCTTCATTGATTGAAAGTAATTCAAAGAAAATCCAGACAGCAGCAATCCTTCATACAACACAAAGTATGGGGTTTACTCTAAAAGGTGCGGTCTCAATAACGTGATGATGTCATGGGGCCACGATGACTATATGTACCTGGTATTCTAGTTTCTGTCTACTAAAACTAGATTGAGGATTCATTTTATTTGCGAGTATTCTTGGGAAAAATAGCCTTACTTTTGAACAGGTGGCTAAGGAGAACAAAACAACCCTGCCTTCAGCAGCCCTTTTTCATTATTCGATACCACTCATTCTATTGTAAGTGAATCTGCAAAGAAAAATATATCAGAAATTGAGATCAAATGCGGTGACTTTAATCGGAATCGAAATGGGAACTTTTGCAGCTCTGCATCAATCCAGAGCATACCAGCACTTAATGAATGACGAATATTTGGAAAATCTCAAATGGCTCCATGTATTCAACTAATGATACTTATCTTTCGCTGTTCTCCGGATGAAAACGGCTATTCCTAGTCAATTCTGAAGCTAAAAAAATATCATTTTCCTGTGTAGCAAATATGACCTGTATAGCAAGAGCAAAGTCCGAGTCGATGTCGAGAAAGTCCGAGTCGATGTCGAGAAAGTCAAGCCCTGCTACCTCTCCCTTATCGAGAAGGTAGCCATTACCACAAGAATCATCGTTTCCTCCAATCTTTTATTCCGTTTCCGTATTCTGACTAAATTGTCTGGCTATAATTGTGTAGTATTTCCCTGCCGAGCTGAAGTGGTGAACTCAGAAGATCCTCATGTTTATGGACCAGAAGGATTGCGTTTGCAGGCGTCTGAGAACAGATCAATATATATATATATATATATCTGTATCGTTTTATGTTAGCAGTAGCACCGTTTTCATGTGTACGATCATGTGGCTTGGAATAAAATGGCTCGTTGCCTCTTATGTACTCTTTCCGTAACACACAAAAATCTCTATATTCAACGATGAAAGTGATCGATTGCAAAAAAATAAATCTTACCCACCCATGACTAAATGTGAACGCGAGCAGGGGAGCTGTTGAATCAAAACTAAACCTTCTCGTGTCAAAAATGGAGGCAAACGAAATGGCAAAACTTCTCGGCTTTCCGTAGACTCGAATGCTCTATATAAACGTCACACTTCATAAAACTAAACATATTCTGTACGCACTTTAAATTTCTCCTTCTTTGGAACATAGCTGCAAGATTATGGCGGGTTCTCAACCAATCTCTATCATCGTGAGCCTCATGATTCTAGCCCTAGTCATGTCTCCGCAGCCGCTTTGTGACGCTGCTCGACTGAACGAGCGAGGTATGTAAATCCTTATCAATTTTGTCGAGTCAAAAGTTGTTGAGAAACCATTTGACTGATATTGGAATTTCTACTGTGGTGTGGGTTTTCGATAGCTTTAGCAGGACCGATATGCCCGGCATGTGTCTGTTGCTCTCCTCCACCACCAGGCTCGTGTTGCAAGTGCTGTGCTTCGCCTATAGAATCGCAGTCTGTGGAAGGATCTCCCTGACGAGTTAAATAGCTTAAATTTGTCCTGGGGTTTCTTGCTAAAGATTAGTAGGAATAAGAGCAGAAGCCTCTCGTATATGCTCTCTGCTTATGGGGGCCAATAAACTTATTGTCACATGAGGCGGATCAATGATTCGAACAATATTTAAATGTCACTTCCCAAAAGAATGCATGATAATAATTTCTTTCTTTTAGAATAAAAATAATTTGCCTAGCCCTTCCATGCAACAAAAAATAACGAAATAAAGAAAAAAAACTGATGCAATTGGGACGAGAATTGCCGATTTGGAGGGCAACCCTATCAAAGGTATTGTCTACTTTGCATGGTGACACAGGACTCTGAACACCTTAATTTTTTCTTAAAAAAGTGCTTCTCAGAGAAAGAATGGTATGAATAAGTTTATAAAGAACTTATTTCAATCATTCCAAAACCTACTTTAAAAAAAACTGCACATTTGGGAGGGCTTCGGATATTTATTTATTAAGGGAAAAAATATAGAAATTGGGTAATTCTGTCTCCCTTTGGGGCATGTAAGTAATTCTTCCCAATTCACCAACGTGAATTTCGTTGATATTTTTTTTATATTGCATTCCACAAATAACATTTTAAATTTGGATGTTATAAATGAAAAAGTTCATATAAAAAAGAGTTTTACTTCTTACTGAATTAACCTAATAGGAATATAAATGATTGAGCTTATGAATACATAATAGTGACATAATAGTGACTTAAAAAAAAGAAATCCCTCATAATTCCTTAGTTACATTTGATAGATTCTTTTGGTTGACCACCAGTTCAGGGGCTCTTATGTTGCTCTTCGTGAGATGATTGCATTCCGAACGGGTTAATTGCGATGTTTTGAATTTCAGATGGGCACCTTACAAAATCTAACTTGCAAATACTATCTGGATCAATCCTCTAATATTTGAAGTCAAATGAGGGTTATAAGAAAGGATAAGAGACTACGAAAATGATGAAAGGGTTAAAAGATTGCATATAACTTTATTTCTAAGAGGTTTGTAAATCATCGACTTTGACCAATGGACTGGCGCGGTCTGGCTATCAAGTCAATAGACCGGGCAGTGGTGGTCATATAGTTCTCAGAATCAATTGCCTCCTAACCCAATTGTTTTAATTTTAAAAATCAGCATATGATCACAGACACAAACAACATGTCTGAATACAGGGACCACAAGTGGAACAGATTTTAAATCAACTGCAGAAGATTGAATATAGAGATACTAGATTCATAAGAATTGCAGACTCGGCTTCAACAAGTTCTCATTTCGACAGCTACTCGCCATTCATGTCCTTTTCAACAGACACATTAAGCCGCTAATGTTCCCAAACTCATCGGCCAGACACTAGGAATCGTAATGCAGCGAAAAGTTAATTTTCAAAAAAATTTTATTTCCAATCCCATAAATCACTTCGAGGTAATTCGGAATTACAAATAACGAAGGTGTTTAAAACTATATCTATAAGAACTCTGACTCGGTTCTTGTATTTTAATCCTAGGTTGACGTTGTTTGACGCCGCCTTCACGAATCAGAATCTTCGATCACGAACCTCCTAGGGTCGATCCTTCATGATGTGATCCAATACATGGACTTAAAGAATACAAATGATAATCCTCTTGATTCGACGACAAGAGTTCCAGAGAGATGATTGAAGGGCATGAACTTCCTTATAATTGATTGTCAACCATTACTGATGCATAATGTGAAAGATATTTCATGTTTATCCCAATATATATTATTCTCAACATATATATTGTAAGACCATCAAGAATAAAAGTGAAAGATTTCAAGGGAAAGAAGAGATTGCAAATATATTGCAAGAACATCAAGAATGTAAGTCAATATATTACTTTTCCTTTTATTTGGTTCTAAAGATATAGGCAATGTTTCTTATTTTCTTACAAGGTAACATTTAGAGTCACTTTTTAATTAGTTTCGTATCCCATGGTGATTGTTGCGATAAAAATGGATAACCAAAAAGGCACGCAAGTATACGTATCGCGCAAGTAATAAAGTGATGAATATCGAGATCGTTCCCACGAGGATCTAAGTCAATCACAATAAGCAATAAACCAAACAATCAAGTCAAGTTAGGCAATTCGAAATTTGATAGGAATTTAATGAAAACAAGAAAAGTGAATTGAAAGTAATTAAAAGAAATTAATCAATTTTAATGAACCTAGGGCTCACAACTTCCCTCAATTCTACTTCTAAATCCAATCCCGACCTCTATATGCAATTGACTACGGTGTTACTATCCTAGGGTTTTGTGTCTCCTTGCCTACCTCTCGGTTTAACAAGAACGTGTTTCTAGGACGATACTAATCACTCTATCTCTAGGCAATTAATATTAAGAAACCCATTGAGTTCGAACCCTAATTTGGATACCTAGGGTGATCGGCTAATCTCTTGATACTTCTCACAAATAATCCCGACCTCTCGGCGTGAATTATCCTAAGTTATACTATCTCTGGCGTGATTACGACTTCGTCTCTCGAGTTCATCGAATCTCCTAATCGATCTAATTGGTGACCAGTCAATCAGAAAGCATTAAGGACGAGAATAGTATAAGCAACACGATATAGTCAATCACATATAAAAGAAAGGGAAGAACTTAGAAAATAAAAAAGAGTTTCATTGCTCGCCCTAGGAAATAGGGAATTAGTTCATGACAGAATTAAATGAAAATACCAAGAAAAGATTCGAATACACCATGACTAATAAAAGTAAAGAGGAAGGAAAGAAAAACTCTTGAATGATTCGAAGCCGATCTCTGGATCTCCGAAGTTGTCTTGAAGCACGTTGATCCTCTTCCTTCTTTGAAGCCGTGAGTGAATCTGATTCTTCTTGGTAGCAATATGAATGTGTAAGAACTGATATGAAAGATCCCCCTCGTATGCTGCTAGGCCGAGACTTTATAAGGATAGAGAGCAAAATATTCTCCAAATATATCTATCCTAAAAATATATTCTGCAAGATATTTTGTTTTCCCAGAGTAAGTCAAGTGAAATATACTCTTGTGTATCATAATATCTCAGAATATCCTCCATATCGGGTTTCGGGATCTTCAGGAAATCAAATATTTCGCAAATATTGCGAAATCTTCTCTGCCAGCGAAAGGTCGCGACCCATGACTCTGTTCACTTTTCTGCTTCAGGGAGTCGCGACCCTAGGTCGCGACCCCTCCCCTGTTTCCTCTGTTTTCCAGCTTCTGTCCGTCTTGGTTCCGTGAGTCAGGGTCCACTTCCTTGGCCCGATTGGTTCTTCATTAAACACCTATATCAATAAAAAGTCGAAAAGTACCAACATTCTTGGAAGAAAATTTGAATTAATTAATTATAACTTGATTTCACTCAACAAAAGGGAAAAACAACCAATCATGTGTTAAAATCTCATAAGACTCGAACAACTTACTTGAATCTAGGCCAGAAAATATGTTTAAATAAGCATATTTATATAATTAACAGTGATCATTAAGGAAGGTTATTTTCATGTAAATATTACACTTTAGCTTATTTAAAGGCTGATGCATAGTCTTAGATAATTTTAGGTGGTCAGATTATGGATTAATAAAATGAGATTTCATTCTCTTTGATTTTTTGAAAAACTATTCAACTTATCGAAATATCCCGTGATGTTTATCTTCGACTTATCAATCAACCATTCTATAATTCATTATGGTATCTTCACTATGTCAATATTCTTACCTCTATATAGGTACTGGGTTGCAATTCCACCTTACGAGCTTGACAAGGATATGTTCCTAGATACCTTAGTGGCATAAGGGTCTTGTCGTGTGTTGTTGAAGTTCTTATCATTCTTGATATTGAGTTTAATCACGTTGTTGATGAGGTTTGTATCACTTTGACTAGATGCACACGTGCACGCCCTCCACATGATCCACACCAAACCTTGTCATAAAAAGTCGAGAAACTCTTTCTCGATTGATCATACCGGAACTAGTTTAATATTTTATCGGTTAAAGTTTTCTTCCCTCACGTACTCGGCAGAGAACAAGAAGAAAAATATATATGCCCCATGTAATTCTCTGCCTGTCTTTCCATTCTATCAGCCAACCCATTGTGATTGATTGATTTTCAGTCAATGCAAACATAAAGACTTGAAACGGAATAAATACTTCTTAGCCGATTCAAATATAACCGGTGTTAATTTGAACTTTCATGCAAATGCTCAATTGGCTGAAACCAAATTAGAACTTTTAAAAGAGAATATTTATAGGATTATTTTAAATATAATTTAATTATTTAATTCCGTAATAACCTTATCAAATAAGGTTTGTGACCGTTGTGGATGTATTTCATGCTAGCAAAAATTCTATGGTCCAATCCAAGTTTAAATTTCGGTTACGAGAAAAACTTGTATCATGTGTGATCCATTAGATTCCACATTAAGCCAGCAATAAGTCCAATAATTATATTCCAATAGTTTGATTAACTCTTAATCATATGACCTACAAGTCAAGATTGACGTCTAACAACGTATCACAACTACTCGGATAGTGAGAATTTCAATCTAAAAGATCGAACACCTTTCAATAATCTGTTAACATATAATTATATCATTCAATTATACAATGTCTCAAATAAGTTAAGGAATGGATAAAATATCAAACCCCCATACTTATTCATATGTTTCCAATTCTCAAGTATTTGACTCAATTGTGAAATATTAGAAACTCCTTTCCAATTTTCATAATATTCTAGCTAGAGATTTCATGAGTCAATACTAAGTAGAATGCATAATACATTCTCTCATACCATTAGAAGTAACTGATCCCTTATTAATTATTCATCGCATCCATAAAAGTCTCATTGGGTCAACAATATCCTATACACCATACACATCTCAGAGAGTCGTGTTAAAAAGTATACCAAAATCACAATTTAACAATCACAATGTGCTATGGTAATCTCAAATCTAACGATTACTTATACCTATTATCACCTGAGCAGTAAACCTAATGATGATATTTATTTCAAAATCCACTAGATCTTCCTCTAGTGAGTCAGTTCAGTGAACTCATTCTATAATAAGTATTTGTACTCTTATATTAGTGATTCTTCATAAGCAATTATGAACTCAGCTACCATCTACTTCAAAGCATGTAACAAGTATACTAGTCTTATTGGATCACTAATCCCCTACTCAGTGATCCTATAACTAGGAGTGTTTTTAATGATATGCAGGAGGCTAGATCCGAGGGTGAATTCTAAAGGACCAGGTTTTTAGTGTCCTCTGCTCCCCTCTCAAGGACACTTCAAGCTTTTGAACTGAGAATAGGTGTTTTAGAGCCATTTCCGGTGGGAAAGCCCACGACAAGCATGCTCCTATTAGCCCCCTCCTACGGTGATGATCCTACGATTAGGATTCGATCATTATTTAGGGTCTATAGTACTTAAGGGTGTGCAGGAATCGGTTCAAATGTTGAATCGATTGAAAACCAAACCGGACTGCAAGAACCAATTTGTTTCGATTTGATTCAACATAGCAAATCCAAACTATAAAATTGGTTTCTGAAAAAAAAAAACAAATTGCTTTAAACTGCTTTGGTTAATTGGTTCGAACGAACTGCTTCAAAGAGCTTCACTTCAATTCGATTTGGTTCAATTCAATATCAAACCAGAGTAGTTTGATTTATTTTTAAAAATGCTACCCATTCACGTGAACCCACCCTAGCCCACTATGGCCAATTTTGTCCAAGCCCACTTTAGCCAACCTTTATGTAAAAACCCAAATCACAAAGATATCACAACCATCACAGAAAAAGAAGACAGAGGAGGTTACCAGCATCAGGCAGCTATTTGCTACCATCACGGCCGTGATTAGCCGCCATGCTAGTGATTTGCCAACCATTTCCCTCGAAACTACAAGAAGAAAACAAAGGATACACCATCACAATCGGTGCCCCGACCCTCAAAAACCAAAAGGAGGAGGAGGTGCTAGGTGGTTTCATCGTGACTGATGCCACTGCCCTCTGATGTGATCCTAGATACGAGCTGGAAGAATGAAATTAAAGTCTTTCAAGGTCCAATGACGAGAAGCTCAAGTAAGACGAAATGGAAGACATGGATATGCATACAAGTGATGAGCAAGCTGAATGACTCAATATTATCCATGATATTTCAAAAAGGAACAAATGATGAATGCCATATATTTCAGCTAAATATCAACAGTGCAAGTGTTTCAAGAAATATATTTAGGTTGCATGTCAAGAGGGTAAGTATTTTTTAAAGAAATATATCTTAACCAGATGAAAGAGAAAGAATATTTTCAAGTAAGGCAATTGAGAGAACTAAAGAGGCAAGAAAAGCACAAGCTAATGCTGATATATTGAAGTTATCTGCAAGAAATATCACTTTCCTTTTTTAGCAAGTAGAATATATTACATTCCCTTTATTTACTTATGAAGATATTGGCAATATTTTGTAATTTCTCTGGGATAACACTTAGATTTGCTTTCTAATTAGTTTCCTATCCTATGAGAACCATTTAGGAAGGTTATCTTTGATGTAATATTGCACTTAGACTTATTTAAAAGCTGGTGCATGCCTTTGGAAGATTTGGATCAGTTTATACATTAATAAAAGAGTGAAATTTTATTCTCTTTGGTTCTTTGAAGAACTATTCAAACTTATCGGAGTTTTCCGTGGCGTTTATCATCGACTATCAATCAACCCTTTCATAGTTGATTGTGGCGTCTTCACCATACCAAGGTTCTTACCTCTTTATAGGTAATGGGTCAAGATTTCACCTTTGGAGCTTGATAAGGACACGTTTCCTGGAAGCCTTAGTTGAATACGGGTTTCGTCACGAGTTGGTGAGGTTCATATCATACTTGGTATTGGGTTTCATCATGGTGTTGGCGAGGTTCGCATCATTTGGTATCAGAGCCAACGTTCTAAGTCAGGTTCAATCTATCATTTTAGATTATCTTCGTTTCCTTTCATCTTCGTTGTTTTCTTTATCTTCTTTCTTTTCTATTATCTTCTTCAGAAAAAGTAAAAAAAAAAAAGGTAGTGGGAGAAAAAAAAAGTAGCAGAAAAAAAAAGAAGCAAAAAAAGAAAGAAAAAGTTGCAAAAAGGTTGCAAAAAAAGTAATAGCAAAAAGAAAGGCAAAAAAATATCAATAAAAAAATAAAATATTGAGCAAGTTCGAGAATTGTTTATCATTCATAGAGCTATCAACATCTCTGTACTCAAAGTTGTTTCTTTTCAATTAATCTATTATTCTCTTATCCGTAGTCCCCTTATTTCCCTTGATTTTCATTACTTTGGAACCCGACCCTATTCTCTTCTTTCAAATCTTGGTGAAGTCATGGTGGATTGTTGTGGGACATTCTGATTTTTGTTTGTTTAGTTCGAAAAGAACTAAAAGAAAATATACGAGTGGAAAAAGGCAAGAGTGGTGAGATTATTAGAGGGTAAAAGCCGTTTGAGTGCAAATACGAGTGAATATATTCTTGAGTGAAACACGTGAAGGAGTGTTTGTGAGGTCCTAATATCTTTTGCAAAACATGTCACACCATCAAGAGGGAAGCTCATCCGATGAAGTACAGCTGCAATCATTCATACATAAAGTAGGGATGATGATGAAAGATGAATTCAAGCAAATCCACAATAAGATGGATCTAATTGAGGAACAATCAAAAGCAAAAAGATTTCAATTTCCACATAAAGATAAAGAATCAAGAAGATCAAGATGGGATGATGGTTTAGCTAACACAAAGGTGAAACTTCCAACTTTCCAAGGCAAACATGATCCCGAAACTTATCTTTTGTGGGAGGAAAGAATGGAGATGGTCTTCAATCATCACAATTACTCTGAAAAGAAAAAAGTACAACTTGCTTCTTTTCAATTCTCCAACTATGCTGTTATTTGATGGGATTAGATTATTACAAGTAGGAGACATAATGGAGAGCGACCTGTTGAGATATGGAACGAGATGAAGTCAATAATGAGGCAACGATTACTTCCAAGTTGCTATCGTCAAGAGTTGTACAACAAATTGCAGCATCGCACTCAAGGATCAAAGAGCGTTATTGAATATTACAAAGAGATGGAGGTTGCAATAAGCCGAGCTAATGTAGAGGAGCATATTAAAGCCACCATGGACATGTTCTTAAGCGGAATAAATCATGAGATTGCTGATGATGTGGGGATGCATTACTATGAGGAGCTCAACGATATGCTGCTCTATGCCATGAAAGTTGAACAACGGTTGAAGCAAAGAAACATGGATGAATGGCGCACAAGCATGGCTGCAACAAGTTCTTCAAGATCAACCTCTCAGCAAGTTGAGGTCGCCTCAATGAAGATCTATTCTGAGCCATCTATGAAAGTCAAACAAGCTGTGAGTATTACACAAATTCATGAGAACCAAAAGAATACTCAAGAAAAAGAGTGTGATAAAAAAAAAGAGTGAGTGAGCAAAAGAAACAGTGTGATAGAAAGCAAGATGAGTGTCAAGAAACAGAGAGTAATGAAAAACAGAAAGAGATTGAGGCTGTGGAAAAAGAAAACAAGAGAAAAGAAATTGAGGAGAGAGAAAATAATAGAGATGTTTCATTGATGAGTGCAAGAGAGGAAAAAGACCGCGAGATTGAGAGTTCTTTAATTTTATATTAGCCCCTTATAATTAAGGAGCCGATTTTATTTACTAACAATCTTGTCGGATTCTTGCCGAGCAATATTATTTCTTATTTGTAGGAATTCAAGGAAGTGCATCAAGGATCTAGCCCAAACCAACTAGCCATTACAAGTAATCATGAGCAGATGAAGGAAATTCAACAACAACTCATGAGCTAGTGGTAAATCTACAAGTTAGAGAGTATATATGAGTCTTTTATGGTTTTTATGTTGCTAGAGCATGAGGATCAAATATGGATAGAGTTTTCTGATTTTCAAGCCATCAAAAACACCATGGTCATGTGCCCTAATTCTGTTCCTCATTTAGATCGCACGTTAGATGGATTTCATGATGCATGTCCGATTTCAAAGCCTAATCTTGAAAGTGAATTTCATCACGTTTGGTTGAAAGAGGGATATGAGTTCATCAATACATTCCAAATAAAACTTGATTTGTTTGACTGGTTGGTTAATCCTTTTGGAATGATTAATAGGCCTAACGCTTTCATGAGACTTATGAGCCATAATTTACATGTATTTATTTATGTTGGTGGCATTCGTTATGATAAGAGTCTAGATAATCATGGTAAATACTCAGGACTTGTTTTAGAGGCCTTAAGCAAAGAATCGTTATTTGCTAAACTTGAAACCCGAAGTCTTTGTATGGATGAAATTGTGTTTCTTGATTTGATTTTGAGTGCTATAGTTAATGAGAATCTTGTTGAAGAGGAAAAGACAATCCAAGATTGGCAATCATCTACTTTGGTAAGTCAGGTTAGTAGTTTTCATTGCTTATCAAATTTATATTGGTACTATATTCCATGTCATATAATGGATGATACCACACATGATGATTTGATCTTTGAAATGATTTTGAGGTTACATAGTGTGTTCATTTTAAGTAAAGAAGTTATGTTTTTGAACTTCACTTGGAAAAATTTGAGAGAACTTGGAAACAAATTATTATTTTTGACTTGTTATACAAAAATTGATATCGAAGCATGTGAAGAATATTTTCCTCATACTGAGTTTTCTTTCAATAAATTTGATTATTCTATCAGAAAATTTTCATATTTGGAAATTCCATATGGGTTTACTTCAAATCGTTTTTATTTAACTAATTCACCTTTGTTTGAGTGTGTGCATTTATATGAACAAAAATACATTGAAGTTGTTGAGCATATTGATAATACAAAAGGAGTTAACATTTGGATCAAGCAGAAGCATTATGTGAAGTATCCTAACAAGTGACTAGATAAAAAGTTTACTTTTGATCAAGGAGGTCATAATTCATGGCACTTGAAAAGGAAGAGGTCTAAAAGATCAAGAAGTGCAAAGGGACTTCAATTTGAAGATGGACGAACTCAAATACTCAAGCACATTAATGATAGATCCAACAAATTTGATTTACAAGGTAAGCATAATGTTAGTGCTACACTCAATGTTGGTGATTTATTTTCTTTTTATGTAGGTCATGATTTGAGGACAAATCCTTTTCAAGAGGAGGGAAATGATGTGATCCAAGATACGAGCTGGAAGAATGAAATTAAAGTCTTTCAAGGTCCAATGACGAGAAGCTCAAGTAAGACGAAATGGAGGACATGAATATGCATACAAGTGACGAGCAAGCTGAATGACTCAACATTATCCATGATATTTCAAAAAGGAACAAATAATGAATGCCATATATTTCAGCTAAATATCAAGAGTGCAAGTGCTTCAAGAAATATATTTAGGTTGCATGTCAAGAGGGCAAGTATTTTGAAGAAATTTATCTTAGCCAGATGAAAGAGAGAATATTTTCAAGGAAGACAGTTGAGAGAACTAAAGAGGCAAGAAAAGCACAAGCTAATCTGATATATTGAAGTTATCTACAAGAAATATCACTTTCTTCTCTTAGCAAGTAGAATATATTACATTCCCTTTTTTTACTTATGAAGATATTGGTAATATTTTGTAATTTCTCTGGGATAACACTTAGATTTGCTTTCTAATTAGTTTCCTATCCTATGAGAACCATTTAGGAAGGTTATCTTTGATGTAATATTGCACTTAGGCTTATTTAAAGGCTGGTGCATGCCTTTGGAAGAATTTGGATCAGTTTATACATTAATAAAAGAGTGAGATTTTATTCTCTTTGGTTTTTTGAAGAACTATTTGAACTTATCGGAGTTTTCCGTGGCGTTCATCATCGACTATCAATCAACCCTTCCATAGTTGATTGTGGCATCTTCACCATAGGTTCTTACCTCTTTATAGGTAATGGGTCAAGGTTCCACCTTTCGAGCTTGATAAGGACACGTTTCTTGGAAGCCTTAGTTGAATACGAGTTTCGTCACGAGTTGGTGAGGTTCATATCATACTTGGTATTGGGTTTCATCACAGTGTTGGCGAGGTTCACATCATTTTGTATCAGAGCCAATGTTCTAAGTCAGGTTCAATCTGTCATTTTAGGTTATCTTTGTTTCCTTTCATCTTCGTTGTTTTCTTTATCTTCTTTCTTTTCTATTATCTTCTTCAGAAAAAGAAAAAAAAAGTAGTGGGAGAAAAAAAGAGTAGCAGAAACCACTTTTCACTACAACTGTTGCCCAAGAAGAAGAAGAAGAAGACATGTCGATCATCGCACTTCATACCTTTCCTCTGATAAGTGCTTCGATCTTATCCTATTTCGTTCTTGGCTTTTCGCTCTATAGAAAACTTTAGGGTTTTTCTTACAATACTGAAGCATGGGGACTATTTGGCTTATGGGACTGAAACATGGGGGGCGCTTGATTGATTGGGCATTATTATTATTATTATTATTATTATTATTATAGCACGGGGGCGCTATTTGGCTCATGGGACTCAAACATGGGGGGCGCTTGATTGATTAGGCATCATCATCATATTTAAAAGCGATTTGGTTCAATTCGAACCAATTTACTGGATTTATTAAACTTATAAATTAACTGAACAAGTTTTCATCCTAGAAACCGAACTATCTCAAACAGATTCTCATGCAAACTGCTAGTAGAGCTAAAGTAAAATGTGCAAGTGAGCAAATGAACAAATAACAAGAGATTATAGGCCTACAGTCTCTTCAATCTCCAGTGGAGTTGCCAAGCTGTCGGACCTGAAATTCATCTGACATGGGTTTACTCCTAGGGGCTATAGGCACGCACGAGACCTAGTTTGGGCTTTGAACATGTTTGGATTCGGGGGTCATGTTACGCTTTTAAATCATCCAATTGTTTGCTTGACCGAGGTTTGAATCGTAGATCCAAAATCAAGATCAATAATCAAGATTACATGCCATGGCATGCCATTATACGACGTAGTCTACATGTAGAAAAGTGAAGGATTCCAGAAAAGTAAAGGATTCCACTATTGTTGAGGTGACAACATTTATCACCTCTCTCTCACAACCCGTCCCATAAATATGTGTACTCAAATACAATGATTTTTCCAGATCCCACCTCAATCAAAAACAAATAATTAAATCTCCAAGGGATTGGTCTGCAAAATTTTAAAGTGAGGGGTCAAGTGTACAAAATGCTTTAAACGCTAACCTAGTGTGCACAGCTCCGAAAATGAGGGACCAATATGCAGAATGTCCTGAGTGATGTATTTGTATATAGGATGCCTAAAATGATGGACTAAGATATAGAATTTATGAGATGAGTAGCAAGTATGTGCATTCAAACATAACTACCAAATCAATCCTTGAGATTCAAGATCAAGAACTAAAGAATAGGGAGAAAGCAAACATCAAATGAATCGAAAATGTGGCAGCTCTTTGTAAGCCTAAGACTCAAAATTAAAAGCTAAAGAACAACTATGAACAAGCCTTCAACAAACACAAAATAGTGCAGCGAGTGACAGCCTTAAAACCCGAAGTCAAGAGCCAAAGAACGATTAGAAACGAGCCTCAATCAATCAAAAAATGGTGCAGAATGTAACAGCCTTAAAACACGAGGGTAAAGACTAAAGAATGGCTAGAAACGAGCCTTAAACAATCACAAAACAGTAACTACTTTGGACAACGACAAAGCTCGAAACTTGGAGGCTAAAACACCTTAAAAACCAGCACCAAATGACCAAAAGTGCTGCAACAACTAGTAGGCCTAAACTAAGCCCCTCATCTTCCCGAAATGGTATTGAACACAAGGTAGTCAAAAGCGAAAGGCGCACCCAAGGCGTACAAGGTTTTGTGTCGCTTGAGGCGCAAGGTGTTGATATGCTGATTGGTATGATTTGTGCATCCATTCCCGACCTAGAATCATATGTTTTCGGCCATTTCCCATACATTTAGAGGACAATTGCGTATCTTTTCTGTATTGGGATTGAATTGCTGTAAATGATAGCTTTTAGAGCTCCACACATGAATTGGATACTGCTGGGAGTTGTTTGATGTGCAGGGAATGATGAAGACATGGCTTGTCCGATGCAGCTCCTTTTATAGAGAATTTCTCCTACTTCCTGTGTGAGAAATAGGTCAAATAATATATTATCGGAAAGCTCATCGAGTCAGGATTCCAACGCATCAAACGGATCTCAATTCGGAGCTGAAACGAGGAAGTTATGGCCGAAGAAAGAAAACTGCACGCTGAACAGAGGATAGACCGCGGTCTACTAAGGCAATTTCACGAACAGGCTTAGACCGCGGTCTATAGACCGCGGTTTACTGAGGCTAAATTCTGGGGACCATTACATCCTATCCCACACTGACCAGACCAAGAATAGAAGAAGTATACCTCCTCTATATATAGTGGTGCACCCCTACATCAAAAAAGGATATAGATACACATACATATAGACAAGATTTGAAGAGGAACACAAAGCAACACTCAAGAAACACGAGGAAGGGATCACAACAACACATCGGCAAGTCGGGATCGGGAGATTCGACTTCACCATCTAGAGTTTCTTCTGTCCCTTTTCTCCTTGTTTCTCAATGTTAACTTCTCTTCAAACTCTTGTATTTCCTTCTACTATGTTGAACTAAACCCCTAGAATCCTAGGGGGATCAATGGACCCATTTCTATGTCTTAAGTAAAGCTCTTATCTTTCATATGTATGATTCTGTCGAGGTACGCCTCCTTGGTGTTATTTATGCAATTTCGTACTTAATGCTTTCTTTTGGAATGGCCACCCACGAGAATGAACTTGCGACCGCGAGGAGCCTCGGAAGAGGGAATCGATGTCATGCTAGAATTTGCATAATCTAGGTTAGCTTATGCCGGAAGGTGAGGTTATTCGTGCGAGCGCATCGGAAGATGGTGAGCACCCTAGATAGCCATTTAGGGTTGGTTTAGTTTGGCCTTTCAACACTAATTGCCTAGGAATAGAGTGGATTAGTGTCTTCCGCTTAGGTACATTCGTACGACATCGGAAGGTGAGTACGATGGAAGTGGGGAAACCCTAGAACCCTAGGTTAGTAACATGACAGAATTCATCGTGTGAAAGAGGATTCTTGCTTAAGACTAGAATTGGTGAAGTTGTGAACCTTAGGAGCTTCTTATCGACTGATTTCCATCTACATGCACTCTACTCAACCGATTGGATTGACTTGGCTTGGAGCTAGTTGTGTTAATTTTAGTGCTTAGCAATAGAATCCTCGTGGGAACGATACTCTACTCACTTTATATTACTTGTCTACGATACGTATACTTGCATGCACAACCTTCAAATACGCAACACAAGGCGCAAAAAAAGCGCTCGCCCGATTAAACTAAGGCGCATCTTATAAGAAGTAACTTTTTCTGTTATTCTCACTGGCAATTTAAAACCAATAGTTCATTATCCATCAAGAGAAAGAGAAATAGAGGAAGGGAGGCAGAGCAAAGGAGAAAGAGAAGGTAGGAAGGGAGGCAGAGCTGCAGATGCAAAATTTAGAAGAGCAACAAATTGTGGTTGCACAACAAAACAAAAGGCCTAACTTTGTATTTTTTTTTTCGATTGTTAAGTTGGCTTAAATTTATAAGTGGGTGGGCTTGGGGAAAGAGTCTCAGGTCAGGCCCAAGCCCACTAAAAAAAAATCAGCCCAACTGGCTGATTGACTTAACTAGCCCTAAGCGCAATGGGCGAGTGCCTTGCGCTTGGCAGAAAGGCACCAGATGCGCGCGCCTCAAATGCGCCTGAGCAAAGGCGCCTCGCCTGGGCCGAACAGGGGCGCCAGATGGGTTTGTCGCTGTGCCCCATGCCCCTAGGTGCCTAGGCAAGCGCTTTTGACTACACTGATTGAACATGGGAGAAATAAATGAGCAAGGAGCTGCTACAACTATGGACACTAAGCAGCCCCATTCTCCGCAAGAACGACACTTGAATCAAAGAGAAATGTCGAGATAGGAGCCGTTGCACTATCGGGATGTGCACAGCCCATTCCTTGATGAAAATGACACTTCAACAAGGAGAAAATGTTGGGATAGGAGCTGCTATACTATCAGGACGTGCACAATCCCTTTCTTGATGAAAATGACACTTTAACAATGAAAAAGTGTCGAGATAGGAACTGCTGCACTGTCAGCACGTGCATAGCCCCATTCCCAATGAAAATGACGTGAAATTCATGAGAAAACTTGCAGCAATGCGCTGCAGCAATGACCAGAAAACTAAAACTCTAATCTCCAAAAAATGACATAGCCCCATTTCCAATGAAAATGATGTGAAATTCATGAGAAAACTTGCAGCAAAGCGCTGCAGCAATGACCAGAAAACTAAAGCTCTAATCTCCAAAAAATGACATTGAAAACAAAAAAATCATCGTGTAATGACCAACAATAATTATAGACACTAAACAGCTCCCGTTCTCCTTGAAAATGCCACCAAATCAATAGGGAAACATCAAATAAAAGGCTATAAATAGAATCCAACAGCAGCAAGTATTGAACAGAGAAGCTTTGGTCTATCGCAAACACAATAGATCTCACCTTTGAGCATATCTACCAGCCATATATAACTATCATTAACTCAAACCAAGAACAACACAATTTCAACAGATTCTCAATCATCGGAAATGCAACATCACAGTAGAATTGCAGCAACCAAGCATTCAAGGTAAACAAATGCATTTGAAAACAAGAAATCATTCTAACTCCTTATTCACCACAAGATAAACATCCAACACCATCATCAGACAGAACAAGCACACCACTCGTGATTCCTGACTGGTCACAAATAGTAACAAATATAACCATTTGCTAGTCACAGGCAATTAGCAATAAAAGCAACAAACAACAAAGTGATTGATTTTGCAATCATCAGTAAGCAGGAAACGAGCAGAAACTAGCAACGAATAGCACAATCAATAATGCATTGTTCACTAGCAAAATGAATGGACGAATCTTACCTACTTACCAGGTAGAGGGCTGCCCTGGAATAGTGCTCGAATTCGTGTAGGTCGGAGAAGATGGAGATAGGACGGTGCTCAGTGGCTGGAGGAAGGCACGTCTTGTGGAGAATCGTGATAGAAGATCGAACTAAGACAAGGGTCTCCTAATTTAGTTGTGATGGGGACAAACTCGCAGGAGTGAGGAAAACGGCTCTATTGGTTCAATGGCACGGTCGGGTCAGGCCAGGGTAAAGCAAGGGAGGGATACGGATCTGTTTCATAGACATAGGTGCTCGGTAGTGGTCAATAGCGATGGAGGTTGGAATCAAGCTCTAGAGAGCTTGATCAGAAGGGACGACGTCGCTTGGTCACGGTGATGGGGAGTCCGATCTAGGGGGGAAGAAGTGGACTGCTAGGGAACAGCTCGTGATGACTCGCCTCCAGTGGTGGATCGAGCCACGACGGCTGGTTGAGGGTGAAAGAGTTGGAGGAGTTCTCGGCAGCGGCGGCATTCGGAGCAGTCGGGGTTCGATTAGGAGGCCGGATGGACAGCAGTGTGTGGAGGGCAGCCGGGGGAGGTGGCGAAGTGACGGTGGTGGTGATTGGGGCGGCGATGATTGGAATCGATGGTGGCGCGGTGGTACGAGGCGTTTGGTGGCGTCAAGCTCTCTCCAGCCAGCTTCTGAGCTATGGATCGCCCTTCCTCTCCCCTACTCACTCTTTGTCCCTCCGTTCTTCGTTGGAGTAAATTGATTAGTCCATCCCTAAGAGATGCGGTGTACATCAATTTGGTCCTTTTCTAATTTTGTACATCTATATAGTCATTCTGAACATTAATTTAGTCTGGTGAACATCAATTTGGTCCACTGAACATC
This sequence comes from Lagerstroemia speciosa, assembly GCA_037672795.1. Classification (NCBI taxonomy): domain Eukaryota; kingdom Viridiplantae; phylum Streptophyta; class Magnoliopsida; order Myrtales; family Lythraceae; genus Lagerstroemia; species Lagerstroemia speciosa. Next base: position 12,028,035 of record CM075295.1, read on the forward strand.
AAATTCATCCTTCCGAACATCAGTTTCGTCCTTCCGAACATCAGTTTCGTCCTTCCGAACATCAGTTTCGTCCTTCTAAACATCAATTCAGTCCTTTCGAACATTGATTGAGTCCTTAATCATTTTGAACATCATATAGCTCCATTTTGAATATCATACCGGTCCTTCCATCCCTCAAAGCTATCTATTTTAGACGGAAAAGTAGGTGAACATCAAAAACATCCTTCCATTTGTACTTTATGCATTTACCCATTTTAGTCCTCCGTCCTTGAAATTATTTCTTTGAAATTATTTAATCCTTTTTAGTGAAATATTGCTCAATAACTCTCCCTATTCTTCTCATTCTCATTCTACTGCACTGTGGAGGGGGGAAACTGCTTCGTCTTCTCGGACCTCTCATCAATTGCGCTCATCCTTGTCAATGAGTGATCAATCCACACAGAGAGCATCCAAAAGTTGTTAGCTGTTCAACTTTTGCACGCAAATGGACAAAGGCAAAGATCTCGAAGCTCCGTTTGTTTGCAAGCCAAGGTGAGTTTATCTTACAGCTGTTGCAAAGATCGTTCCTTTTTCTACTTTTTCATCAGTTGAACATGGCATTTACTTTGTACACTGATTTGGGTTTGCTTAAGCAATTTAGATTTTGGATTCGTTGTTTTTAGGGTTTAATTGGTGTTGTTTACTCTGTCTGTGACCTGTAGTGCCTCTGTTTGGAAGACCATCGATGTATTCATTTATCACGGTGGGAACTTCATAAGGGACCCAGACCTAAGGTATGATGGTGGGGAGGTGGAGGTGAAGAAAAATATCAACTTGGATACATTCACTGCCGTCGGTATTGAGGAGTTGGTCAGCCATCTTTACAAGAGTAAGCCAACGGCTTGCTATTACAGAGATCCAAGTTTCACTAACTTTGAGATGGGTTTAGAGCCACTAAGTGAAGATAAACATGTTAGATATTTGATTGATAGCCTACAAAATCAATCTGAGATGTAATTATATTTCGAGCATTTAAAAATCGATGAACTTGTTGAACTCACACTAGCTGAGATTGTGGAGTTTGAGAGGCAAAAGCAAAGAGAGGAAGAAGAAGCAGAGGAAGAACAAAGAGAGGAAGGGCAGGTTGAACATGGAATGGAGTGTGGAGGAGGAGAAAGTGGAGGAGGAGGAGGAGGAGGAGGAGGAGGAGATGATGATGATGATGATGACGATGACGACACTGCTAAAGATAGTACTTACAAAATGGGACCAGAGTTTATGGAAGATGTGGATGATTTTGCTGAATTTCAAGCCTCCACAGAACTGGGCTCGAAGAGTTTGATCAAGCACGTTCTAGTGGTGGAGTAGGACGAGACAAAAGAGTGTCTCCAAGAGAAAGAGTAGTACACCAAGGCAAAGAAGTGAAGCAAAGAAGAAGGCATCGAACGAAGCAAAGAAGAAGGCAACAGAAACTGAGAGAAGTTCAATGGAGTAGAGCAAGCCTAGAACTGACTTCCCAAGCTACAAAAAAAAGGGACATTTAAGAGTTCATTTGCTGAATCTTCTAGGATGGATGAAGGAGTTCGACAGCCATCAATATCAGCAGCAGGTCAACCAGCTCAAACAACACCAACTGTAGGTGAGAGAGCTCAACAAGAAGAGAACCAATTGTCTGATGACTATCAATCGAGGAGTTGAGATCAGTCCATGAAGATGATGAATGGACTAAGGTTTAATTCCCAATATTCAACCCAATTGAGGACAACAGAAATGTCATTACATTAGGTATGGAGTTCGAGAACCTTGAACTCTTCAAGACTGCAGTTAGGGACTTAAACATTCAACAGGGGAGAGAAGTTGATTTTGTGAAAAATGATAAGGAGAGGTTTAGGGCAGAGTGTTCTGAAAAAGTTGATGGGTGCCCTTGGATGATTTTTTGCTCAGAAAACAAGGTTAGAAAATGTTTTTAGGTTAAAAGCTATGTGGCTGATCATTCTTACTGTAGGAAGATTACAAAAAAGTTAGCAACTCGTGAATGGGTGGCAACCAAGTTAGTCCCAACAATCAGAACCCAACCTTACATCTCAGGGCAGCCAGCATATGATTTGATAATGCAATAACACAAATTGAAGCTCAATGATGCGATGGTGTATAGAGCACTACAAATGGCCCACACAATGTGTGAAGGTGAGGAGAAAGATCAATATTCTAGGCTGCGGAACTATGCTCATGAGCTGCTTAAGGCAATTCTTGGTTCCAGCATCTTCCTTCAAGTCTCTCCCGAGTCTCATCATTTTGAAAGGTTTTATATTTGTCTTGAGGCATGCAAGAGAGGCTTCAGGCCAGGCTGTAGGCCACTTATTGGTATAGATGGTTGTTTTCTAAAAGGCTATTATGGGGGTCAGCTGTTAGCCAAGATGGAAACAACTCATTCTTTTGATTGTTTATGCCATAGTTGAGGTGAAAAATAGAGATAGTTGGACTTGGTTCATAAGGAATCTGATTGATGACTTGGGTGACCCAGTGGATGGCAATTTCACTTTCATTTCAGACATGCAAAAGGTACAAGAATTTCTTAGTACTTGTATTAAGTAATCCCTGTCTATTTATGAACATCAATTAAGTCCTCCACAGACTATTGGTAATACATTAAATAATCCTTGACGCCATTTTGTACATCACATGTGTCCTTTTTTAATTTGGTTTAATGCATTAAGTGATCCTTAATAGATATTATTCTGACCTTTGGTCTTTATTGGTCTCGCTTTCACCCTCCATCTTCACAAATACAGGGTTTGGATTCTGATCTACATGATGTTTGCCCATCAACACCTCATAGGTACTGCTGCAGGCACATATGGGCCAATTTCAGTAAGAAGTGGAGGTCACTTGAATTTAAGAAGGCATTTTGGGACTATGCAAAGGCTACAACTCTCCAACACTTTAAGCAAGCAATGCAGGTGGTGAAAAGACTTAAACAAAAGCGTGGGAATGGCTAGGTAGGATAACTCCTGAAAGGTGGACTAGATCTGCATTCCCACCCACATGTAAGAACCAATCTATCACCTCCAATATGTGTGAGCAATTTAATGGTGCTATTTTGCATGTGAGGGGTAAGCCTATCATAACAATAGTTGAAGGAATCAGGATGTATATAACAGAGAAAATGGGGCGTTGCAAGACTTTACTGGCTAAGCATCCAAGAGTACTTTGCCCTCGAGTGCAAGCCCAATTGGAGACAATGAGAAACAAATCTATGCATTGGACCCCACATTGAGCTGGAGATCCTGACAATTCAACTTGAGGTAACTTGTCCCCCACGTTCTAAATGTGTGGTAGATCTGTTAAAGAAGACATGTTCCTGCAGAGTTTGGGACCTCATTGGGATCCCTTGCTAGCATGCAATTGCTGCCTTAGGCTACAATAACCAGAGGCCTGAGGATGTTGTGGTTCATTGGCTAAGGACAGATGTAGGCTTAGGACAGATGTAGCAGCAGCCCTTGCCTATGCTGGCTTCATCAACCCAATTCTTGGAGAGGTATTTGGGAGAGAACTCCTTATGACAATATTGTTCCACCAGTTGCAAGGAGGATGCCAAGTAGACCCAAGAAGCAAAAGAAAGGGGCACCAGAAGAAAGCTCTAATCCCAATAAACTAAAGAGGCAGCTTGCTCCCCCAAAGTACTCGAAATGTGGAGAGTTGGATCACAATAAGAGAAGCTATAAAAGTGCGCCAACAACTCCTGAATAGAAGAAAGGAGCAGCTGACACATCTTCTTCTGTAGCTCATGGTGCAGAAGAGATGAACCATCCTAACAACCCTCCACCCTCTTAGTCAACCCAACCATCACAACCTGAGGTCTTTATGTTAAGTTTAAGTCTTTGTACTTATTTTCAATTTTCACCATTCATTTACTAAATTTGGTTCATATTTTATTGTTAAGATACCCAACAGAACAGGCCTATCCCCACCAATGTGCCTATGGGGTTTCAAATGCCATGTTCAACCCTCCTGGTGGGATTGCATCCAGGCCTCCCCCAATAAGACCAGCTGCATTCAGGCCACCATCAGGCACCCTGTGACAAGGGAGACAAGAGAAGGTGCCTCAGTTGGAACTTCTCAAAGATTTGCATCATTCATGGGTGGAAGACCTCAAGGACCTCCTGCAGTTTGATTTTGTTGATATTAGACATATTTTTGTTGGTCTTAGGCTGATTTACATTTGAAATTTCAAAAGGAAACTGTGGCCTTTTATTATCTTTTTGGATAAATAGAAGTTGAAGGCTGTTAATTTAATGTTACTATGTTGTTATTTATCTTAGGCAGCTTGGGTTGAAGTCGAAGTCGAAGTCGAACTTTGTAGACAACTATTAGCCTAATGTAATTAAGAAACAAGATTTTGAAGTCTAATTTTTGCTACACAGGTGGCACAATATGGGACTTTCCTGCAACGATTTAGGGCTTTAATGCCTGGATTTTGGGGCTTTCACTTGGAGATTCGATTAGGGGGCACAATTTCGTCCAGGACCTTCAATCGTTAAGTAGAATCGATTTGAGGCAAATGATTTTGAAGGAAATGATTGCAGCAAAAGAGGAGAGGAAAGCAAAGGGAGGGAGGACGAGAGAGGGGGAGAGAGAGAGTAGTGGATATATTAGCTATGTGAGAGAATGAAACTTCAAACTTCAATCTGTCAAGGACCAATATGATAATGATAAGTTTCAAGGAGTAACGCCATTAGCATTTCGCTCAGTAAGGATGACATTGATGTTCAATGAGGATGAAATTGATGTTCATCAAGGACTAAATTGATGTTCAATGGACGAAATTGATGTTAAGTGGACCAAATTGGTGTTCAGCGGACCAAATTGATGTTTAGTGGACCAAATTGATGTTCAGCGGACCAAATTGATGTTCACCGTACTAAATTGATTTTCACAGGACCTAATTGATGTTCAAAAGAATGGGATTGATGTTCACCAGACTAAATTAATGTTCAGAAGGACTATATAGATGTACAAAATTAGAAAATGACCAAATTAATGTACACCGCATCTCTCGGGGACGGACTAATCAATTTACTCTTTTTTGTTGAGGGTTTCCTCCCCTCAAAGGTTGAGGTTGATTCTTTCCCCTTAGCTGTGGCCCTAAAACATATATTTATATGGGCCATCTATTTATCTTTTTCATTATTTATATATTATTATTTTATTAATTTTCATTGTGAAATTTTATTTAATTGGAAGTCTATCAGTGAAAGAGGGATGGAAAGAATTTGAGAAACTAGATCCTAAACTTACCGGATATGATCTTCAAACCCAGTTAATCACTATCAATCTATTTAGCATGTTGAGGCTAGTAATTCAAATTTTCTATCCAAATTCTTAGCTTTTAGAGTAAATTGATTAACTCGTCCCTAAGAGATGCGATGTACATCAAATTCTTCCTTTTCTAAATTTGTACATCGATATCATCCTTGTGAACACCAATTCGATCCTTCTAAACATCAATCTTGTCCTTCTGATTATCAGTTTCGTTTTTCGAATATCAATCCTATTCTTTCGAACATCAATCACGTCTTTCCAAATAACAATTTTATCTTTTTGAACATCAAGTTCGTCCTTCTAAATATTGATTTCATCCTTAATGATTTTGAACATCATAAAGGTCCTTAATGTACATTATAAAAGTCTTTCCGTTCCTAAAAGTCGTTTATTTTTTACAAAAAAATCGTTAAACATCAAAAATAGTCTTCCATCCCTAAAATCATTAAACATCAAAAAAGTCCTTCTGTCAATAAAATTGTTAAGCATAAAAAATGTCCTTTTATGATGCTTCATTTGATTTTTTTCCTCTAATCTTCAGTGAGTCTAGAATCAAATGAAATTGACCTTATTTAATTTGGACTTCTTGATAATTAGTTATATTTTTTAAATGAAATTGATCGAGATAAATAAATTTAATAGATTCAATCAATTTCATTCAAAAAATCGTATCTTTTTCTCTAGATCGAATCTTGGGCCCATGATATATCTAATCGAAGATATTTAAATGTTCTTTGTGATGACTCTGAATTTTGAATTTACCCTATGATCAATCTAATTTGATCCTCGATTTTACTCTCCAAGTCCATATACTTTCTAGGCCAAAATAAGGTGTCAACAATGGGAATAGAAATTTCTTGACTCCTTTCAGTCCCTAACTTTCATTACATGTAAGCTTATTTGCTTCAAAGCTACCATTTTGTAAAGAGTAAATTGATTAATTAGTTCCTGAAAGATGTATTGTATATCAAGTTTTTCATTTTCTAATTTTGTACATTAATATCGTCCTTTTATGGACTCCTGAAAATCAATTATGTTCTTCTGAACATCAGCTAGATCCTTCTAAACATCAGTTAGGTCCTTATGAATATCAATTTAGTCCTTTAAAATATCAATTTTGTCCTTGTGTTAATGGAGTTTTAATGGTATTATGGTTCAAATAGATCCTATATAATAAATCTCTAATAGTTAATAGATTTCAAAGCAGTCCTTGACTATTCAAATAGATCCTTGGCACAAACACATTACCAACCCCTACATATATAGTGCACTACTCAACTCCGGCTACTCAAGTATCTCAAACTATTCTCAAGCCTTACTGTGATGTGAACCTCGCCAACAACTTGATGAGACCAAATACAAAATATAATAAGAATCTCACCAACTCGTGACGAAACCCGTATTCAACTAAGGTCTCCAGATAACGTTTCCTTGTCAAACTCAGATGGTGGAACCTTGACCCGTTACCTATAAAGAGGTAAGAACCTTGGTATAGTGAAGACGCTACAATCAACTGTGGAAGGGTTCATTAATAGGTCAGGGATGAACACCATGGATGACTCCGATAAGTTCAAAGGTTCTAAAAGAATCAATGAGAATAAAATCTCACACTTTATTGATCCATTATCTGAATGAATGAAAAATACAATGTGACCCACTTGGTATTTATAGACTCTTAATAAAAATATAAAATTTGTAAATATATCCTAATCGCTATACTAAAGATATGGTAAATATAATTTAAATATATCTAAAAGATATCTTATGAATATTCATAGGAAACCACAATACTTCCAGAAGATAACAAAAATATATTCTCCTAATTTATCTAAATAGATACATTTAGCATATATAAGCAAATATTTCTCGATATCTTATTACTCGTTTTTCTCCCCTTGATCTCCTTCTTCTCTTGTATCTGATATTGACTTCCATTCTTAATATCCTTGTCTTGATTCACATCATACTGTTAGCACTGCAAGTGCTTCATTGACTGGGAGCAATACCAATGAGCCAGCCTTGTTAAATAAAATTTGTTGCTAGTTCACTACATGACTCTTCCTTTTGTTAAAAATATTCAAGACATGGAGAGAGATATGAAGAATTGTACCTAAGCCAAGGAGGCAAGACTACCAACCTCTAAATCCCGACCCAAATGTAAGTTGTGAGTTCCACACGGAGGCCATTGGGCATTCTACTAACAACTATTTTCATCTAAGGCATAGGGTGTAAGATCTCATCAACATAGGCTACCAAGTGTTCAACATTGTGAGACCCCATAACATTAATGCAGAGTTGAATATTTCTGAGAGGTGAATATTTGGAGGCTGGTAATCTTGCCTCTGTATTTGAAGCACAATTCTTCCACTCTATCAATTTTGAAAAGATTAAAAATCATCTCTCGGATCCAAAGAAGAGCTAAGAACAAGTAACTCCACTCTGTCATGCTCGGTTCATGCAATAAGATTCAAGATTAGAATAATAGGAAAATCTTACAAGATCGAATAACCATCTCAAGGATTCTTAAGGTGGTAAGTCCGATTCTCTTCTCCCTGTGTCCGCCATCCAATTCTTGGGTATTTCTCACTCGTGTCATGTGCAATAAATTAATTTTCCTAAAAATTGAAATTTTAAAAATGGAACTTGGTATTTTTTAGTACCCACTCTTATCTTCCCACCTACGAATGAGAAGATGTGGTTAGTTAGATTCCACCAGTCTGGTATGCCTCATGGAGTTTACGAGAAAGCATCCTTGTCTCGACTGTTAGGAATCGTGGCGCAGCGGAAACTAGATTTTAAAAAATTTTTATTCCCAGTCCCAGCGATCACTTCGAGGTAATTCGGAATCAGAATTATTATTAACGAGGATGTTTAGAATTATACCTACAAGGACTCTGACTTGGTCCTTGTGTTGTATTCCTCGTGTTGTATTCCTCGTGTTGATGCTGTTCGACGCCGATGACACGAACCGCCGTGTCCGATCACGAGCCTCCTGAGTCGATCCTTTGACTAGACGCACAAATGCACTCCCTCCACGGTATCCACACCAGACCTCCTTGTAGAAATCGAGAAACAGTTTCTCGAACGGTCACACCGGAACTTGTTTGATATTCTCTCGGTTAAAGCTTTTGTTTTTACCTCACGTCCTCAGCCAAGAACAACCAACTTACTTTTTCTTTTTTTTCCAGCACTTTATTCTCTGCTCGTCATCACCTTTTTTTTTTATCGGCAAAAAAAAAAACATCAATTTAATGAAATATTAAGGAGAATTGATTGACTTTCAATCAACGCCAACGTAATGATTTGAAACGGAAGAAGTTAGCCGATTCAAATACAACCGGTATTTGTTTAAAATTTTCATGCACACGAAAATGCTGATTCGGTTTAATCCAAATCGGAACTTTTAACCGAGAATATCAATCGGATTTCTTAAGATCAATTATTTAATTCCGTAAGAACCTTATCCAATAAGGTGTGTGACCGTTACTGGCTAACTCGTGCTAGCGAACATTTAATTGCCTTGTCCAAAATTTAAACTATTAAATTTTGGTTACTAGAAAAACCTGTATTGTGTGTGACCCATTGGGTTCCACACTAAGCCAGCAACAGGTCCAATTATATTCTAAATAATCTCATTAAACTCTTTAATAAAATTATTCGATTAACTCTTAATCGTATAGACCCACAAGTCAAGATTGACGTCTAGCAACGTGTCATGACTACCCGGATAGTGAGGATTTCAATCGAAGGATCGAACACCCTTTGGTGATTAGTTACCGTATAATTAAATCCTTCAGTTATACAATATCCCGAATAAGTTAGGGTATAGATAAAATGTCAAACCCAAATACTTATTCATATGTTTCCAATTCTCAAGTATTTGACTCAATTATGAAACATTAGAAACTCCTTTCCAATTTTCATTGTACTCTGGCCAGAGATTTTTCAAGTCAATACTAAGAAGAATACATAGGATATTCTCTCCTATTAGGAGTAACTGATTCCTTATTGATTACTCACCATCTCCATAAAAGTCTCATTGGGTTCAGAATACCCTACACATGTCTCAGAGAGTCATGTTAAGGAATAGACCAAAACTTCAATTTAACAATTATAAGATGCCATGGTAATCTCAGGTCTAGGGACTATTTATACCTACTATCACCTGAGGATTAGCCTATTGACATTTATTTTAGAATCCATTAGGCTTTCTTCTAGCGAGTCAGTTCAGTGAACTCATTCCATAATGAGCACTTACACTCTTACATTAGTGACTATTCACAAATAACTGTGAGATCAGTTATTCTCTACTTTAGAGCATGTAACAAGTATACTGGTCTTACCGGATCACTAATCCCCTATTCAATGACCCTATGACTAGGAACGTTTTTAAATTAAGGTTTCTAAGATTTTAGGTCTCACTAGTATGATCTCATCATAGCCCTAAAATGAACCTCAATTTATGGGTTTCATCATAACAATAAATATACACAACACATGATGAATGAAATTGCCTCAAATTATATTTCATAAATAAAGATCAAACCAATTACATCATATGTGATTGGATTTAGGACATATTCCTAACAATCTCCCACTTGCACTGAAGCCAATCACCTCGGTATCTTATACCCATACTTTCTAGGTGACGTTCAAACTGTTGCTGTGATAGAGGCTTAGTGAATGGATCTGCAATGTTGTTCCTTGTGTCGACTCGTTCGACACTAATATCACCTCTTCCAACGATCTCTCGAACCAGGTGATATCTCCTGAGGATGTGCTTTGACTTGTGATGGGATCTAGGTTCCTTGGCTTGCACTACGGCCCCAGTGTTATCACAATATAGGGGCCCGGATTAGCAATTTGAGGAACAACTCCCAACTCACTGATAAACTTCTTTACCCACACCCCTTCCTTCGCAGCTTCACTTACAGCGATGTATTCTGCTTCAGTCACCGAATCAGCTGTGGTGGCCTGTTTGGAACTTTTCCAACTTACAGCACCACCATTCAGAGTAAACACATACCCTGAAACTGATTTACTGTCGTCTGAATCAGTTTGAAAACTAGAGTCAGTGTACCCTTCTAGTTTCAAATCCGAACCACCATATATCAGAAAAACATCTCTAGTCCTTCTCAAGTACTTGAGAATGTTTTTCACTGCTTTCCAATGTTCCTCTCCTGGATCAGCCTGAAATCTGCTTGTTACCCCTAGGGCATATGCTACATCAGGCCTGGTACAAAGCATGGCATACATAATAGAACCCACTGCAGAAGCATATGGAATTCTGTTCATCTGATGTTTCTCCTCAAGTGTCTTGGGTGACATCTTTTTGGAAAGATGGATGCCATGACTCATAGGCAAGTAACCACGCTTACTGCCTTCCATGTTAAACCTCTTTAACACAGTATCTATGTACCCTGATTGAGATAATTCAAGCATCCTATTAGGTCTATCTCTATAGATCTTTATTCCTAATATATAGGATGCTTCTCCCAAATCCTTCATGGAGAAGTTCTTGGAGAGCCAAACCTTGACCGATTGCAGCATCGGTATGTCATTCCCGATAAGTAATATGTCATCTACATACAACACGAGAAAGACGATAGCGCTCCCACTAACCTTCTTGTATACACAAGGTTCATCCTCATTTTTGATAAAATCAAACTTTTTGATTGTCTCATCAAAACGGATGTTCCAGCTCCTCGAAGCTTGCTTTAATCCATAAATGGATTTTTGCAGCTTGCATACTTTATTTGACCCAATAGGAGAGATGAATCCCTCTGGCTGAGTCATATAGACATCTTCCTCAAGGTTTCCATTAAGGAAAGCGGTTTTGACATCCATTTGCCATATCTCATAATCGTAGTATGCAGCTATAGCAAGCAAAATTCTGATGGACTTGAGCATAGCTGCTGGCGAAAAGGTCTCATCATAGTCAATACCATGTTTTTGTTTGAAGCCTTTTGCAACCAATCTGGCCTTGTATGTTTCAACATTGCCATCTGCTCCAATCTTTCTCTTAAAGATCCATTTACATCCAATGGGAGTTATCCCATTAGGTGCATCCACCAACGTCCATACTTTGTTGGTGTACATTGAGTCCATCTCAGATTTCATGGCATCCTGCCATTTATTACTGTCAACACTTTTGACTGCTTGGTCATAAGATTGTGGATCATCCATATCTATGACGCTTGAATCTAGGTCATTCTCAATGGCCAGATTCAATCTTTGAGGTGCTTTATGCACCCTTTTGGATTTTCGAGGAGATTTAGAAGGTTGTGGTATATGAACTGGTTCTTCAGCAACCTGTTGCTCTTCCATTAATTGATGCGAAATTGTTTGTGAGTTGGAAACTTCATCAAGTTCCACGAATCTTCCACTCCCACTATCATGAATAAACTCTTTCTCCAAGAATGTGGCATGTCTGCTAACAAATACCTTTTGTTCAGCAGAAGAGTAAAAATAATATCCTAAACTTTCTTTAGGATAACCCACAAATCTACACTTTTCCGATCTCGCACCAAGTTTGTCTGCATCTTGTATCTTTACATAAGATGGGCAGCCCCACACCTTACGGTGCTTGAGACTTGATTTCTTACGCTTCCATATCTCATATGGCGTACTAGACACAGATTTACTGGGAACCTTATTTAAAAGATAGATGGCTGTTTGTAAAGCATATCCCCAGAATGAAATGGGAAGATCTGTGAAGCATAACATGGATCGCATCATATCTAATAGAGTGCGATTTCTCCTCTCTGCAATCCCGTTATGTTGTGGAGTGCCGGGAGGAGTCCATTCAGAAACTATTCCATTCTCTTTTAGATAATCCAAAAACTCTCTGGTCAAATACTCGCCACCTCGATCTGATCGAAGGGACTTAATACTTTTTCCAGATTGTTTCTCAACTTCAGCTCGATATTCCTTGAATTTGTCAAAGGCCTCGGATTTGTATTTCATCAAATACACATATCCATACCTAGACAAATCATCTGTAAATGTAATGAAGTAGGAATATCCACCTCTGGCTTGAGTTGTCATCGGTCCACAAACATCGCTATGAACCAACTCTAACAACTGTGTCGCCCTTTCTCCATGTCCAGTAAATGGAGACTTAGCCATTTTTCCTTTGAGACAAGATTCACAAGTCGGAATCGATTCATAATCGTATGAGCCAAAATACCCATCCTTGTACAACTTGTTAATCCGATTCTCATTGATATGGCCAAGCCTTAAGTGCCAAAGATATGTGAAGTTAAGATCATCTCTTTTCCTTTTGATTTTCTGTTCGATATGAAGTAAATTATCATCAACATCCAAGAATACCAAGCCATTGGCGACTTTTCCAGTTCCATAAAATTCATCAGAATGAAAAATGGAGCAACCATTGCCTTTGAAATTTATTTCATATCCTTGTTCAAGTAACAATGGGACAGAAATAATATTCCTTATTATAACTGGAATGTAATAACAGTTATTCAGCTCAATAGTCTTTCCAGAAGGCAAATGCAAGCAAAAGGTTCCTACTGCTAAAGCTGCAACTCTTGCGCCATTGCCAACACGTAGGCTGTACTCCCCTTTGCCCAGTCGTCTACTTCTTCTCAGTCCCTGCAACGAATTGCAGATATGAGAACCGCATCCGGTATCTAATACCCATGAAGTAGAGTTTGTTAATGACATATAAACCTCAATTACAAACAAACCTGAAGAAGTGGCTTCTGAAGCCTTCTTCTGCTTCAACTCTGCAAGATATTTCTTACAATTTCTTTTCCAATGGCCATCCTTCCCACAATGGAAACAGGTGCCTTTTTCGGAGACTTTCTCCTTTCCCTTTCCTTTCTTCTTGATCTGCTTTTTGGGTTTCACAGCTTTATTAAATGATTTCCCTTTTTTAGGGGTTTTCTTTGCCTTCTTCTTAGAGGCGCCTTCCACTAACAAGACCTTTCCCTTATCCTTCACAAGGTGGGATTCAGCGGTCTTCAGCATATTAAGGAGCTCGGGCAGCGAGACATCCAGCTTGTTCATGTGGAAGTTTACGATAAACTGTGAAAATGATTGTGGCAGAGATTGGAGAATTAAGTCTTGACATAACTCTCCATCCATTGTGAAGCCCAACTTCCCTAATTCATCAATCAAATTGATCAATTTAAGGACGTGTGTTTCAACAGGAGTGCCTTCTGCCATCCTGGCTTGGAAGAGCTGCTTAGATATCTCATATCTAGCAGTTCTACTCTGTTCGCCGTACAACTCTTTTAGGCGAACCAGAATAGACTTGGCATCCATTTTTTCGTGCTGCTTTTGCAGCTCGTTACTCATAGATGCCACCATGATGCACTGCACTAGAGTGCTATCATCTTGCCACTTCTGATAAGTAGCTTTCTCTTCCTGTGTGGCATCTTCTGCCGGTTTAGCAAGATCGGAAGAATCGAGGATATAGGAGACTTTCTCTTGAGTGAGGACGATCCTCAGATTTCTTAGCCAGTCCACGTAATTCGGTCCGGTGAGTTTGTTAGCATCTAGAATGCTTCGAAGCGACAGTGACATAGACATGATGCAGATTATATCTACAATAGAAGAACAACATGCATGAGTAGATTTTCATGAAATATGATGCATGATTATCGAGGTCTTTTTGAATAAATCACGACTCCCACTAAATTTTGCGAATTCCATTGCCCTCCATAAGGAAGACGGGAGACCCCGTTGGAAGGTCTCCTAGCGGGTAAAATGGAATCCCATTTATCCTACCGAGATCTCGCATGTGACACGACAAACCTCGAATAAGTCCATGGGTAGGTAACTCTTAACCGATTACATCTTATGTAACTTCCATTTCATTTTGCCTCTAAGATTAGTATAGCCTTGTGTGTGCACAACAAACCATAAAATCTTAGTTAAGTTAACCCACCATTCATATACCTACACGAAAATGAAACCACCCTTGAGTGTAGCTCAACAAGGTAGCAACATTTAGGTGTATAGTATTTATATATCACATATATTTGATGAGGGAGCATCGTACCAACTCACCTGACGAGTCTTGTGTGTACACAACAAACCCACCACGCTCGCTGACACACTCTGCATCTCATAATGATGGAAGGCATCACTGGCGTTCTTAATACCGTAGCCATTTCAACTTAATATTTTCGGAGGGTCTTTGTGTAATTATTATATAATTGACATCGCATGCATAATATAATAAAAAGCATATAAATAAGGATGATTATGGACATTCCTATGAGTGAGTCACCTGAGCCATAGGGTGCGTCACTAAAATTCATCCTAATCTATGTAGCCCATCAATTTGGGCCCGCCACTTGGAGCCCGCATTGCCTTCAAGTAACCATCTCCATGGACTTGGTCTTGCAACTCCGGGTACCTGGATCTCCTTCTCCTAGATCTTATAGAACTATTCTACAATTACATAAAAATTATGAGGAAACACCAATCAGCAGTTGGGGGGAGGTACATTGGGAGGGAGAAGAGAAATACAACCATGGAGTAAAATTGAGACAAGGCAGGGGTACGCAAGCCCTATTTTTTCCAAAAATATTCACTCATTCATTCATCCATTCATCACATGAATCTAGTCCATAATCACCCTTCATGCATGTCATACATAAGCATAAGAAATTTAAGTACATTGTTATAAAAATTGCAATACAGTCCAAGTAATGTTGTGATCGAAAAATTTCAATTGATCCGAAAAACCATTTTTCGGTATATATATCTCATATATATTTGGGATTTTGAATTAAGATCAACGATTGATCTTGACATAAACCAATTAACTATTAATTAATTGAATCATATAAATAAGAGTTTCAAAAACCCTAAATTTATTCATACCCAATAAATATGAATAAAGATAATATTGACGATTAACTATTAATCATTAATTAATTAACAACTTAATTAATCTAATCATAAAAAATTTAGAATTACCAAAATTCTAAATTTAACTTATACCCAAAATTTCATAATTAGGTATAAAAATTATAATTAACTCTTAATTATAAAATTGAATTAATTAGCCACTAATTAATTTCATGACTGAAACTAGGTTTCTAAAATTTGAGATTGATTAATATTCCACTTAGTTGGTATGAACTAATCTTAAAAGGAAAATGTTTCGCTTCCTTTCAGTATTCTGTAAATACATTCAAAAATTATATTTTCTGCACTCAACAACAGAAAGCCAAACCAATGCAATTGTTTACGTAGTTTGATTGGCAAAATGGAGGCTAAGGGATCAAATCCCTTCTGATGCAAGCAACGGCCAACTGGGTGTTTTTTTTTTTTTTTTAAATAAAATTTTCAACAAACAGCCATTGCATGTCAACTTGCATATATATATATATATATATATATATATTCATATATACAGACAACAGACAACCATTGCGTGACAACTTGCATATATATTCATATATTCAGCAAATTAAGAATATCTATTCAAGAAAAACATTTCTCAAACAGAATCGTATATATCGCAAACACTACAACTATTGTAGTATCTTTAAAATTCGAAATCCCAAATTAAGATCACAACACTAATCAGACATCGAACTATTCGATACTGCAATGAAAATAACATCAAATTCTAAATTACGCTCGAAGATGGCTCTGATACCACTGTTAGGAATCGTGGCGCAGCGGAAACTAGATTTTAAAAAATTTTTATTCCCAGTCCCAGCGATCACTTCGAGGTAATTCGGAATCAGAATTATTATTAACGAGGATGTTTAGAATTATACCTACAAGGACTCTGACTTGGTCCTCGTGTTGTATTCCTCGTGTTGATGCTGTTCGACGCCGATGACACGAACCGCCGTGTCCGATCACGAGCCTCCTGAGTCGATCCTTTGACTAGACGCACAAATGCACGCCCTCCACGGTATCCACACCAGACCTCCTTGTAGAAATCGAGAAACAGTTTCTCGAACGGTCACACCGGAACTTGTTTGATATTTTCTCGGTTAAAGCTTTTGTTTTTACCTCACGTCCTCAGCCAAGAACAACCAACTTACTTTTTCTTTTTTTTCCAGCACTTTATTCTCTGCTCGTCATCACCTTTTTTTTTTTATCGGCAAAGAAAAAACATCAATTTAATGAAATATTAAGGAGAATTGATTGACTTTCAATCAATGCGAACGTAATGATTGGAAACGGAAGAAGTTAGCCGATTCAAATACAACCGGTATTTGTTTAAAATTTTCATGCACACGAAAATGTTGATTCGATTTAATCCAAATCGGAACTTTTAACCGAGAATATCAATCGGATTTCTTAAGATCAATTATTTAATTCCGTAAGAACCTTATCCAATAAGGTGTGTGACCGTTACTGGCTAACTCGTGCTAGCGAACATTTAATTGCCTTGTCCAAAATTTAAACTATTAAATTTTGGTTACGAGAAAAACCTGTATTGTGTGTGACCCATTGGGTTCCACACTAAGCCAGCAGCAGGTCCAATTATATTCTAAATAATCTCATTAAACTCTTTAATAAAATTATTCGATTAACTCTTAATCGTATAGACCCACAAGTCAAGATTGACGTCTAGCAACGTGTCATGACTACCCGGATAGTGAGGATTTCAATCGAAGGATCGAACACCCTTTGGTGATTAGTTACCGTATAATTAAATCCTTCAGTTATACAATATCCCGAATAAGTTAGGGTATAGATAAAATGTCAAACCCAAATACTTATTCATATGTTTCCAATTCTCAAGTATTTGACTCAATTATGAAACATTGGAAACTCCTTTCCAATTTTCATTGTACTCTGGCCAGAGATTTTTCAAGTCAATACTAAGAAGAATACACAGAATATTCTCTCCTATTAGGAGTAACTGATTCCTTATTGATTACTCACCATCTCCATAAAAGTCTCATTGGGTTCAGAATACCCTACACATATCTCAGAGAGTCATGTTAAGGAATAGACCAAAACTTCAATTTAACAATTATAAGATGCCATGGTAATCTCAGATCTAAGGATTATTTATACCTACTATCACCTGAGGATTAGCCTATTGACATTTATTTTAGAATCCATTAGGCTTTCTTCTAGCGAGTCAGTTCAGTGAACTCATTCCATAATGAGCACTTACACTCTTACATTAGTGACTATTCACAAATAACTGTGAGATCAGTTATCCTCTACTTTAGAGCATGTAACAAGTATACTAGTCTTACCGGATCACTAATCCCCTATTCGGTGACCCTATGACTAGGAACGTTTTTAAATTAAGGTTTCTAAGATTTTAGGTCTCACTAGTATGATCTCATCATAGCCCTAAAATGAACCTCAATTTATGGGTTTCATCATAACAATAAATATACACAGCACATGATGAATGAAATTGCCTCAAATTATATTTCATAAATAAAGATCGAACCAATTACATCATATGTGATTGGATTTAGGACATATTCCTAACATCGACATGACGACTTCAAAGGAAATCAAATTCAGACAAGACATCAACTCATACTGATCACATGACTTAGTAGATAAGGATTGATATTTAATTTAAATATGGATATACTGTAAAATGAATGTGGATTTATGGAAATCCAATTTATTCTACTTGGTTTGAGATATCAACATTATGTAAAAACTTATTTTTTTTATTAGTTATGAGGTGATGAGATATGGTTGGCCATTGGAGGTCATGCACTTGTGCAGGGAAGAAGAGGATTGACGGCTAAAAGTTCTGGTAGGCATTGCAGACAGCGTTTCGTAGGACAACTATGCCCAAAAGAATTGGTTTGATGTTTTCGTGGGTGATTCCTCTTCATGCGGGTATTTTGGGACATCGTCTTCCGAAGGATCAAACTTTTGTCATAAACTCCTTCAAGTCATGTTTTCATCGAGGGCTCATGTCAAATAATCAGATACTAAAGAAACTGTCTTTCAACTTTCAGATCTAATGCCTGACTTAACTATTTGATTCTATACTTAGGAGATTAATCAATCTTATGGGAATAGAAATTCATTTTAACTTGCCTTTCATTGCATGCCACATTATGTTTTTAATTTTATATTTAGCAAATTTGTACATACGTTCCTCTTTTTCTTTTACACACTGCGAAAAAATTGTAAAAACGTGCTGCTCTTCAATTTCCTCCCAACTCCTGCTTTCAGTCCCTGACTTTCATTGTACTTGTGAGCTCATCTACTTCAAAGCTACCATTTTTTAAAGAGTAAATTGATTTATCCATCTCTTAGATATGTGTTACACATCAAGTTCTTCTTTTTCTAATTTTGTACATTAATATCGTGTACTGGACATCAATTGGATCCTCCTGAACTTCAATTTCATCCTTCTGAGTATCAATTAGGTCCTTCTAAATATTAATTCTGTTCTTCTAAACATCAATTTGGTTCTTTTGACAATTGGTTAAATCCTTTTAAACATTAATTCCATCATTCTGAACATCAATTTCATCTTTATATTAACCGTGTTAAATGATGTTATGGTTTCACATAGATCCATTTTAAATAGAAATAGATCCTTTACAGATTATAGATCTATTTCATTAGTCCTTGACAGTTCAACAATAACAATATAATCTAAACTCCACGAATTTGGGAAAATCAAGTTCAATGCTGTGTATTCGAGTTCACTACCTTAAAGCGCTCGATCTTCAATACTCCGCTGCCAGCTTGCTGATATTAATTTGTTGCTTCAAAAAGTTATTCCAAGTTCTAAGCTCTCTCTCGAACATTAGAGAGAAGCTGCTGCTAGGGGGAGCGAGAAGGTCAATAAAGATTGTCCCTTTGGCCCAGGTGTCAATAGGGCGAGAGTGGACATCTGATGGAATGTGAAGTGCGATGAGAGGGGTGGTGGAGCGCACAAGTGGGTAAGAGAAAATGAAATAAGAAATATTTGAACCATAAAAACTAATTTTAAAAAGATCTATTAATTGTCAGGGACATATTTGATAGGGATTTATTTGAAACCATAACACCGTTTATACTCTGTTAATGCAATGATAAAATTGATATTTAAAATGACATAACTAATGCTCAAAATAACAAAATTGATACTTAGAAAACCTAACTGATATCTAAACAAAATTTTATTTAGGACATAATTAATGCTCAAAAGGGCAAAATTGATGCTTAGAAAACCCCACTGATATCCAAAATGACCCAATTGACGCTTAAAAAGACTCAATTGATATTCAAGATAATATTTAGAAGGACGATATTAATGTATAAAATTAGAAAAAAGAAGAACTAGCACATAATATATTTATCAGGGACGGATTAATCAATTTGCTCTCTTATAAATTATGCGTGGAAGAAAGCCACTGATCAGATCCAAGGCAAACGTACTTATCATATGATATTTACTTGCCGCAGATAATAAGTGAAAAGTATTATATTACATCACAGGCCTTGCGCATTCCACCCCCACACAGGTAGGCAGGTAGATAGATAGATATACATACATATATCTGGATACTGCACCAACTTTTCACACAACAAAGGGGCCTCTCATTTCATGGTCAGCTCTTCAGGTTGGTCCAGTAACGAGAACGGCTAATCCAGTTGCTTGACCATAGAAACACTGTAGTTTCCAATCTCGGGTTATGATTTTTTTCATAATCCTCCTATAACCTCTTTTAGGTCCATGAAGCTCAGCAGAAGCTCGGCTGATTTGTCGAAGAGAGAAGCCTTGCCCACATTCTATGGCCTATCACAACCTTGTTTTGCCTCTCAGTTATTCACTGCCACCCAACATGAGAGTAAATTTTATTTCATCAAAGAAATTTTAACTTAAACTGAAATAATGCAGCTTTGCCTGCAATAACTGACATAGAAGGGAATATAAGCATGTCTTCCATTAGCTAGGCCCATAATGAACCCTGTGTACCTTGCCATCACCCCATGAATCGTGCTATGAGCGAGGAGACTGCAATAGACATTGTCCGATGCATTGCTGCGAATGGCACAAATCATGCACGTGGGATCTGCAAAGTGAGCAAAACATTTCATTTAGAGATCCTCTGCTTACTCCAGAAGTAGTTACATCTCAGGAAAGAAATTCTTCAGCAAACTAACCTATGTACTTGAGATTTATAACCATCTTTTGTCGCTGCAATATCGTCGTTTCTCATGCCATAATTGCGCATAAATATGACAAATGGAGCCATTGAGCTTATAAAACACTGAGAGTGCACGCTCTTTTTATTTAGAAAATCTGGGGTCAAGATATCAAGTTTAAGAGTTTTCCTCTTCTCAATAAATAAAAATAAGCAAGGAACTTCTTGGACTCCGCTTGACTACAAATTTTCTGATCTTCGACATCTCCTAAAGAGCAATCTAGCACAGTCCTTTCTTTTCCAAATCATATATTTTCTAAAAGCAAAGAACAACAATTCAAAAGATCACCCACATAAACAAAACAGAAAGTTGTTCATTTATCTTGCAAATTATAGAGACTGATTACCCACACAGAAAGATGCGGTACCTTAATTTTCTGATATATCCAGAGACCGACATCCTGGAGTACCTTGTTTCCTGAAGCATCTGCATCATCCATCGTACGCATGCTTTAGGACAGGAGTTCCTGCCCTGCACCTTCTGCTATGACAATGACCATGTGTCCATTTTCTTTAATCCTTCTCTCAATGTACACAAAAATCCCACCAGGGCCTTCGAGGAAAAATGGTGATTTTGGAATCAAGCAACAATCTACACCTCGCTAGCAAGGGTAGCATACATTGCTATGAAACCTGTGAATAACTGATTTGATCAATTATTTTGCAAAATTACAGAGGAGACATTGCTCGATATATATCCAAGAAGTATAGCCTTAGAAACAGAATTTGAAAGAGCAAATACCAACGGCGAATGATAGTATTTAAATCTTTTATCACTACTTCAGAATAATCTAGATCAGTTCTTTTCAAGAGTGAGACATACCACTGTACTGACCCGTCAACTTCACAACACCAATGCCATTCTCAATACTTTCTGACTCCACATGAGCTGCACTAATAGCTCGTTGAGCCTCCTCAACGACAGTATCAAACCCAACAGACTTGTCTATTGCCTATATAATGTAGCACCAAAATGAAATTATTTGCTTCAAGTTCCTTGATCTAAAGTGCATGAAATAGAGTTCTCTGATCTCAGTGGCAACAGCATTACAGGAATATCATTATCAATGGTCTTGGGAATTCCAACCACTGCAACTTTGAGGCCACGTTTTTTTGTTTCCTGCATTGGGAGATATTCAATAACACTTTCAATACCATATCCATATGGCAAACTTAGTACATAGCAAGTTTCTGCATAGCTTTGCAGTTGGATTCTTCGTGCTAAAAAGGTCATAATTCTGCTGAACTTTGGATAGGAGCTCATATCAACTTAAAAAAATGTCTATCCAAGGAAGCAGTACCTCAAAAATCACAGAAGCACCCTTTTGTGTTCCATCTCCTCCAATTATGGAAAACTGATTGGTTCAAAATAATAAAGATTGGACCAAATACTCGGTTTTCATTTTTGCGAAGGTTGTCAAATAGCATTGAGCTTAATAATTTATGAAGCACGAGCAACGTACCTGGTTTATTCCTCAGTCCTCTATGCTGTCAACAATTTTTGAGGTAATGTGGCAGCCCCTTGAGGTCCCAAGGATAGTTCCACCATGCTTACGAATATCTTTCACAACCTTGGGTGTCAAAAAGACCATATTCCGAGCATAGAAACCTCTGTAACCTCCCTTCATAGATAAATGAACTTGATGAGGAAAATTGACAGTTAATTGCCGCAATAATATGTAGGTAAAAGTAAAACATGTAGAAATTAAGAGAACAGAATTTAACGAACGAGGAATAAGTGCTTCGACGCTAAAGTGAGAACATCACTTACCTCTATTCCAAGAACACTACTGACACCATACACGTGGTGCAGACCACAAACTATTTCCCACATAACCGTATTAAGATCAGGGCAAAAACCACCACATGTCACAATGCATGGATGCACATCGTCCGATTCATAATAAAACTGAAATTATGTAAAGCGTCATTATCTTTGAAATGCATACAAAGGAAAATTGTGATAGCAAATGAAATCGTGTTCCAAATAAACCTGCGAAATATGGAGTTACTCATTATCATTATCTCTGAGATGTACAAACAGAAAAAGTGATAGCAAAGAAAATCAAAGTCTGTATACCTTTTGTTGAGGACAAGCTCGTCGAAAATGGGCCCCTCGTGGACTATCTTTCTGAACCACGATCTATTAAAAGCAGAAAGAATGTATACGTACATGTACATTAACTTCCACAGCTAATACAGACAAAACAGGTCATAAAGGGTGAAACTGATAAGAAACTATTTACCTTTCGAGCTACTGAATCATCTACATTGATAAAATAATGCCTGCCCCACATAATAGAATTTATTAAAGCTTCAATGAAGTAAACATGCAAACATACCAGTCTAGACCAGAAAAACAAATTCCAGTATTGACCGGACAACTGAATAAGAGGGATTATCTTGTAAAGGATTAAGATATATCTGCATGGAAACCAAGAATCAATTATCAACACAATTACTTCTCTTCAATGGACAGAATTTTGCCTTCACGCAGTTACTTCTCTTCCATTTCTACCTCACATTCTTTAACATCACAAACTAGCAAAAACAAAAAGAAAAAAGTATTCAAGAAACAAAATTTCCTGACTCACATCAAACAAGACTCCAATGGACGTACCTCACAAAGCAGAGAGTAGAACTAACCCAGAAAAAATGGATAAAAATGAGAATACAATACCTTTCTATCAAACATGATCTCACGATAGTGGCTTTCATGCGAAATGATTCAAACAGAATATATTATTACTCACGAAAAATTCCAGATTTCCTGTTGGTAAATTACTAGGAAGTAGGAATGGTCAAAAGTTGTAAAATAGAATTCATATCCTGATCATCGATCAGCATGTGACCAGTTCCTTCGAACTAACAAATGAATACTGAGCGTAATATCATCAGTGAAATCGGTCATCTATTAGAGCAAGGTAACACAAACACGTGAATCCCTCTCTTCCCTATCACTCTCTTTCCTCTGCCACTGAACAGCGCAAAAAGTAACGTATAAAAGTTCATTCAGACTTGATTTTATCCTAGAAGATTACAGAAACGAACGTAAACTACTTAAAAGTAATTATAGAACCTAAGGAAACGATTCGAGAGATAGTCACCGGATGATCAGGAATATAATCGGATAAGTGAGGGACATCTTCGAGAACATAGCCGGCCTCTGCGAACTCGACTTTCCGGTCGGTAACTGGCAAGCCCATGGCATCGCTAGCCGGGTCTACGACACCGTTGGACATGACGTATCGGGGGTGATTGGCTGTAGAAGGCTTAGAGATGGGGGGATTGAAGCACCAGAACTTGGGATTGGAGATTGAAGCAGAGCGGGAAATGGAGTCCATCGCTGTTTTTGCACCTCAGACCCTGAGCAGCTTCTAAGTGGCAGAGCAGAGAGCCGTCGTAGATGGCGCATATGTAACCGTTGATGGCATCTCATCCAACGGCCAAGGTTTGCTCAAACTGTGATTTAGAATAGTGAGCGACACACTTGCATGATACCTGGCCGCCAGGAGGAAAGGGAAAAAGCTTCCGGAAGGTGGTGACAGTTAACGCAGGAAAATCCGTTTCTCATGAGGGGTAAAATCATCTTTAAACCAGTCCAGAAATGTCACCGTTTTGAATTTTCTCATGTTGAGTAATTTACCTGGTGAAGGTAGATGAGTACGCTTATGGAGGCTTGGAAGGTATTGTCACTGGTGGTCGAAGGTATCTTAGACGCCCATATTGGCACAACTAACATATAAGATAAGCTTATCTTGTATTTTGTGATGAAATTATGGATAAATTACCTTAAACAGCCTATGTCATGTGGCATAGCAGCAAATCAATTATTCCATTTTTAGCTCTACTTCCATCTCCACTCCCAACTGCTCCGAGTTATCTAGGAGTTTAACAAGCAGTTATATATTTTAAAATTTAATTCAGTTGATTCGACTCATTTTCTTTATGATTAAGATATTGAATTCAAGTTTTATAAATAAATAATTCACGATTGAACGAATTTTATCATATAGCTAGTCGTCTAGACGTGAACCTAAATTAATCGAGAAGTAATGAATATTTGGATATTAGGTCATCCTTTCAAGCATATAATCAATTGTGTCAAAACCCCATCAGACTTTCTTCTTGTAACCTATATATAGGTGAGCTTATATAGCTTGTATCATTGTGGATATTGAGGAATGAGGTTTCTGAAACAAGGAAATATTTTTCCCACAGTCAAAGCATTTCATCTCGTGTGAATATTGCACCGATAATGACATCAAAGGGCTGACCAAGCGTTTTCTTTATTCAAAGTGATGGGCTCAAGCCCATACGTTATCATGACCGGCCCAGAAGTTGTGGAGGCCCAACCCAATTTTCCAACCCTAATAACAAAGGCAGAGGCGGCTTTGGAGGGGGGATTAGCAGAGGCTCCCGGATCTTCTGGCCCTCTTCCTCCTAGTACCTCTCTCGACTCTTCTCGTTCTCTTCAGCTGGGTACATCTTTCATCCCAACATTGGCGCCGTCTGTGGGAAACGATCGACAAGCCTGGCTCTTCGATCGTCTCCGCCTCAATCGCGAATCCTCGAGGTTCTTGCTCCAACTTCGGTTCCTGCACAAAAAAACTGTCCGCTCCGACCACCACTTTCGTTTCTGAGCTCCGACGATGCTGCTATCTCTAAGGGACAGATTCTAACCACAAACCAAAACCCTCTACTTCCGCGAGCCTACCGCCGCTCGCCTGATCCAAGCCCTCCACCGGTTCTGGCTCTGATTGTCCCGGCCATGATAGGGCTCCACCATTCAAGCTTCATTGGCATCGAATCACTTCCGATTCGAGCCTCACGCCACCTCAAGCCTACAACCTATGCCTGACCATCCATGATCCATTCAGCCGAGGAAGGATGAAAAATTGGGTTTGTGGTTTGCAGATTTCTCAACTTTATGTACAATCAGCTCGCTGGTTCATGTCTTTCCAACTCAGACACGAGAAAAGACATTATTGCATTGAGCTTTCCTACTGTAACAATAGAATAAGTGTCCCTATCTGGCTTATCTTGGACAAAGACGTGAAGGTAATCAAAGAAAGGAAAGGCAGCTCAGGAGTTCTTGTTGAATTTGAAGAGCACGAATCGTCGATCCCATGTTAAATAACAAGACTCTTGTTCAGTTGGACATTACTGCCTCGTGGGATTCAGAACTACCTAATCAAGAAAACTGCCTACTGATCAGTGTCTCTTACAAACAAGAAACATGCATCGGCTCCGGTGTCCAGTCAAATGACTCAACCACCAAAAGTTGTCCTACCACAGCACCGATTTCCCTCTTGCTTCGTTCTCTACCTCTGCTAACCCATGTCATCGGTAAGTGGGTAAGGATCTATTCAGTCTCCCTTTACTCCCTGATGACTATGGATTTGAATCTGTACTGTCAATAGTCGCACTTTCTTTCATATGATTCTGTAGAAATCGTGTTGTTTGGTCAGCCTATCTAAATATCCTATATTGCTGCCATGGGTTGGAGGTATTTCTATATCGTTGGCTGCAAGTTCTGTTGAGGCTGACTGCATTATTGGTTGTGGAGCTCGTTGTTGGTTTTCTTTTTCTCGCTTGCCTTTTGCTGTGAAATTCTCTGCTTACTGTTGCTTGTCGTCTTGTCCAAACTGTTGTCCATTCATGCATTTAACAAGTCAAGCCGATTACTGTGCTGATTATGATAGAAACTCTTTTCTCTAGTCCATGTAGCTGCTGTTGTTACTTCCATGATGTTTTCTCTTGATTTGAGTGTTACTTTAGTCAAGAAAGGGGCTATATGTACTCCGATAATGCAGCAACTCCTTACTTGGTAATTTCTTAGGATTTCGACATCATTTCGACAAGAAAAGAGCTCACTATTATCTACTGTTGCAACAGCTGCTCGCGCAGTGCTTTCTCTCAATCTTAACGTCATTTTGATGGAGATTGGGGGCTCTTAAAAGTCCAAGCTGCAGTTACATCTTCATCTAAGTTTTATCTTCATTTCAATGGCATTTTCAATGAGAATTGAGCCCTTATCCATTCGATTTTGTAGTAGCCTTTTGCTTGGACTTTTCTCTTGATTTCCATGGCATTTTCAGAGGAAAAGGGGCTGTTTATTATAAGTCCTTGTGGCTCCACCTTGTTCAGTTTTTTCCATTGATTTTAATGACCTTTTTTATAGGAAAAGGGGTTGTTTAGCACTAGTAATTAATGCTGGCCCTTGTGCGATGATCCCTTCAGCTTTTCGCACCATTTCCTATGAGAATTATACCATTTATCATCTGTTGTCATAGCAGCTTTTCACTCATCATTTTTCACTTGATTTCAATGATGTTTTAGATGGAAAACGGGGCTATGCAATGTCTGTTATTGCAGTAGATATTTCATTGACATTTTCTTGTGTTTTTAAGTGTCATTATCGACAAGAATGGGGTTGTTTAGGGTCCAGTGAGGTAGCAGCTTCCTGGTTGATATTTCCTCTTGATTTGCGTGTTGTTTTCATTGAAAAGTGGCTGTTATCGCAATTGCTCTTTACTCAAGGTTTCTGCTCTGTCTTCGATTGATTTTGAAAAGGAATAGAGCCCATGATTATTAGATTTTACTGCAGCTCTTTCCAGCTATTTTTCTTATATCTTCATGGCATTTTCAATAAAAATTAGGTTGATTAATTACTATAGTGGCTGTTGCTTCTTGGCCTATTGATTTCCCATATGTCCAGTGCGACTGTGGGGTGAATAGGGTTGTTTAATATCAAACATTGCAACTGATCTTTACTCGATGATTTCTCGTGATTTCTATGTGATTTCTAGCGAGAATAGAGCTCTTTATTACTTGGTGTTGCAGCAGCCATATGCTTGATATTCTCCTTATTTTAAATGCACATTCAGGGGGGAATGGAACTATCTTTCATCTTTTATTGCAGCAGCTTTTTGCTGCGTATTTTCCATTGATTTGCACGACCATTTTGATAGAAAATGGGGTAGTTTATTATATGTTATTGCAGCTGGTCAGTACTCTCTTTTCCTTCACCCGATTTTGATCTCATTGCAGCCTAGAATATGAGCTATTCATCTACTGTTAAGGCTGGTGCTGTTTGCTTGATCTCCCTATCAATTTCGACGTTGTTTTATGTCGTGAGTGTGGCTATTTCTCTGCTGTTAAAGCTGCTGTTGTGTGTTTGATTTCCTTGTTTCCGTAGTTGCTCAGTGCCTTTTCCTACGATTCAGTGTTCATGGTGACGTGTACATGCATGCTACATGCTTGCTCCATTACTAATTGCGCTAGAGCTCATGATATGGATCCTATTAGGATGCAAAAAAAAAAAGAAGAAAAAAAAATCCAAGACCTTTGCGACCCAGGGGCAAGTTAAATGCATTAAAGACCTCGGAAATCTCGGGGCAAGATTGTAAGACCTCTGTGACTTAGGGGCACGCTAAAAGCGTTAAAAAAAAAATTCAAGACCTCTACGACCCAGGGGCACGTTGAAAAGCGTTAAAGACCTCGGAGATCCTGGGGCAAGTTTTCAAGACCTCTGCGACCCAGGGGCATGCTGAAAAGTGTCAAAGACCTCGGCAATCCCGGGGCAAGACTTCTAAGACCTCTGCTACCCAGGGGCATGCTGAAAAGCGTCAAAGACCTCGATAATCCCGGGGCAAGACTTCTAAGACCTCTGCAACCCAGGGGCACGCTTAAAAGCGTTTCAAACAAGAGGCCCCTATGATCCACGGGCATGCTAAAAAGCGTTTAAGCCAAAAGACCCTTGCGACCCAGGGGCACGCTCAAAAGCGTTTCAAATAAAGACCTCTACAACCCAGGGGCACGCTCCAAAGCGTTCAACAAATCATAAACACTCATTACTAGTCAAAATTCAGCACAGAATCTGTCGCGCTATAAAGGAAGGGCCAATACTCGTGATATATCAAATGACGCTATGGCAATCTTACAGGAAAAAGCGTCGTGTTACTTGATGATATGTTGATCTTACATGAAAAAGCGCCATATTAATTGTGGTGATCTTACATGAAAAAGCATCATGTATCATTCATGATTGTTCGTTATGGCGCATCAGTGAATCACGATTATGGGAAAAAGCGTCGTATCACTTGGCCGTTGTGCTTTTAAGCATTATGGAACATCGTGTTTTGAAAGCACTACATTACTTCGACATCGGGATAGGCGCCCGCAGATCAGACAAAGAGACGTCGTAACACTTAAATTAAAACAGCTAATAACAACGCGGTGAAACTCGTCCAGCTGGCACAGAAGATCGAGGCCAAGGATGGTGGAAGGATCAACGCTTGGATAAAGACACTGCAAATCATCCCTCACGGAGCCAAGTGACTCCTCAAAAGCTTTACCGCTGCGCCTCGTTAGCTCCTCTAGGAAGGCATCACTAGACTTGAAAGCTTAAGATATCGATAATCCCGGGACAAGACTTTCATGGCCTCTGCGGCTCAGGGGCACTCTAAGAGCTCAAAGACCTCAATATTCCTGAGCCAAAACTCAACACAACCCTTGCTACTCAGGGACACCATACCCAATACCCTTGCGACCTCGGGGCAATACATGCTGCAATCATAGCACAACTAAAAATTTCTAAAATCCAATGGTTTATATTTATAGCGTTAACGATTCGGTCTTAGTATGCAATCATATTAGAGCGCTATTAATCATATATGAAAGCTCCTAATCCCAAGGATATCAAAGGGAGGAGAGCCGTAATTTCTTTTCCACCATTCTTGATATAGCTTCTAGTGATGGCCTTGAGCGCCAATAGATACTCGAAGCTAGGGATTCGAGCTGGACCGGCATCGGGATGTAGGATGTATTTATTTTCTTTTTTTTTAGTACTAGGAGTCTTATAAATACCAAGAGCAATCACATTGTACTACACTTCAATTTATTCAATTCAATTTCAGATCATTTTGTGCTTTTTCTTAAAGTTCTGTATCTCTTGGATTTCCAAGAGTGGTGAATATTCTATATCCTTGGTGTGGCCTTCCAAGGTGGTGTTTTTCGCTATATATTCTTAGAGTGGTGGTATCTATATCTCTAAGAGTGTATTTTATCTCACACTTTCATTCTCTAATGTGTGATTTCTGTATCCTTTGAGTTTGAAGTGCTATCGTTTTCTATTATTATACCGTCCCAGTATCACTTCTTATCTAAAGTTGCTCTGGAGAGGAATAGCCAGAAAAGATTGCACATCAAAGTTGTATTCAAGGTTGATTTCTCGACCTCCAATCTTCTCATCCTAAGTAGATGAGCCCACAAAGAGAACTTCCTTCCAGTTGTTTCCAGTTCCACAGTGATATCAGCATCCTTCTCCTGCTTATTATCTCCAATAAAACTATCTCAATACTATAAACATCTTATTTGAAAGTTATTAGCAAATTCAAAGTGCTAAATATCCTTGAGGCTGTCTAATGCTCGACGAGGCATCTTGTAGATCTTCACCAAGACTGCTACTTGTGAGCTTTTAAAGCCCAAAATCAAACCTTTGCATTGAAATCCTTATCAAAGAGAATCTTCTCGAGCCTCAGATTGTAGTGATTCAATTAATCAATTAATTGTTGAACACGTAAGATGACACTTCAAGAATAAGAAATAAGCTTGAAACATAATCATTCAAACAAGAATCTAGAAAAGATGGGTTCAAATCTACAGGAGAGACTATACCTTTGGAGATTTTCTTCAACACAGAGAAAGCAACGGGGCACGAAGAGGAAGACAGATTGAGAGTTCTTCCGCCTCTTTGAATTGTGGGCATAAAACTTATCAAAGGATTTATGGAAGAATTGAAAAGCGGAGAAGATAGAAAAAATTAGGGTTCCTTTCACGCTTCCAATTTCCAAGTTTTAAAAGTTTTCCATCCAAAAAAAATTATTTTTTTAGTTGATCAGTTTTCATGGGTTCAAACAAAACCTGGTCAAACCGGCCGAGTGATTGGATCCAACTGGGTTCGAGTGGCAATCCGAGTAACAATTAAAAACTGGACCGGACAAATGGCCGGTTCCCTGTCGGACCCGTTTGACCGGCCAGTTCGGTCCGGTTTTACAAACTATGCCATAGACTTTACCTTAAAAGCTCTCTTTATTTTTTCTGTTGAATCTTTTTTCTTTTTGGCATATCATTCATTTTGAGGGTACATTTTGCTCTTTTTTTTTCCCACTGATTAGTTTTCCTCTTTGATAAGCTACTTACATGTTTGAGATCTTTGGGCTTCCATGAAGACTACCAAGTTTGTCGGTCTTTCTCCTTGCCTCCCTCTATGCATACATTTCTTTGTTATTCTTTTAGTTTATTTTATCTAGAGAAATTTATGTTCTTCCTATTGCAATTCAAATTCTCTAGGATGTACTTGTTATTCTTAGAATATCTTTAGAGGATTTTTAGGTTATATTTATATATTATCCTATTTATTTAATTTTAGGAAATCGGATTTGATAATTTTCTTGCTCTATAAATACGCATTTGTATTTCATATATGGGACATTGAAAAAGGGGAAAAACAAAAGGGTAAATCAAGAAAGTTAGCTAGAAGAGCTCGGAGAAAAGGCCACGACGAGGACAAGTTCTACGTGTCTTCCCGAACCAAATTAAGTCCTTTTACTTGTCTCAAAAAAAAAAAAAACTTTTCATCAAATTTAGTGACTTTTCATCGAGACTTGCTTTAAAGATGGGCATCTATAGACATCCCATTTTGGTCGAAAAGTGCTTGAACCTCGACCTCAAAAAATTAAGCTAGCACATGCCGATACAAGTTCTAATATGATGTTTGGAAGTAAAATTAAGGATCTAGTTAAAATCAAAAAGGGAAAATTTAGAGTCATTATGAAGAGTATTAAATCAATTTCGATTCTACGTATCATGGACCTTGGGATCATTCAATCAAGAGAAGAACCATGTCTTGGAAAATCTGAAAAATGTGAAAACAATTTAGAAATATATATAAACTTTTGAATATTTTAAGAAAACTTTTTTAAAAAAACTTTAACAAACAGAATATATAGAATAGGAAATATCTTCAAAAAAATTAAGAATGTGATAAAACTTCATAAAGAACTTATAAATACGAAAAAAAATTTCGTGAAATTAAAAAAATTTAAAGAATTTTATAAAAGTTTAAAATTTATGAAAATTTTCAAAAAAATTAATAAAAATAATAATTTTTTAAAATTTCTAAAATTGTAGGATAAGATTTTTAAAAATTATATGTAACAGATATCACAGAGGAGGTAGGCCAGTATTTTGCTACACGTATGACATGAAGGGGCACAAACGAGGATGACAATTTTTTAAAAATGTTTTGAAATTATTGAAGATGTGATGGATAAATGATTTTATCTTTTATGTATTTTTAAATTTTTTAGAATTTACAAAATTCTTTACGAATATTCTTATACTTTTTTATATCTATTAATTTTTCTAATTTTTTGAATAATTTTCTAAGCTGTCACAAATTGTTTGTGAATTTCCACTTTTTAAAATTTTTTTAATCATTTTAACATTTTTTTACTTTTAAACAACTCTCTAATTTTTTTAGATTTTTATGAATATTTTACAATACTTTGAATTTATTACATTGTTTCAAATTCCTTACATATTTCCGAATTTTTTGAATTTAATTTTCAATTTTCTCTGATTTGTTATTATTTTCTGAATATTTTTACAAATCTTAGGTGTTTTCTAAATTTTTTCTTAATTTGCAAAATTTGTTAAACATTTTTCTATTTTTAAAATTTTCATTCAAGATATCAAATAGACATGCACATCAGTAGCCATACACATGTGGCATCCATATCAAGTACTACACTAGCAAAATGCCATTTTTCGTTAAAATTCCAAAGAAAAGTTAATGGAGGACTTAGGAACCTAATTGATAATACAAGAAACGTAATTGGTATCATAAGAGACCTAATTAATATTATGAAAGCCCACTTGCTATAGAATTCATGTTTGGCGGGTTAACTGATGCAAAAAATTGTCGAGAATATAAATGTTCCAAAACTCATCTCTCATGATTGAATTTTTATTTTAATCATTGGATAATCATCCTCAAATGAATCTTGTGGTGGCGACTCCAATGTTCTTTCCCATAAGTCTGTCACGTGACTCATAGTATATTCCTTATATTACTCTGTTTGACAAAATAATTTTTCTAAAATTGATATTTTTTATAATAGAAGCTGACATTTTCTAACGTCAACCCCTACTAACCACTCAGGAATGAAAAGCCTGAGTGTGATAGGATTCCAATTGTTCTGGTTCATCTCACTATATTTTCACAAAAGAAATGACACAAGAAAAGGTGTTTCACCCTCATGAGCCCCATGTCCACCAAATGTAATACCACTCGTTTGTCACTATTGGAAGTCCATCGAAATCCTTCATGGATCCCCACGTTTTCAATCAACTACTTTAAGAACCATGTCTAGGAGTCTTGGCTTTCACATTCGCTACAGCCTAGGCAGCTAGAAATATTTGATTGTTTCCATCTCTATCAACTGCACTTAGAAGTTGTTCATCTAAATGAGGTTTTAGGAAACACCCATTTAATCCTACAATAAGTTTATACTCTATTAAAATCCTTGATTTTAAACCGTCAAAACCAATATATAACATCTTGACTCTTGTTGTTGAGCCAAGAGACCCATCAACGGTTAATTCAAACATATTTGTTTTACTTACGCTCCTTACCTCTCCAATGTAAGAGGGAATCGACTTATAATGATCCTCTAAAGAACCCCCATGTCATCTTCTGCGCACGAGATCTAGTTTTATAGTGGGTGACTATTCGTAATCAATGCATATTTATTTTCAAGAACTGCCCTAACTTCTTTAATAGTCCAATGAGGTAACAATCTAAACGTATTTAGGTAAGTGGTAGCCGATCACTTCTCTCCGACTTGACTATTTCTTAGGGGCTTAGAACAGCTATACTTTGCGTCATACGTCTTCACAACAAAAACAACCTTCTTTTTGCTTAACCGAAGCAAAAATACCCCACTTACAATTATGACAACACACAACTTTCATCTTTCTCTATAGCTCCTCTTACACTTGATAACATGCCATTAGCAATAACACACGTCTGCATAGCTCTTTTAAATTCTTGTCTATCATGTTGTCTTCATTTTCAGCCTCTTGCACATTTTCAAGCTTCAACTTTGTCTCTCCTTCAACAAATATATCTAGACATATATGCCAAACTCCACACTTAGCCATTTTGCAAATATTAGAATCAGGTTTTATTTCAACTAAACCTTTTGAGAAAGACAACTTAAGAATATTACACCAACATTTGTTTGCTACCATGTAACTCGAACGCGGTAGCATCACTCTCAACTCGGACAATGTCATCTTTTTTGCATCTTATCTAGAGAGTGTGTTACTATGAGCATGGCTTCATAAAATGCTCAAAGACCATGCAACCACAACGATGAAATCGTAGCTTGAAGTATGCAATCATACTACACATTTACAAACTTATATAAGAAGAAAACATGTTTTAACTGGGAACACCTCCACTAAGAAACTGATAACCAGGACATACATAAAGTAAAAAAAAAAAATGGTGTAGAAGAACTCTAAAAAATTCGAAACTAATAAATTATTGTCACTTGCTTAGGGAGACAGAGAGTAAGAGAGATGAGAACTGAAAGAATAAATTGAAAAAAATTAGTCATCTTTTTATTAAAGAGAAATTAAGAACTAACTTTAAAGAGGGAGAGGATGAAGTGATTAAAAAGAATTTTGGGTTTAAAATTCTCCATTGCTAATATGTAGGGTAGGGGATTGGATGAAAATAACATGGAAAACTATGAAATGCACATGAACAACGCTAAAAACTATATCAGCAACTCGACGGAAAATGAAACTCGTATGAACACTAAAGACTATATCAGTAACTCGAAGGAAAATGTGACAGATGACCAGTGGTGAAATATTTCTGATGCTACTTTTTTTATATATTTTTTTCTGACGTATTTTACCCTTAACTCTTTTTAAAAATTATTTTTTTAAAAAAAAATTTCACTGAAAGAGACCTAGCAGGATTGTTTTAGAGTTAACATTCACTTTGGTCTCTCAATTTGTACCCGGCCAGCACTTTAGTCCCTAAACTTTTTTTGCCAATAATTAGGTTCAAACATCCATTTTTTTGCCAACAAATCAGTCCGACCGTTAGTTTGCCATTCGATGTGTCACTTATGGGGTTAGATTTATACTTTTTTATTGGCAAAAAATTAAAATGACGTTATTTTACTGAATAGAAAAATGTAATTATTGTTTTATCCTTAACTATTGATCATATTTCTGACAAATAACCATTGGTTAAAAAAAACTCATTGAAAATATGATCAATAGTTAAGGATAAAGCAATCATTACATTTTTCTATTCAATAAAATGACATCATTTTAATGTTTTGCTAATAAAAAAGTATAAATCTAACCACGTAAGTGACACATCGAACGGCAAACTAACGGTCGGACTGATATGTTGGTAAAAACATGGATGTTTGAGTCTAATTGTTGGTAAAAAATATTTAGGGACTAAAGTGCTGGTCGAGTATAAATTGAGGGACCAAAGTGACTGTTTTCTCATTGTTTTATCTTTATATAAGCACCCTAGCCCGAGGAAGTGCCTCATGTTTTCTGGTGAGCCTCCATTCCTTCCTCTTCCTCCTGACAAGGCTGAGAGGGAAAAACCTCTAGAGCTAGAGACGATCGCAGCAGGAGAGGACCTTACCTTGTTCTCCAGAGTTTAGAATCGCGATAGCCATGTACAGGGCTGCAGCTTCACACCTTAGATCCTTCAAGGTCGGTCTTCAACTTGGCCCTAAGATCCCAAATTCTTCAACCGCTTTCTTGAGCAGATGCACGAGATTAATATTGATGAGACACGCTTGCTATTGAATTATCCAAATGTATCTGATGTAGTGAATGATAGATTCCAATCTTTAGTGTGGAGAATGTTCTGCCTTGTAATTCAATCTCTTTACTGATTTTTCTTTTGGAACATAAATCTGGTTTCATGGATCTGCTTCAATCCCTCATTGAGATTTTCCACTGCACCTTCTTGTAGTAGGACTTCAATTTGCCTGTTTTTATTTGTATTTAATTCTGTGTGTATCAATCCTGGTGCTCCATTTGCTCTCTTACACTACGTTTGAATCGTTCAGTTAGGAGGGAGGGGAGAGATCAGAAGGGGTGCAGAAATAAATCTCATGTTCGGTAATTAGATCTTAAAATGGAGGATAGGGTTTTGCGAGGTTTCAACGAAACCCCCCAAAATTGGTGGAACTGAGCAGCATTTGTTTCAACTGCAACGCCCTTCCCTTTTTTTAAGTCTATCAGAACAAATTAAGGTGTTGGGTGGCGTATCTTCTTCCACCGTTCCCCTTCTTCCCAGCCCACTCCCTATCACTTGATATGTGACTTGTCATGACCGCTTTATGTGCAACTTGGCTTTATATTCCAGCATTATGGAATAATCAGCTTTTCATAATTGGCATTCCTTCAGTTAATAGTGGGAGAGAAAAATTACCAGTTCAAGATGAATTGCTGAAATGCAGTAACTTTGGCTAAGGGGATGTATTTTTATTATTCAAAACGGGATATTTCATTTGAATAGATAAGTTTTGCATCATTCCCTTTACTGTTCTTCTATAGCAATATACTGAGGTCTGCAATTAGATGTTTTTTTCCCCTAAGTGGATATTTCTCAATTTGTCATCATCACTTAATAGGATCAACTTGGAGGTGTAAGGATTAGGAGGTATGCTACCTCTACTTCACTTGCTTCTAGCTCAACCTCATCAGGCTTGTTCAGTTGGTTAACTGGAGAAAGGTCCAGCTCCCTCCCTCCTCTGCAAGTACCGCTCTCAGGAATTTCTCCAGCACTGTTGCTTCCAGATTATGTTGAACAAAGCAAGACCAAGATCACCACTCTTCCCAATGGAGTTAAATAGCCTCAGAAACATCTGGAGTGAGTTTCCCCGTCGAACCTCTTACCTGATACCTCTTTATTTTTGAAGTTATTGTGATTTCTGATTTGGGTGAACTTTTTGCTTTTTGTCTGGTGACTGTTTAGAATCCTGCAGCCTCAATAGGATTGTACATCAATTGCGGTTCTATATACGAGACACCCCTGACTTGTGGGGCCACGCATCTCTTGGAGAGAATGGCATTCAAGAGTACAAGGAACCGGAGTCACCTACGTATTGTAAGGGAAGTGGAGGCCATTGGAGGTAATGTTGCAGCTTCTGCCTCACGGGAGCAGATGGGTTACACCTTTGATGCCTTAAAGACCTATATTCCCGAGATAGTGGAGTTGCTGATTGACAGTGTGAGGAACCCAGTGTTCTTGGATTGGGAAGTCAATGAGGAGGTGCTTTTAGTTTTCACCCTAAAATTCCTTAGAAACTTGTTCCTTTTAGGTCGTGTTTAATTTTTATAGGATACTGAGGGATTAAAGAGAAATGACAAAAAGACTAAATTTTTCATACTGGATGTAACACTGTAGACATGTTTGTTTTACTTTTTTGAGGCAAATTATCTGTGGTGGGAGGAGCCCAGTTATTTAGCTAATTTGTGCATATATCTATCGTTCATTTACAAAGTGGTCAATCTGAATTTGTACGGATTGCTACTGTTAACCTTCTCAAAAACTTGTGCTGGCAAATCATTGACTTGAACCATCTTATTGTGCAGCTTCAAAATGTTAAAAAAGAGCTTGCTGAACTTTCTAACAATCCACAAGGCCTACTTTTGGAGGCCATTCATTCGTCTGGCTATGTTGGTGCATTGGCAAATCCTCTTCTGGCTCCCGAATCAGCACTTAACCGACTGGATGGAAGCATTTTGGAGGAATTTGTAGCTGTAAGCCTTATATTCGCAATCAACTTATTATTTCTTGTTTACCTTGAGATTACTGAGAAGCATTTCTCTCTGCCAAACTTCAGGAGAACTATACTGCTCCGAGGATGGTGCTTGCTGCATCAGGAGTTGAACATGGAGAGCTTTTGTCCATTGCGGAGCCGCTCCTCACTGACCTCCCAAATGTGCCCCAACCTTCTGAGCCAGAGTCAAAGTATGTAGGAGGAGATTTTCGTCAACACGCTGATACGGGGGTGATGATCTAGTCTACTTGAATATTTAATTGCATAAATCTGAGTGCGAAGTTGTATTTATTTCTTGGAGATAACCGACCCTGTTGAAATGAAACCTAGGGGTTAACTGCTTGTATATATTTTTGTGATTTGTTTGTTTTCCTCCTGTTTTCAGAATATTCATGTTGCTCTCGCTTTTGAACTTCCTGGTGGATGGCTGAAGGAAAGGGATGCCGTCATTTTGACAGTAATTCAGGTTTCTCCTCTTCCTATTATCGCAATTTTGTTGCCTTGCTTGAATGGAATTGGTGCAAATGAGGATCATTCTTGCAGATGCTTATGGGAGGTGGTGGTTCGTTCTCT
The DNA here is from genome assembly GCA_037672795.1 of Lagerstroemia speciosa. Taxonomy (NCBI): domain Eukaryota; kingdom Viridiplantae; phylum Streptophyta; class Magnoliopsida; order Myrtales; family Lythraceae; genus Lagerstroemia; species Lagerstroemia speciosa. The sequence continues at coordinate 12,065,944 of CM075295.1, forward strand.
GCTGGTGGCCCTGGGAAAGGGATGCACTCACGACTTTGTGAGTTTTTCATTCCCACCATAATCTGTTGTTTCGCCAATTTATTTTTTCTCCATTTACCCGGACACTTTTCCTTTCCTTCTTCTTGTGACATCCTTGGCCATTTTGGTGTAGATCTAAGAGTATTGAACGAGTACCAACAGATTCAGTCTTTCTCAGCATTCAACAGTATCTTCAACAAAACAGGACTCTTTGGAATCTATGCTAGCACTGTAAGGAATACTTAAGATATGCCCTAAATTTTTTCTTGATATTTTACTCCTTTTTACCAATGGTATTCCATTCTCCTTTTTATTCTTTTTGGGTATTTATGAAGTAACATGCTGCTTTGTTAATGTCAATGAACGTATTGTTCCAGAACAGTTTTTCGGCCTTGAGTAGATGCACTTTCTGGGCTGCTCCATTATGATATATTTTTTGTAGTAGTAGTAGTAGTTTTCAACAAATTAGAGCACGCATTATGATTTATTCATCATTTGGTTCCAAATAGAGTTTTTAACCATAAATCCGTGCTTCTTGTTTTGTTACTGAGCAGAGCTCTAACTTTGTCGGAAAAGCAGTTGATGTGGCTGCAGCTGAGTTAATTGCCCTTGCGACACCTGGACAAGGTTCAGCATATTTGCGTTTCACTTGCTCTTCTTATTCTATTGAATTGTTTTGACAAAAACTGGTATGGACCATTTTTTTCCCTTTTTCATTATTGCAGTTACAGCGATGCAACTTAATCGTGCAAAGGAGTCTACAAAATCTGCTGTCCTTATGAACCTAGAATCCCGAGTATGTTTAGAAATGAGATCTTTAAAGATTGCTTAAAAAGAAGGAATTTAGTGCAATAGCACATAAAGATGATAAACAAAGAAGAGATTTTATAATATGTCTCAGTCTTTCAGTTTTGCCATTTTCATTGTTTTCGGATGCCTTATCATAGCGGTCATTTTCTTCTGCAGATGATTGTATCTGAAGACATAGGGAGGCAGATCTTGACCTTCGGGGAGAGGTATATAATTACATAAATCTTTGCTGCTCAATTTCAATTTTCTTTTTCTAAAGGGGAAAAAAGGAATAAAACGAAGAACAAGCTATAGAACTCCAAGTTATATATGTTGTTTACAAAGCTAGTTTATGAACTGAGCTTTTAATTCCTTATAGGAAACCTGTGGAGCATTTTCTCAATGATGTTGAGAAGATAACCTTGGAAGATGTTACAAATGTTGCTAGAAGAATCCTCTCTTCTCCTCTGACAATGGCATCTTATGGAGATGGTAAGTCAAATAGAAAAATCAATTTTCATTCAAAATTTATGATAAAGATGTTCATGAAACCTTGTCTTTCTGACAGTTACAAATGTCCCAAGCTATGAATCAGTTAGCAGAAAATTCCATGCAAAATGAGAGATTCGCATATAATTCAGTTCAACCGTAGCTCCGTCCAGCCTTGCTCTGAAATTTGGATCCAGGGGCCCCTCATTTCCATTACTGCTGTTACAATAATATCCAAGGAAAAACCTGGAAAGGAGAATTAGCACCATGCCTCTTTATTTGGCTTGGGACACCACGTGTTGCCTCTCGTCATAATGTTCGTTTTCCCTTGTCATGATTCACAATGTCATAATTGACATTTTCTGTTGGATTAGTTAATTACGGTATTTTTCTTAATGTCGTGATATTTCTGCTGCTGTAGTGTGGGGGCGTGGCGAGAGAAATCTTCATATTTGAGTTTATTATAGAGATAGCCGGACATTGGAAGGAATCATTTGTAATGAACTACACAGGCCAGAAATGAGATAACAAACATTCTTAGATAATGTCACCGAGTTATTAAAAGTGTCTATGAGCCGGGAAATGTTGGTTTGGCGATGGGGGAATGCTGACAGTGATATAAGCAGCAAACTTTAGTCTACGATCTTCACTCTTGAGCGTGTTCACAGTTTAGGGTTCATCTCAGCTCAATTCCCTGTCCACAATCTTTGGAAGATGATTCTCTCCAATTTCAAAGATGTCAACAAAAGGGCCGAGCGGACTCATCAAGGAAGGGACACGTGGACATATCCGTGAAGGGACGTGTGAAATTAGTAAGCATCAGAAACGCCCCTGAAACAATACAACTTACAGGCGATGGAATAGTATACTCCGATGAACAGCGAAGTGTTGGTGCAAATCCGGGAAAATTGCACCATTGGTGTAAAATGTTTTGCCATGGTTCGTTTTTGGTGCAAAAAGAAATTTTCGTTTTTCATTGGTACAAAATCTTTTAAAATTGTTCCCTCTTGATACAATCCGTTCATTTGTCCTAACAGTGTTAAATTTGAAGTTGACATGGCATTCAATTGAATTTGAAAATTGATGTGGAATCTACCTTTTATTTTATTAGATCCGACTTGACCCGAAATCTTTTTAAAAAATTTCACCCTACCTAATTCATTTATTCTTTTGCCATGTTAGCTTAAAATTTTGGAGGCAAAAAAAATAAAGGAATTAGGTCAGGTGAAATTTTTAAAAAAGATTTTGAATCAAGATGGATCTAGTAAAATAAGAGGCAGATTCCACATCAGCTTTTAAATCCAATTGGATGTCATGTCAGCTTCAAATTTAACACGTTCGAGCAAATTAACCGATTGTATCAACATGGAACAATTTTAAATGATTTTGTACCAATGAGAAACGAAAATTTCTTTTTACACCAAAAAGGAACCATGGCAAAACATTTTGTACCAATAGTGCAATTTCCCCGTGCAAATCCACAATTTCAAAGGATCTTAATTCAAATTTCCATTTACATGGTAAGGAAAGCTCAAGTAAGAAGTTTCAATAGCATGGGCGCATGTATACACTTGTTGGTCTGCCGATTGGTTCAAGACGCAAGTTATTTCAAATTTTCAGATACAACCAAAAACAAAGCACCAAATATTGTTCTTAGCATACGGGCAAGAAGAGATGCTAAAAAGGGTAAGAAGGGTTTATAAGGAGTAAGATGAGCAAGAAATAAAATGTTTCGTTAGATTACTAGCGTTGATCCATTGTCTCCTTTACGTTATTTTTCTTGAATTGTTATGATACTTTCATTTTTTGTATAGGTCTGATGATATGGATTAAATTTCACATTTTCACATAGTTTTTTTTTGTTTATATCACTATATTTAAAAATTCAAAGAGTCCTGACTAATTCAATTTGAGTCACGTGGGCCTACTAGAGGTAAAACTCTCACAGAATAAATTTTTTTCATTCATAATATTCAAACATGAGACCTTGTTCAAGGGAAAGAAGTATTTTGCCACTATAGTCTATATCATTTGGTGGTGAGGCAACATTCTAGTCGATGCTATATCTACCTTTGATGGTGTGTTTGGTTCATAGTAATAAGAATGTTATTGTTGATGTCATTTCATATAGGATAACTAACTCGTATTTGGTTAGATCTAATGGCTGAACCCTTGGCAGTTTTATAAAAATTTCCTTGGTTTACATGAGTAGAATCCCTAGATGAGGAATGGTTAATAAGTAACGCAACCATTGATAATAGGTATTCCCCATCGGGAATAAGATACAAAATGTCTGAAAAATCATTCACTTTCATGTTATCTGCATCCCATTTCCATAACCTTCACGATCTGCGGTGTTCTTCCCTCCAGCAATCTGTGTCGTTCTTCCTCCTATCGCATTGCAACCCTCCACCGGTCGTCCGCTGAAATTTTGCCTCTGATGGCCCCAGCCAGTACAAAGTCTAGGTCTTCCTCTGTCATCAAGCCTTATTTCTGGTCTAGTAGTAGAGAGAGAAAGTGAACTAGTAGAGAGAGAAAGCCCGGCGACCTCCGGCTAGTAGGAGAGCGAATCTAGCAAGGCAAGGGTGAATCCAGTGGCACGAGAGTGAATCAATCAAGCAATAATATTTTTTATTCCTCATTTAATTTTATTCCAATTCTATTCATTTTTCCCATTTATTATATTCACTATCTATTTCATTCTCACAAATCAAACGTACCATGGGTATATTTTTGTTTCGTTTCTTCCTGCTTAAAGTGTTATTCTAGACACTTAAGAAGGCTACCACACCTCCCACAGATTTTAGTTCTATACATCGACAACGGTGCCAGTGGAATATTTTTGCTTCGTTTCATCATACTTGATGAGTTACTGTAAGACACCTACGAAGGATGGCCTCTCACAAATTTAAGTTTTATACATTGGCTACGATGTCTTTAAATTCGCTTCAGCCAATTCCTGAGTGACTACTTTTTCTCCTATTTCATTGGCTCGAGGGAATGAAGCCAGCTTGAAACGACACCTATTAGGTAGGTTGGAAAAAGTTTCAGGGTACCCATTAGTGAGATTCCTACTTGGAAGGTGATAGCAGAAACGCCACGTGGGTGCTATCCTCTCTGACTGGCCATCATACTGTGGCATATTAGCCATATTAAAATTTGGTGGGACTGGCTCGTATAAAATATACTTGGTGAATGGAGAGTGAAATTCCTCATCTAAAATGGTGTGTTTCTTACAGTGAGTTGTCTCATGGTGCATAAGATTCGATCCTTGATGGGTGCTAGGAGTTGATCCAGGTCAAAGGGTTCACCTAACATCATAGGAATCAATTATACAGGGTGAAGGAAAGAGGGTCCTGTTGGGGGATCAGGTATGAAGGTAAAGATAGCGAATGCACAGGGAGCATGGGTAGTGGAATATAAGGTGCCGGTGAAGCAGGTGCAAACTGCAACATTGACGGTGGTCGAGGAAAGGTGCACATACCGTGAGCAGCCAACATACTGGGCAGTAATGGGGGAATCGAGGATATAGAATGCTTTACTAGCGATATAGGAAAAGGAATACGCTTAGGTGGTAAGGATCCAATGTCCCTTCGGCGTGTCTCTTCTCCTCCAATGCTCCTTCAATCTCTCCGAGGCTAGCCAATTATATTGAGGCTACCTTCAGTTGGGCCATGAGGTCTCTGTGGCCCGTCTGCACCTCATGTCAACTTACCTCCATCTTAATGCTTTCACGACAATACTTTAAATCATTTATTGTAACTGAAGCACAATAGCTTCGAGGTGCCTACTTGAGTAGGCTATGGATGTGCGATAGTGGGAGAAGACTGGGATGGCGCACGAGTTTCTTCCTTTTTATGTTTGGGGAAGCAAGTCTAAGACTGACTTCACTTTCTCATAGTGCTTTTCATCTTAACTCTTAATAACAGCACCAATTGGTATAGTGTTGACTCGGTTGAGGATATAGATGACTTTGTACTAATTGCAAGAGGTCTCGCACCAACCGAGAATCTTAAGAGGAATACGTGCAAAGGATGAGTATTGGCTGAAGAGGATAGTGAATTTACCAAATGAGAGTTGATATGACCTGAGACACCGAGAAAGGAAGCTGAGTTGAGGGTGACGTCCAATTTGGTCATCTGTGATGATGAGAGGAGAGAGTGTAATAAAAGAGAGAAAAACTTTGTTAAGTCAATAATAAAGATTACCTTATAAGTAGCTCACCCATATTTATTGCATTGGACAGTATTTCTCTTATCGTATGTAATAAATGAATCAGTACAGTTTTAAGGCTTTTGAGTACAAATGTTTATTTACATGCGACCTTTTTATACCTGACATTACAACATATTATTTATTGGCTATTGTTAGGGGTGATATTACATAAGATGGGGAGATAGAATTATGTAAATATTAGGGATGGTACTTTGGGCCTGACTTGCCTTGACCATGCTAGAAATAGGCAGCTCTTGACCCAACCCGTGTAAGAGTCCGGTTGGGTCTATGTCTCTCTTCTGACTAGCCATCCCTCGTCCCTAACCCATTTTATAATATAATATTATACAATTATATATATTAAATTTAATTTTCATTTTATTAGTGAGACCATTTAGTTTAATAAATTGTATGATATTTATTCTTTCAATTGAAATGCAAACTATAGTTATATCAGATATGCTATTATTGATATGTAAATTTACATTATATTTTATATCTTATTTAATGCTAATAATCGATTTGTGCTATGCAAGATGAGTATTGTAAAAAATACTGTAGATGATAATAATGTTTATACGTGAAAAACAATATATGTAATAATCTAGAATGTCAAAATGTTGGCTGATAAGTTGAATATTACTAGACTATCAATAAAGTATGAAACTACCCTTTGTTTACCAGTATTACCAGATCTTATTATATTTAACCTATTAGTTTTCATTTTATTTCATTCCTACTTACCAAAAGTGATGTTGAGAAATTTTAAGAAAATTTGAAGGAAAATAATTTGAACTTAACAAGAGGATAAAAGATGGGCTAACATGGGTTAAAATTAAATGTTGATTAAGGGAAGCCCATAACTGAGTAATCCCATAAAGCTAATGTGGAAATCATAGGAAGATGAATCCTCCTACAATGGTAAGGAGAAGACACCTATTGTTTATAAGAAAAGAGATGTTCCTATGTTGAGTAACATGTTGGGCCATATTATTCATCCTATACCTGTCTCGTGTGTCTATCCAACAGGTGCAGTCAAAAATCGATTTAATTGGACATGAATTCGCCAAGTGACATGTGTGCCAAATATTTATTTTGGCCATGAGACCTCGCGCGAGGCCGAATTTTACCTTCTTCTACACATATACAGGGCCAAATTTTACCTTCTCTTGCATATTTTAAAAACATTATGATTGCCACAAGTATCGACATTCAATATATTTAAATTATAATATTCTTTCAATTCAATAGTTATTCAATTTATATTACTATATTTTATATAACAACTTCATGTCGTGGCATTTTTCTACTTCCAATTTTCATTTGGTATTTATAGCCATCCTAAATTATTGCCTATTGTTTTAATAATTATCTTAAGACCAGAGTTTTTAAAATAGGACCGAATCGGAACCAGTCAAGACATGGGTTCACAGCTTTATAGGTCGAACAGTGGTAGGTGGGTTCAACCACATTTATAATAAATAATAATGGTAATATAAAATTAACAGTACAAAGCAAATGTACTATAATGTTAGACACTAATTTGTAGGACAAGTCTTTGACATAACCACCATAATATCTAAATAACACAAAAATATAAGTTCATGTATAAAGCAAAATAAATACATTATCCAAATTCCAAGAGCACAAGAAAAATCCCTCATAACTCTTGCTCGAAAGGATGACTCCTGAGATTGATCAATTCTTTTTGAAACTACAATAACTTGTGCTCGTAAATCAAGTTCACTAGAAGTCGTTTTACTAGACATATGTGGAGGATAGACCTGATGAGAACCAAAATAGATTCGCCAGCCAAATGGATGCACGTATATTGTGCTTTTGAAATGCAACTGGAGAAAAAAAAACATATAAACTGTCATTGTAAAAAAAAGAAAAGCAGATGATGGATCACCACACAAAACAGGTGATCTTAGCCCCAATATGTTCAAGTCAAATAGATCCAGACCAGTGGAGGTAGAGTAATAGTAGTGTAAAGGTAATGCATTCTCAAAAGTAATCGCAAGACAAAAGTAGTATGGGATGAATTACTCACTGAAAGCATGGAAGAAAAAAGATGCCTACTCATATCATAGTTGCAGCTAATCCATATTCACTTTCACACACTCAAAAACTCTTTCATCGTATCATATGCCATCAAATCTAAACATTTTGCTTGACAAACTATTAAATTCTCTTAATAATAGCAAATTTGTGGTAGTTTAGTCATTCGGTTGTCGTCATAATCAATTTGTTCAGTAGAATGATTGTAACCTGCTAGCTGCTCTTTTTCAGATGTATTAAACATTGAAGCATTCAAGAATCCATCGATCTCGTCTTTGATTTTTCTATGGTTTGTTTTGCCTGGCTTCAGAATCGGGAAGAGGATGAGCAATTTCGAAGAGAGAGAAAGGTAGAGAAGAGAGAGACCAACAAATGATTTTCCTATTTTCAATGAACAAGTTTGGCCACCGGTTTGGATGGGTTTATGGGTTTATTCGAGATCCGGCCAGCTTTCACAAGTCCAACTTGAACAGGCAGTTAATTGGAATAATTGCCATGACTGGCCGAGTAAGTGTCTGGATACCGATCCAACCAGGCAGCCCAATCCGGTTTTCAAATATGTGCTTAAGACTAATCAACTTGTTTTATGATCTTAGATGGCTATTGAAACTCCCATTATTGTTGTTGCCAATGATGTTGTCGCTGTTGTGGCTAAGGACTCGGTTTCCGCCCTGATGATGCCTCTAGGAGGTATAGGCACCACGCCTATTGTGGTTTCTATGAACTGTTGATATGGTGATTTGTATAATTTATTTGCCTATTCCCGACTCAAATTTTTGAGTTTTGGGCTACTTTCTATCTGTAGGGAAGATAATAGCATATTTTTTTATTCTTAGGATTTAATTGCTATAAATATTAATTTCTAGAACTGATATGGATTAGATATTGTTGGGAGCGGTTTAATATGCATGGAATCATAGGAAGATCGGTCAGTCTTTCGAAAGAGGAAAGCTGAAGCTTGAAGAGGAAACATAGTGGTAGACCGAGGTCAAGACTGCAGTCCACATAGCGATATGCATTTTACGTGCATTTTCAAAAGAGGAAACTTGGTTTTCTTAATTTCAACGATTTAAGCAAGCTTTAGAAGTGTTTTAACATATGTTTCTATAATTGAAGGTTTGGAAAAGAAAAGGAAAGTAGTCAAAGACTCAAAATATTGAACTGCACATTGTAGGAAAAGTTGAAAATAAAAAATAGGTCGATAATCAATTCCCTCATATTTAAGGGCATTACATTAGTAGTTTGGCAATAGAACTTTTCATCAACATACAACATTTTTCTCTATTTCAAGACCAAGAGAAAGCTACAACTTGGAGCACGAAGGAAGGACCATGCTTGAAGATTATGGAAGCTTGATCGAGATATTCGGCTCCACCATATCTAGAGTTCTTTCTATCCATTTCTTTTTCATTTTTATGATATTGTTTTATTTTTTGACTCTTGTATTCTCCATCTCTATGTCGCACTAAGCTCCTAGGTTCATAGGAAATCAATGGAACCTATTTTGATATTTCAAGCTAGATTATATTTTCTCATGTGCATGATTCTTTTGAGGTACATCTCCTAGGCATTATTTATGTATTTATCATTCTTCATATTTTCTTTTGGATTGGTCACCCGACAAAACGAACTTGAGATTGAGAGGAGTCTCCAAAGAGGGAATTAAAATCATGTTAGAGAATTGCCTAATCTAATTCAATTCACAAGAGATGGGGATATTCATATGAGCGCATCAAGAGATGGTGAGCATCTTAGATAATCATTTAGGGTTGGTTAGTATGGGCATTTCAACACTCATTGCCTAGAGATAGAGTGGGTTAGTACCATTTGCTTAGGAACTTTCTTGCAGTATCGAGAGGTGAGTAAAAAGGTGTTAGGGAAATCCTAAAACCTTAGATTAATAATGTGATGAAACTAATTGCATGAGAAATAGACTTAGCTTAAGACTGGAATAGGGGAAGTTATGAACCCCAGGTGCATTGAATTGATTGAGTTTTGGTTACTTGCTTTCCTGTTTAATTACTTGCTTTTTAAATTATTTTCTACTTCTATTATTCAATTGACCTGGCTAGGATATGATCACGTTAATTTTAGTGTTTAGTACTGATACAATCCTAGTGCGAACAATACTCTACTCATCTTATAGTGCGTGCTTGTGATACGTATACTTGTGTGCATAATCGACTCTTCTAAATACGTAACATGAACCATAGTAAAAACCCATTGAGAAGTTCAACTGGTTGAGAGGTTCTTGATTGAGGGAAGCCCTTAAGCTTCTTGAGGGGCAATTAGATGCCCAATCTCTTAGTGAATTTAAATTCTGGAATCACTCTGATTTTTTGTGTAAAAACTATATTTTAAATGGTTTGCAGGACTCGCTATATAGCATGTACTGTATGTTAAAGACAACAGAGGGACTGTGGGAATCCCTGGATTGCAAGCATAGGATAGAAGATATTGAGACAAATAAATTTGTCATCTTGCATTAGACAAGATCTAGGATTTCAAGTAAGTGATCAGTCAAGTACAAGGAATTTAGGTAATCTTGCATGAGATTATGCAGAAGGTATAGTTCTAAGTGAAACCTTTCAACCAAGCTCTGGCATAAGTGAGGCGTTTCCAATAACAAGTTTCAAGGGAAATGCTTTAATTGTTGTAAGAACGACCACGGGTATACTAATTTCCAGCTTCCCAAGAAACAAAAGCCTAAGGCTAAGGCAGTTGACACAATTGCCTTGAACGTGTTTAACATCAACCTGTCACCTATGGTTTCAAATGTGAAACTGATAAGGTCAAATCCAAAAGAGTGGTGGATTGAAACCGGAGTTACCTCCATATGTACTCCAACCAAAACCTTTTCACGACTTTTGAGGTAGTTGATAGAGAAAAGTTGTACATGGGAAACTCAACCCATTTAATGTCAAATGCAAAGGAAAAGTGGTGCTCAAGATGATCTCAAGAAGCTACTAACTCTCAATAATGTGTTATACATAACAAAGATCTAGAAGAAACTAATTTTCATTTTATTGTTAATAAATACAGATTTTATATGGTTTTTGAGTTAGATAAGCTTATATTATCCAAGTCTGTAATGTATGTAGAGAAGGACTATGAATGTAATCGGTTGTCTGAGCTCAATTTTATGATGATCATCAATAAAAATAACTCACCTTTCACTTACTTGATTGAATCTTCTGCAGACCAAGATATGTTAATTTTGATTCAATTCAAAAACTAATTAACATGGGACACATATAGATATTCCAAATCAATTCTCAACACAAAATGAGATTTGTATCAAGTCAAAATTAACAAGGTCATCATTTCAAATGATTAAAAAAATTGAACCACTTGAATTAATTCATAGTGATATTTGTAACTTGAAGTTTGTACAAGTAAGAGGCAACGATGATGATTTTATTACTTTTATTAGCGATAGCATGAAATACTGTTGAGTTTATTTACTTAAAAACAAAGATGAAACCTTCAAAAAAATTTATTCTCAATCAAAATAAAGTTCAAAACCAACTTAATAAAAGAAAAACAAGATTTAGAAGTGATAGAAACAGCGATAATGGAGCACTAATTGGTGACCTTTGTGCACAACATGAAATTATTCATAAAATAACTGCACACTACTCACTTAAGTTCAATGATGTTACTAAATGAAAAAATTGCACGGTGTTAGTAAGTAATTATAGCATGATAGGAGACCATCCTATAAATGCTTACTAATTTGGGGGTATCCTGCAAAAGTAACTATTCTAACACTGAAAAAGGTAATCAAAGATCCTAAAACAGTGAAATGTATCTTTATGGGCTATACGCATAAGCAATGCATATCAAATTTCTTGTGCATGAATTAAATATTTAGGATATACATAAGAATACAATAATGAAATCAAGAAATGCATCGTTCTTTTTGAAGATGTATTTTCGTATAAATCCAATGAGGATCTAATTTGTTGAAACAAACCACTAAATTTATGAATGATAAAAATCATAACTCATATCACGTTCTAATTATGAATTTGTGAGACGACATAGCAAAAGTGAGACGATGTAAAAATCCTTTAGAAATGGTTTTATAGCACATTTGTTGGAAAAGGAACCAAAGGCATATTAAAAAGCCCAATATATTCAGAGGGACCTCTTTGAAAAGAGGCAATAACAAGTGAGATTGATTTATTCTATAGAATCGTATGTGGGAGTTTTCCAATCTTTCTCCTTCTTATAAACCTTTAGGATGCAAATAAATTTTAAAAGGAAGATGGGAGCAGATTGTTCCATTTGACAAAGAAAGGCCAAATTTGCTATTAAATGATACAAGTAAAAAGAATGCCTTGGTTATTTCAATATTTATTCTCCCATGACAAGGACAAATTACATTAGCATGGTACTTGCGATTGCGATGCTATATAATGGAGATTTAGATGAAGAAATCTACATGTAAAAACCTAAGGAGTTTCTGGTTCTGGGAAAGGAAAAGAAAGTTTATAATTTGGTGAAATCATTTTATGCTTTGAAGTGCCAAAGTAATGATATGAGAAATTTGATATTACTGATTACCAATTATTTAAAATCAATGAGTATGACAAATATATGCCTAAAAGAGAAAAATAGTTTTATCATTTTACGTCTATACATGGATAATACACTCATTATTTGCAGTGGTAAGAGAATCATCAAATTTATCAAGAACATGTTTAGTTCGAGATTTGACATGAAAGACATGGCTCTTATTGATATTATTTTAGAAATTAAATCACAAGAACATTATATAGACTTATCTTAAGTCAGTCATATTATGTGAACAAAATCATTGAGAAATTTAATAAGAATAATTATGACGTGATAGATTACCATTGAATATAAATCTTCATGTATTGAAGAATAAAGAGGAGAGTATTTCACAAGTAAAATGCTCAAGAGTTATTGGTAGCCTTATATATCACATGAATTTTATGAGATCGGACATTGCCTACACAATTAGTAGATTGAGTAAATATACTAGCAATCTGATTACCAGCCATTAGATGGCGATCTTAAGGGTATTAAAATAGCTAAGATATACTCCGGATTATGTTATGCACTATACCAAATATCCAATGGTACTTGAAGGGTATAGTGATGTAGACTTGGTGTAAAAGACTCAAAATCTACTAGTGGATATATGTTGATCTCATTAAAGGGAGCAATTGTATCATGGAAGTGCTCACAACAAACAATGATAGCTCGATCCCTAATGGAATATGAATTTATCGCTTTAGGTAAATATAGAGAAGAGACTAAATGGTTACACTATTTTTTTGAGGATATCCCGAAATGAAAAAAACCAATGCCACAATATGTGTTCATTATGGCAGTCGTCAGCTATCGGAAGCACACAAAATCAAATATATAATGGTAAATCTAGACATATATATTGTCAAAGGTTAACCTAACAGATCGTTATTCAAAGGATTAAATAGAAAGTCAAATGAGAAAATGTCAGAAGGAATGAGACTATAACTTGTGAAAGGAAAGGTTCTATGAGGAAAACTTACTTATAAGATTTGATGAAGTCACTGTGGGAGGATTATTCCTCAACTCATTTCTTGACATGAAATAGTGCCATTGTAATGATAATATTAGCATCTAGATGCTTTACTGATTTATAATATAAAAGAATGAATAAAATCTTTCAGAATTTATAAATCACCTATGTGAGAGAAAAGTGAGATTGTTTCAAAAGTTAATATATGGCTTAATTCTATAGAAACTCATGCAGAATTAGCACGATGTTCATAGCTAAACGAACTTAAGCATGAGAACTGAGTAGAAGGTTAGTGGATTTCTATGTGAAGTATATGATACATTACAAAAGACGATATGATAGTCCAAGGATATTATATCTACTAGACAGTTAGTAAAGTAAGTGTACTTTTACAATAGAAGATTTCGAGAGTAACAAATTCATATCCAATGTAGGATTCAACTATTGAATAGTAATATAGAATCAAATAAAATAATTTTCATTCATGTGGGGGATTGTTAGAAAATGGTATGGTGAATGATAAATTGGGTCTCATAAAATTGAAAAAAAATTACTTGGGTTTAATAGGAGATTTATATGAGTGTCCTTGAATGATTTATCAGAAATGAATAATCTATTTATGTGACTGTCCTTGACAATGTCCTTGAATGATTTATATGAGTGTCCTTGAATGGTTTATAAGAAATGAGTGTTCCTACGTTGAGTAATATTCTTCACTGTATTATACGAATCATATTTGCCTCGTGCTTCCTGCAAATGGGTGCATTTGTACTTTGATTTAGTTAAACTCGTGTGTGTGCAGACGAAAGGTGTGCCAAATGATCATTCTAACCATGGGGCCTCACAAGAGATCGAATTTTACCTTCTCCTACTTATTTCTTTCCATCATAAACCGGTGACTCTTAAGATTCTCATTGGTTTTCTTTATGGGCAATTTAAGACTTATTAAGCTTGTAGTTTAAGGTAGTACTAACAGGTTTTTAAGGGCAGATTAAGACTGTTACTTGGTAGGGTTGCATTAATGTGTCGAAATTACCTGGTTCGTACCATTTACTAGCCAATTGAATCCTTTTAATTCTAGCTTAGGGAATCCAATGTCTGATTTGAGCCTTTCATTTCTGTTTTGGTGCCATTAAATCATCAACTCTCCATTTCTATAAATAGGACCGGATCTAGGCTGCGAAAACACACTTTCGAAGTTCTCCTCTCTTTTTACATTTTTGCACTATTTTTGGTGGTAGTGACTTGCCTATTCGGTTCGCTCTTCAAGTTCTATCTTGAAAGTTTGATATCCATGGTTCTTCAATAGGAACGAGAGGGGAAGAATTAGTTTGAAGGAAAATGTGACCGCCACAAGTCATGACAATTAATATATCTTAAATTCTAGTATTCTTTAATTGTTCAGTTATCAGTTTATATTTGTGGTTCTACGAGATTATTATATATTATTTCAATAACAAGTGAAACTCTCAACCATTATAGAATTGGTTCTGCTATCTTATATGTATTTTTTTCATTTATGGAAACCTATTTATGTATTTACTTTAATTAGGCATGAACTCGACATCTGTCGTACTCTCAAGCCATTCAACAATTATGTTAAGCCTGAGTTCAAGCATTTATTATACACAGCTCCCACAACTGCTAAACAATGGCAGGCAGGCGCGAACGCCGCAAATTTGGAGCATCTCAAAAACGCACGGTAAAGATAGCTGCTAGGTCCGATCCGCGTTTGCTATTTCTGAAGTAGGCCGCATCTGATAAATTCCCCACCTCTATATACGAGTCTTATTCTGAACTGCTGAAGGGATTTGTCGCAGAGAGCGAGAGAGCTGGTAACCGAAACGAAACGTAAGGGAAGGATAGCAGAGTAATCGACAATGTCGTGGCAAACTTATGTTGACGAGCACCTAATGTGCGACATCGACGGTCACCATCTCACAGCTGCCGCCATAATCGGCCAGGACGGCAGCGTCTGGGCTCAGAGCTCCGGCTTTCCTCAGGTATTTTCTCTCCATTTCTGTGCATTTCTTCCGAAAGATATGGATTAATTAGTCTTTCTGTATCAACTTTCGCTGCTCACAGCTTCACGACTTCAGATTGATGATGAGATCTGATAGACTCATAACCTTTCCTTTTATCTAACTTTCATCAAGTCTCATCGATGGCTGAGCCATTTCAATCTTTGTCAGTGGGGAGATCGGGAAAAAAGTGTGCATGATCATTGTTTTGAAACTTCTTTCATTTGAAGAAACCGATAAATTTCTCCGTATGGATTTGGGGGAGAATGATGTTAAATGTTTAACATTGGAATTCAATTGTGGAAATAATACTGCTTATCGCATGCGTAATCATGAAATTAGACGGTTGCTTATTTTCTGACCATTATTGAATTTGACGATAAAGACAAAGCGGTTATAGATGCTGTTGATCAAACGAGAAGCTAGATACTAAGGTTCAGGAGATTGATCTATGAAGATGAACTTTAGTTTCCTTTTCTTTTGTCTCTTTCTGGATCAAATTTCTATTTTCTGCAGCATTTGATCTATGAAAGACAAGTGGATCCTTTTGTGTCATGCAATAGAGAACAATAAAATGGGCATCAATAAGAAGTGCCTTATCGAATCGTTTGTGTCAATCATTTACACTTAATATAATTCGTCAAATAGATGCTTATTAGGTCCATCTGCTGATCAATCTTCCTTTTTTTTTTTCCTCCCAGTTTAAGCCCGAAGAGATTACTGCAATCATGAAAGATTTTGATGACCCCGGAAGTCTTGCCCCGACTGGTTTACACCTCGGAGGAACCAAGTATATGGTGATCCAAGGCGAGCCCGGTGCTGTTATACGTGGAAAGAAGGTTATCTTTAATCCCCATTCCTTTATTCTCGATAAATTCTTTTCCTCTAACACATTCTTGTGTTTGAAAGTTTACTGACACCAACCAGTTTAACGAACCTTTCTGTCATGGAATTTTCTCTCCTTAGCATATGAGGTATAACATTCCAACAGTAGTCTTTGCATCATGTGAAACTTCACGTGTGCTCTTTTCATTTAAACAATTTATGTGAACATTAATGCTCCATGCAATGTGGTTTGGTTAATTTTAGATTAGTATTTGTCACATGAGGAAGCGTGGGAAAATATATTCTTTTTTTTTTTGGGTAAATAGAAACTTTATTCTTCTATTAACTTAATGATAATCAAGCACTTTGGAAAAGATAACTTAATGCTAAATAGAAAATTTGTCACTGCTAATTGGTTTTGGAACTTTTACGTGCAAATTACTTAGTGAGATATGACATTGAAAAAGATAACAAGGCCTTGTTTCTCGAATTCAGGATTAAGGTAATACAAGAATCTTCTTCAATGTCATATCTCACTAGCCAGTAAGCAGTCATAAATGTCCAACCCAACTGTGAAAGATGTCTCTCGGCTGCGATTTTTTCCCTGATTGTCCTGGAATTTTTGGTCGTTTATGACATGTATTTTCCTTGCGCAAGTGGAGTTGATGGCTTCTTATGGCTACTTTCTCTTTTCCTTTTCCTTTTTTGTAGTTTTTGATACTCAATTTTTACGAATTTCTTGTCAATTTTGAAGGGCTCTGGTGGCATCACCGTAAAGAAAACAGGTCAAGCTCTGATATTCGGTGTTTATGAGGAGCCTTTAACTCCAGGACAGTGCAATATGGTTGTCGAGAGGTTGGGGGATTATTTAATCGATCAGGGCTTGTAAACTTATCATTCTACCGATACTATTATTTCATAATCTTTGATTCCTGCTTCTGTTTCCTCCAAGCTTCTTTAGATAGGGGGACAGAAAATGTTGCAAAATAATCATGTCATCACCATTTTGTTGATTTATATATAATTTTTTTTAATATATATTTGTTATACCATTATGAAGCGGTCTATCTTTCCAATAACTATGCGAATCTAACTGAACTTGTCAATCGTAGTGTTTTGTTGTAGGG